>JAYDZK010000056.1:32831312-32920896 GCA_034509185.1 Euphonia xanthogaster | reverse complement strand
ACAAAACCACTGGGGATGTTGATACAAAATAACATATATGATCAAATACAATAAAGAACTCAAGTTCTCTGTTTTATTTATTTCAAAGTATGAAAACGTGTGTGTGTTCACGTGCAAAAAAAAAAAAAAGGAAAAAAGAGGAAAAAGAAAAAATATTTGGTAGTTAATTTAATTTACATTTAATTGATGCAAAAGCTGAACTCCAACTCTCAAGTCTTGCATTAATTTAGGAGCAGAGGACAAAAATGGTTGATGATTTGGTGTAAGCAATTAATAATGAGAATGTATGACGTGTGAAACTGAATGTAATACATTAAAATCGGGGCAAACTGATAATTTAACAGTGTATAACCAGTATCAGATTAAAAATAGCAGAATGGATCAGCAGTATTTTATCACCATCCAGTTCTCCTGCAGCAACAATCTAAAGATAGTGCACTGGTTATCCTGCGTGTATATAAACTGTCAAATGGAAGAGATATGCAGTGCAATATTTAGTATGTCCCATGCCTTCACATGTGATGCTCTTTTCGGATGTCTTTAGGAAGAGAACAAAACTTGTGTTCAGAATCTGGCTTGACAGAGGGGTTTTGGGTGGGGCAGTGGTACCTCAGGGGGCAGTGGGCAGCTGCTGGGTGCTCCTCACACACAGTATTGGCTTTGAACACAGCACTGCTTCTGTGTATACGGGCTATATGTTCTTAGAGAATGTAATAGATTGTTGATTACAGGCATTTTATAATTTTCAAACTGATAAGCTCACATTTTACACCAAGATATTTAGGGCAAAGAGTGGAAAATTGCAGCCTTGACATGAACAATTGTCATGTGTGAACAAACATCACTTGAAAAACTAAAGTCAGACAAGATGATACTCTAAGATAAATAAGGGGAATAGTTCCTTTGTTAGTTATTGCTGGTCTTCAAAAACAATGACAGCAGGTTATCAAAGACATCCCTCAGCTGAAGGAGAACCAGAGAAGAAACGATCATTTCCTAACTTTGAGGTTTGCTGTACTTTTATGCTTAGGGGTTTGAGGGAGGTGGGAAAAAACCTGTTTCCTCTATTCAGCCAGCATCCAAGAGCTGTTTATAGTAATCTTAATTTTTGTATTGTCCATGTAGAATTCTGTGGGGCTTTTCCATTTTTCCACAAGAGTAACCTGAAGCAGGTAGATCCCTGCAACTGCCATCGTGTGCTCTCTTCCATAGTTGCCTCCCAATGAGGGGCATTGCTTCCCCCAGCAGAAGACTTTTAGGGCTGCCCAGAGAAGCAGAGGGAGATACAGGAGGGTAGAAGGGTTCATCTGTCTAAACTATTCTTTTAAACACTGAAACATACTGATTAGCAGAGTGCAAAATACTGCCCCAGAATGTTATTATTTGGTGCCCATTCCATTTTGTATTTATGATGCAATGCATTAGAGATTCTTCCTTCATATACAGCCTCTGGTTTCAAAGCATCATGTTTGCAAGTTCACTCAAATGGAAATACTTGTTAAATATTGACTACCACAGTGGCTTATCCTTGGATACCAAGATATTTTTTCTATTGCTTTTCCCAAATACTGGGAAAAGTGCTATAGAAACTAATTATGTCACTTGTGAAAGTTTACCTTGATAACTGTATAGCTAATTTTGTGCAAAGAAAATGTTAAGATATTTTACATGATGAGAAACCTAATCTTTGCTCTGGGTAGGGTATAAAGACAAGTTAAAGCTTAAATGCTGGCATCTGTCTTCTAGAAAATTATCCATGGCTGCAAAAGCATTTATGCTTCAGCTCAACTTTTCAAAAAGAACTGTCTTATTTATGTATGTTTTATTATTGCTATGAGGTCTTTTCCAGTAAGTCACTGACATGGGAGGGATCGGTTTGATGGAGCTTCTCCTTAACTTAAACAAATTAATTATCAAAATGGAGTATGGAAATATTATCTAATCAGTGCCACTTGGCAAAATTTTTGTTATGCCAATCATGCTGGGAGACAGCATGACAATCCTTGCTTCTTCTAAGAAGTCCCCTTGGAAATGGTAATAGAATGCTTGCTTTGATTGGAGTAGGCAGAAAGGATGAGTCAAAGAGCTTCAGACATACTTACATTGCAACTTTCTGTTGTGGCATTAAAACACCAGAAAATTGATTCTCCAAATTCTAGTTCAGAGACAGCTTCAGAATATAAACCAACCTCTAATTTTATGCCCTCTGGGCATAATTATCCTATTCTCTTTGTCATTAAGGATGAAACTCATTGTCATCTCAGATGTTTTGCATTTTAAAAATTTGAAAGACAGTGTTTGTTTCTTTCTCTGCTTGTCCTGTCCAATCAATATACCTTTCTGAAACTGCCATATGCCTCTATTAGTTTCTGCTTTTTTATTTCTTTTCAATAGAAGGTTGAAAGAACCATGTTCATTAAGAAATGAGTTCTTCTCCACCAGAAGCTGCAGAAGGGTGAATCCTGAGCAATGGGGGAAGCAGTAGTTAAGCTGTTTATTTGGTTTTTTTTTCTAACTACTGTGTTTATGAAACTGAGTTCTCTGTGTATACCTTTGAAAGTAGGACTATGATTAAATATTTACAGGTATGGCATGAGGAGTAGCTAATGAATGTCTCCAGCATTTTCAGCAAGCAGTAGCAGTGGCATGTAATGCATATGAAACAAAAATTTTGTTGAGAAATCTTACTAGTATGGTAAAGCACTTAAAGCTCTGATTTGTATTAATATATAACAATAATGTCCTCAGGTAAGGTATTTCCTTCTCTTTAAATTGCCCCAAATACCACAGTATTTTAGGTCAGAGAAAATCCAATCAGAAGCTTAGCTTGCTCTGTTTTTTTTTTTTTTAATATGTAAAAATTCTGAAATTATATGTGTCTGCTGTTTGCATTCATGGAAAAGGAAAAGGCTGTATGATTTACATGCTGGCAGGATTGTCAGTTCATGTGCTAGAAACTGCAGGCCTGCTTCTGCATCTTTAGCGTAGGAGATGGAGTCTGGTCTGTGTAGAGAGTAGTTGGTGGTGGGATAGAGTGAAGTGCAGCAGAGCTTAACCCCCTCTACTTATCTGAGGAGAGCTTGTGCTGCCCCTCAACCCCTTCATACTTTACACACAACATAGGTGGGAGCTATGACCGTGAGCACTGGCCAGTAATACCGTTTGGTGCATTATGTTCTTCTTTATTATAGCAGCCATATAGCTGTGTGATGCACCTCATGAGCACGAGAGAGGAGGGCAAGTCCCTTGCAAAAGGTAATAATGTACTTTCCAAAGCTCAAAATTTGCTCAGTCTTACATCGGTTCTCTCTAGACAGTGGTCAGGCAGTTGATGTTCTGCCCCTGCTGCTTGTGCTGCTACTTCAGATCATTTTGTTGCTCCCATATCTGCTTATTTGTTGTATTTTTCTTGTTATGGATTGGCCTGAAGTCTCCCTGGGGTGTGCTGAGGACTAAGGAAAAACTGCTTCTGCTGCAGCATGTTGAGCAACAGAGGCACTGGAAAAGGTTGTATTTACTTAGTAATAGCCAAGTGTGTCTGCTTATTCCAGTTTTCAGCTTTCATGTAGAAGACAGTTTAAAAGCCAGAAAGTTCTACATTTTGTCCTTTTTTAAAAGATTTGTAATTTTTAATTGAACATAATAATTTAACTTCATGGAGCAGTGGTAGCTGCAAGACTTCTTGACTCTAGGTTTCTGACACCTACAAATACCTTTTTTCACATCTGTTGGGGAGAATCCTCAACTGGGGCAACAAACCAACATTTCCCTCTTTGAAAAGAGAGAGTCCTGCCTCTGCTGTAGGCTACATTTTTGGTTCTCATGTTTCGTGACAGTAGTTTTTGCTGCTTGGTGGCAGAACGCAGAAGAGATGCAAGTTGAAGCCCTCAAAGCATAGAGTGATCCCTTCCTAAAGTCCATAGGAGAAGTTTCATTGCCTTTTTTAGTTTTGATAATATGCCTGTAATACTCCTCTAAGGTCTTTACCATTTGAAAGTGGAAAACTGTGTGATAAAACCAGACTTGTAATGACACACAACCTCCTTATAGAAGTTTCACTAAAAATAGTTCTGGTGATGCCCTGGGGGTGTTCATCAGCTAGCGACAGCGACTGCATTTTCACAGCGGGCAAGCAGGGCTGGTGAGGTCAAAGAGGATGAGTCTGTATTCCTCTGGGGAGCTTGGCAGGAGCATCCAGGCATTTTTGAGCTTTTTATGGATCAAATGAGTGTGGGTTTTTGACAATATTGTTTTAAAATACCTGGAAAGCTGGAACAAGCCCAAACGAATTCCAGTTCCATCTTTCAGTGTGTGTGTGTGTTTTAGGATCCTCAGGTATCAGGTCTAGTTGACCTCTACTTATAACTTTCACGTGTTTCAAAACTAGAAAATCCCAACTTAATACTGATTAATCTCTGCATACTTCTTTTGAAACAGAATTGGTAAGTTACAATCCTGGTTTTTGCTTTACTTCTTCTTTTCTTCTTTTGAAAACATTGTCCTAGTTTAGTCTTTGCAGAATGACTCACTGAAATGTCTGCATCACCAGAAACTAATCCCTGCTCTGCATGCTCTTCCTTTTCCAGACGATGAACCTGTAAAATCTGTTTTACAGGAAGAGTTTCTGACTTTGTTATGCTCTTAAGTGCAAAGTAGTATCTCTTGGGAGCCTGGATGCAAGTGACCATGTTCAGCACATAGTTTGACTGAGGTGACTGCTTGGTCCCTGACTTGTGCCAGGAGACAGGAGAAATCCTGCTGGACTAGGGAACATGAGGACAATAAAAAGCCCCTGACAGATGTCAGCGTGTTAGGATTCGAGCAGTCACTGCTTTTGTTTTTGTGCGGGAGGGAAACTTTATCAGAAACACGGATGAAATTCCAGCCTTATCTTAGGGAATGCATGTGGGTTTCAGGCACGCAGCAAGAGAAGAAAGCCAGCGCCTTTTCAGGCTTTTGTTTCTCTCACCCTGTGCAAAGAATATTCTGCCGCACCTTAATTTTAAAGTTTTTTGAACTCCGCTGGGATTTGAAATGAGTATTGTCATAGTGTGCTTGTGATGTCGCTTCCTTTGTTTGCCTATTGCCATGTACCCTGGCCAGCTCTGTAGGAGACCTGTCTGGAGTGCCTTTTAATGTTTAGATCTAGCAGTGATTAGAATACACTAATGCCCAGTGGGTATATGTGTCATTTTTTAACAGCTGCCGAGCTTTCTCCCTGCTGCTCCAATTAACACATTCGGCGCACACTTGCCGATGAGTGGGCTGTGTGTATGGATTAAACCACTTTGCTATTTATTCATCCAGTGTATGAGATGCCAGAAATGGATTGGCATGTTTCCTGTTCTTACAACAAATGAAATCAAATGTGCTCCTGAGCCTCTGCCCAGGTAGATATGAGGGCAGCATTTAACTGGTGAATGGAAACCTGTTTTGCTGAGATATGGTTCAGTCCATTGACTAACATCTATCCCCGCCTCCCAGCCCCTCTTCAAATGATGGAGACACAGGATAGGGAGCTCTCAGTGCTGGGCTTCCCCTTGCTGACAAGCAGGTCTCTTCAACTTTGTCCTCTGCTGCTTAATAACAGCTTGAAATCTTGAAATTCTCCCTTTGCTTCAATGCTTTCCTTCTTTATTTATTTTCAGGTTGAAATATTCCAGTCAGTAGATTTGATAAAGTGTGTCTGTGTGTGTGTCCCCTTTTTTTTTAAAAAAAGGGAAAACAATATGCTTCCTAGTCACAGCTGAGATAAGGGAGGGGCTGTTTAATGGTAGCGGAGCGGCTGGTGGGAGCTGCAGCTCTGCTCCGGTGCCTGCGGTTGATTCATGCTGGGACAGCTCTTTGTGAAGCAGAGGGCGAAGGGGGCTGCCGGCTGGGGCTGTGAGTGAGGAGGAGATGGAGCGCTTCTTGGGCTTTGTCAAGCAGATACGAAGATCGAGAAGAAGAAAAGGCAAAAAGTACCGGCCAGAGGAGGATTACCACGAGGGCTATGAGGATGTCTACTATTATGCCTCGGAACATTTTCGAAGTAAGTATTTTGCATAACCTCATCTTTCTTTGGCTGTGATAAATGTTATGTTCTTAAGATGTTTGAACTCCAAAAATGTGAGCAATATTCCTCCCTTGCTAGAACCTGAGCCTCGTGTAGGTATTAAAGTCAGTTCCCGTGAGAGCTCTTTCTGGCTCTGCTGCTGATGAACAATACAAAGCATCTGAAGTGGCACAGAAGCTCTCAAAGTAAAGAGGGTTTGTCTGCAGACCCTGGTGAGATTTCAGATGCAGTTAATCCAGTCTGACTGCTGGAAACCTTTTGTTAAAATGCTGTGTTGAGGAGCGAGTAGGGTGGCGGTAGCCCTTGTAGAGTGCCTTTGGAAGGCTGCGTGGATATTTTTAAAGCACTACAGAGGCAACGAGCACTCATTTGTAAGTTGAAGTTGATGAATAATGTTTGCTATTGAGGGAGAGTCAGTTTACTAAGCCTCTGCTGTGACCTGGTCTTTTCAGTAGTGAGTAAATTGAGTGGGCTGGTTCCTCGCTGCAGGTCCAGGACCACTCCTGGAGAATTAAGTGGGGATTTTTTTTGCTGGCACTCACGTGATGGCACTCAGCAGCTCTGCCAAAACCAAAATAAACCACCTGCTCAGAAATCCCTGTGCAAACTGTATGCTGGACCCTGCAGCTTCTTAGAGTTTGTCTGCTGTGCCTGTCAGGTTTCAGAGCTGCTGGTCTGCCGTGGTCTTCTGGAGGAGAGGATGTGCCCAGAAATGCCCACAGGGAGGGTGGGAAGGAGGGAGCCACACGCAGCCCCTGCCCGGGGTCTTGTGTGGCACTGTCAGGGCAAGGTGGTGGCAGTATGAGCATAATTCAGCCATGAGCAGAAATTGCCTATTTCTGCTGTTTTGGCCACTGGTTTGGGACGTTTGCAATGAAGCTGTGCCTTTTTGAGCTGCTGAAGTTTGATGCCCTTTTTTGTTGTTCTGTACCATGTGAGTGGCTGTCAGTATCTTTTTTTCTTCATTTCCACTTTGCCGAAATAAATCATTAGAAAATTTCTTTTAAGATAGAATGATAAATGTGATTGTGCCCTACAGCACCAGAGAACTGCTGTCTGGTGGAAAATTAGGAAACAAGAGTTGTTCTTATTGGCTTTCTCCCAGAGCACCATGCTTGCCTATCTCCTAAAGACAATCAATGTAGCGTGCTTGGTTGTTTACTGGGCTTCTTCTTGATAAAATTTTGTTTGCTTTCCATTTTTAAGAAAACTTACTGTGCTGATAATTTTAAACTATATAACTTATCTATGTTGTTTAGAAGGAGTTCTTGCAAGAAAAAGACCTATTTGGGAGGCAGTGCAGTAATAATGGGTAACAGAGTGGCATGAACTCTTCTACACAAAGTCTACTGCACAAGAACTAGAAATTTTAAATCTGTTTAGCACTGAAAAATTTGAAAGTGATATATAGTAGTGGAAGCACATAACTTCTCCTTGCTTTAATATGTAAATCAAACGAACGTGTCAAAGGCATATGTCAAAATATTTCCCTAGCTGATTGTTGTTGTTGTTGAAGGTCCTTTAAAGAAGAAAGCAAAGCCCCTCCAAAACCTGTCAAATGTAATAAGGATTTCTTACGATTAATAAATTATTACTTCTTCACTTAATGTATGGCACTAAGATTGAGCCAGATATCTCCTAGGTTTTTCCTTTTACTCTACTTAGAAAATAGAAGAATAGTCTATACTTCAGCTTGTGGAGTTCATAAGCATTTCAGCCTGGATGAAATGTGTGTCATATTTTGAAGTGATGTTTACAGCAGTGTTCAAGTACTCAGATTGAATTGAACTCAAAATAGCACAGAGCCCTATGGAGCTGGATGCACAAGGAGTTAGCTACTTCTCACAGTTATTTAAACTGAACAGTCACAGGAGATTTGAGCCGTGCAGTCTTTATAGAGATACCATCTCAAGCACAATTCCTCCTCAAGTGCTTTTGTCTGGTCTGGTCAGTGTTTTGTTTGGATAGGTGTGGTAGTTACTTAAAGCAGTGTGCAAAATCTGAAAAGATGCTGCTGGTGCTATTACAAATGCACTCATCAAATTGAATTTCATGTGTTTCGGACAATGAAATGTTTCATATTTAATTTAATTATGGTCTGGTGTTACACTGTTTACAGTACAAATTTAGAGTAATTGCAGAGCTTTTAATAGCCATTCCTTCTGCACTCATTTGCTTAGAAGAAATGTGTGCTTGCATGAAAGATTGTATTTATTGTTATGATTTTTAGAATATCAGAGTTAATGAACTCAAATGCTTATTGTTCATTCAACTGAACGGAGGTGGAGCTTTTTTAGATTTAGTTTCCTTTCTCTGGGTTATTAGGCATCCCTTCTCTATCATCATTTATGAGTTATATATCCAATTAGCCACTACATTTGAAGATTGTCTGAGACAAACACTTTATGAGCTTGTTACTCTCTTCCCCCATTTGTAATATGGCTTAGAATGTTGTACAGGGAGGCAGAATTAATGAAAAAATGCAGAAACTGCATTAGAATAACTGCAGGATCAAACAAAGACAACAAAGATAAAAACAGAATAGGCCTCTGGGAATCACAGGAGAAAGGTGACTTTAGTTTGTCCTCAGCCCAGCTGTGCCTGGATACTGGGATATTGTCACTCCTGCTGTTTGGTATACCATCCTTACTTTTCCAAAGCTTTGCCATGGAAGACCATACTAGCTGTGGTACTGGGACACAGCTGGATGAAGGGAATGTGCAATGCTGCCTAAAGCTCCCTGAGTAAAAAAAGACACCCCAGCTCCTGAGGCAGATGTGTTTTTTTCTTGGATGTTTCATCCACTTGTGTTCAGTTAATGGATAAGCTTACTTTGACATGCAGCACCAGCTCCCCTAACTTTCTGAGGTGTCTGTGCTATGTAATGCTAGAAAAACCAAAGTAATAATTCTGGTATGCAGGCACATATAGCCATTAGTAGTGCAGACATCATACTCATTTCAGTGAGACTTTGCAGTGTGAACATAATGGGTGATGAAATTGCTACCCAACCTACTCAGACAAGTTGGTGCTTATTTTATAAAACACTTTAAAAAGCATCATACTTATCTTGAGCAGCATTACAGCACTGCCATTCAACCTGTTCCTTATAACAAGGCTTTATGTAAAAAAGACCATTGTTATACCATTGCAAAGACTGTTTGCCAACCATCAGGAATGCTGTGTAGCAGAACTTGCTGGAATGCTCCCAGAAATTACATAAATCCAATTGCTAAAGTCAGGGTGTTGTGCCAAGACTTTTGATTTTCAGCCTAGTCTTGAGTGGGAGTGTGGATTTGGGACCCAGCCTAACTTGGTCACCTCTGACCAAAACAAACACTTTTTCCCACGCCCTAAAATAATTTCAGCTCTAAGTCTTTGTCTTTCAAAATACCTGGAAGGATTTGGGTTTCTTTCAACTCATTTTGGAACTTCTCAGTTTTCATGAAACATGCAGGTCTGGTGGGTGAATGCATCTTGTTAAATTTTGCCTTATTTATGGTACCTCTGGTGTCTGTCATCCATCTCCTGAAAAATCTTTTTTTTCCTCATTGGTGGTTCTTCTTCTTCTTATGATGTTCTTCTCAACATGGTTCACAGCATAGTCTGTTGGTATATTGTACTTTCTGTGTAGCTGCAATGATAATATTGATCACAAAAATGATCACAAAAAGCAATGTCTGAAGAATCACAAAAAGCAATGTCTGAAGAATTCTGCTAGTAAGTACCCACTGACCTGAAAGGTCCCATGATTTTAGCTTTGACCTTAAAATGTTCCATTTAGTCACCAGGGTCCAATGAATAACTTCCTTCTATCCTTTGTCAAGGCCTAGCATATGTTGTGTAACAAGAGCCTTGATATGTTAGACAAAGTAATCTGCCATAGTCTACATCTGCAGTGAAGTCATGTATCATTTCCCTCTCTGATGCATTTATTAATTATTTCACAATTCTGGTTTAGAATCATCTGGTTCCTCAGTTTAGGACCATCAACCTCTTGAAATTCGTTCTCTAAATACATGTGATGGTCTTTCCACTGAATTGCCCTTCTCCCTCTCTGTCATCACTGAAAAGTGAAGGGAAGGTATTTGACTCCTAGCCTAGCAAATAAGGTAAAAAAGGAAAATCTGAAGGTTTTATATGACTCAGAATCGAAAATGTCCTCTTTGTTGACTGAAATCTGGGAATTATTAAAATTAAAATTGTATGTATGATACACTTCTTGGGATGGTGTCAGCAGAAAAACTCCACTTGGGCGTTATTCTCCAACACAGCTCAATGTTATGGTGCAGAAACTCCCACACCATAGCTGCCAAATGTTAGGAATAAATGTCTTTGCATTTCATACCCGAGGTGGTTTTGAAGCTGTATTAAATACATAAGACAAAACACCAATGGTTTCTTAATGATGTGGTCAGTAACAACATCACTCTTGTCAAGATTTTCTCCATTTTTTAAATTGGTAAAAACAGTTCTTGTTTGCAGCAATCTCACAGATTTGATTGGGGTTGCAGAAGAGTTAATGATTTTATGAGTCATGTGGTGGCAAGGTGATTGAGTATTCTTGCTCAAGCTGTGGAGATGTTAGTTGATCCTGAGGATGAGGAATGCAGGACAACTGCTTTTTATTTTACAGTGAGTGTTTGTTGCTAGTTTGCAGTTAACTGGATGTGCATGTGGGGGGGTTGTTCTTCACCTGTCACAGTTCTTGTCGTGTCAGTACAGTGAAATCTCAGCTTTTGTAGAAACGAAAGTATTTGTTGAAGCCTACAAGGAAAAAAACGTTTGGTAACCCAAGTAGAGGGTATTGCAGGCTTTGAAAACGCAATGAAAAGAATATTTAAAAGAAATAACTAAAATTTATTTAAACTTCTTATTTCCTTCATTGTAATAACTGTTTGATGGTTGTTGGAATCTAGAGATTTTCTTTAATGGACTACAGGTTTTGAGTATTTCTGGTTTACAGAAGTATTTCTGTTTTCCACTCTTTTCCTGAGATCCGGGTAGCCCCAATGTCTCGGGTTCCTCATGGGTGTGATGCCCATGTCCAGATAGACTCTGTCATCACAGGGCTAGCACCCCGTGTCAGTTTGCAAGCCAGCCACCGTGATAAAGGAAGCTGCTGTGTTTGAGCTTTATTGCTGGGGCAGGCGGTGTCAACTTCCCCATTCAGGGTTTTCTGCATGAAACAAAAGTGGTAGCAAGTGATCTTGTCTCTGATTCCACTGCTAAGACTTCCCATGTGACAATAGCAATATTTTCTTTTTTGGATAAAATTCACAAAGTCATTAGATAAGGGTGTACCCACATGCTGTTTCTCTTGCTTTTTCATCTTCTTCAACACACATAGGCGTTAAAATTGTTAAAAAACTGTTGGGTTTTTTTTTAAGCAATTGGTCATTGCATCTAGTGGAGTTTTATATTTCATGACATCCATCTTCTTGCAGAGAATTGCTTGACTTCTGATGAGCTATGTGTGTTATCTATGTATTTATCTACTAGCTTGTTCATCATGGTTGCTAGTGAAAGTGTTCTTTCCAGTGGAACCCAAGTGGAGGAGAAGAATTATATACTATGCTCATTTTATAGACAAGCAAACTACTAGGAGTAGGTAAAAAAAGAAGACTGTTAGCAGCTCTTCAGCCTCCCATGAAATTATTTATGTTTTCTAAGCCCATAAGAAATACGCATATATTAAGATCTTATTTTACCCCTTTTATGGTTTGTATTAGTTAAAACGTGTAAGTCTTGGGATGAGGCTTGTGTTTGTAGATGTTTAGTCTGTTTGAATAGTAGCTTTAGCTGCATTATGTTGTTTATGTAATTAAGATATAGTAAACTGGTGTTGTTCTTGTGCTGCAGTAGCGTGATACCCAGCTACAGAGTCTGTTAGTGTGGCACCTAAACCCGAGGCTGTGGGCTTCCCTGCAGGACTGGAGCAATGCACCTCCTCTTGCCGGATGGGTGTGTGCTGGTTTTGGTGAAACATTTTCATTATTTGTGAAGCAGACCACAAAAGCCCAATTTTGTTTTTTTCTTAAAACTGTCGTGCAACAGCCAGTTTTAAGTTTGTTAGTAGTAGAATTGCCTTTTCAAATGACCCTTTGTGGCTCTTCTACAAGTGGCCCTTAGGCTTCTGGGGTAGCACAGAGCATGGATAGTAAAACATTGCTTTGGAGTTACTTCAGGGAAAACAGGTTATTTATTTGAAGGCACTGAAATAATGAGACCTGAGTTACATAATTCTTTGCATGAAGTGGAAACACTTCTCCCTGCTAGCAATTACGAGCATGCCATTTCTGTGCTACTTTTTTTTTTTCATTTACTTTCCAGTCCTATTCTTTACTGAATAACTAAAGATTCTGATTGTCCCTGCTTAAGGAATGTACTCCTTCTAGGTCTTCCTCTTTTAATAGTTGCTGGTTGCTGCTGATATAAGGTTGTACTTCAGTGTTTTAGAGAATGTGGCACGCTTTATATTTTAGTGTGTCTAGAATACAGGATGTTCACATTCAGACAAAGAAATGCAGAGAGGTCTGGGCTTCCTACTTCCTGAAATGATGTGTAAGTCCTTGGTTTTAATCACGGCTTTGTCAGTTTACATCATGAACATGTAGTGATGTGTGGAGGGATAGAATGTAAGAAAATAAAGACAGTGCAGAAGCTAGTCTCACACCTGAGGAGTTGCAGCTGTACTAATCACCAAAGATTAGGAACAGGCCTGCCCTTAATGGGCCATAGCTGTGTCCAGTAAGAAGAAGAGTGCTACAAAAGAGTGGGTTAGCTGGTTGAGGAGAGTGATGGAGTTTGTTGGCTGTGCTGTGAGGAAGAAGGAGTCAGTGCTGCAAGGAGCTGCCTGTGAGAAATCACCAAGAAGGTATGGAACTTTTGCAATAAGATGACAACAGTGATGGGATTATTTTTTCCCCTTGGATATTGTGAACTGAATGAAATATCAGGTTTTATGAAATAAGATTAAAGAGAGAGGTAGAAGTAACTGCTGAGGTGTCAGTTTTAATATCGGCCTTCAGTTCCAATGGAAGACTTGAAACAATTAGTAGAATGAAGAAAGAAACAGTGTAAGTCCCCTGCTGATGAGATTATGAACATTTACGGAATGATTGCTGTGTTTTGTTAGCAGGGTGTGACAGGAGCTGTCATTAATCATCATCATGGATATAAACACACCTGTTTACCGTAGTTATTATTTCTGTAAGACAAATGTGGTGGTACTCATCGTATGTACAGAAATTATTGGGCAATTTTGTGTAGTGTTTTTCAGCAGAGAAGCAGAGGGGTTGTGCTGTGACTGGGTACTGGGGCCCACGATGACCACGCTACTGATAACCCAAGCACCTTAATTCTACTGATTTTGTTCAGAGGGTTTTCTAGTTACCCTCTGAAACCCAGGAAATTATGCACAAATCAGTATTCGGAGGACACATAGTCCAGATTTAAAAAGCAGCAGAACTAAGGGTGTCTCTAGGACCTTCATCTGGCCTCTCATTAAAGAGTCCTTAATGAAGGACCTGATCAGTTTTGCTGTAGTGCTGGTGTGACAGAGGCTGCACCAAATCCCATCAGGGCTCATCTCTCATTTTCCTCACTTGAGAGCATGAACTTGCAGATGTCTGGCACCAGTTGCTGTAGCCAAGGGAGGTTTGGTTTGTATACAAAGAAATTACATAAGCCTCAGTAGTCTGAAAATCCAGCCATAAGGCATCTCAGACTTCAGCCTTTCAGTTGTTGCATACTTTGATGATCATCTCCCTGTACTCTGGTTCTCTGCCTATGAGATGGGGCTAATGATGCCTCTCCTTCACAGATATGCTGTGGAAATAAATTAGTGTTTTATAAGCCAGCAAATGCTACAGTGATGAGCACCACAGAAGAACTTGGGGAGAAATGAATGTCTGTCCAGAGAGAGGGGCTTAAATAGTGGGTGGGAATTAAGGTATGGAATTACAGTTGGAGCAATGAGGGGAAAGCAAGGTCTGAAACAATTCATCAGTTAGTTAAAATAATTTCTTTTGGGCATTAAATGAAATGAGGTCTCATGCAAGAAGTAGATCAGGTAATTAAAGATTGTGTTGTAATGCATATGCAAAAGGAGGCCAAGTTGAGAAATTCTTAAATCTGGAACTTGCAGTTTGCTTTTTGAATGGTTTGTGTGTGTGTGCACATGCATGCAGTAGAGAACATAGAGCCAACTGTTCCTTGGGGTTTAGCATGCCATGGAAATTTCATAACAACATGTTATGGATATTATGTTTGCTGTAAATGAACCAAAATCTTCTTGAAGTTAAGATGCAGAAGTAAGTTTTGCTGAGTGGCCATAGGATCTGATCACATGTGTATCACTTCAGTGCATTCAGTAGTAGCAGTCCCTGTGCTGACACTTTGAGGGGGAACACTGTGGGCAGCTGTGGGACAGAGGAGGGAGGAACCAGATTAATTTTTGGGCCATCTCTGGGCACCTTGAACAGATGATAAGAGAGACTTGAGATGATGACCTATCTTTGGAAAGATCACCATGGGAAGAGCCAAACTTTGGAAAGCAAAAATTAGAAAAGAGATTTAACACAGCTCTGGGGGAAATACTGTTTTGAATGAAACTGTGAAAAAGAAAGTGAAATCAAAAGTACACAGTAACAATGTGAAGGATTAACTCAGTAAATTGTTTTCAAGTCTGTTTGCAAATGCTTCCTTAGGGTGTGTTTAACAAGCTTTGTGGCTGCTCAGGTCTATTTTATTTTGATAACATTGTCCCTCTCCCAGAAGGGTAAAACTCCTCACTTAACAATGCACTCTGTCACTATTCTGTCAGCTGGTAGCATCTCTGTTGAAAGAGAAGAGAAAGTGTTCACAATGTATTACAAGTAAATGCAGTAAAAAATGAATGGTATGCAAGCATGTATTAAATACAGGGACATATACACTTTTTGCCCTTGCTTTCTGTAGGTTGGAGTAGGAAATACTTTAAAGCCCTGATGACCTGTTACCTGCACCCCATTTTTAGGAGCCCATTTAAGTTGTGTGGTCATCAGGGGATGAGTCACAGCAGTAGCTGCCGGCTGCAGTGCCAGCTGTATTAGCGCCGAATGCTGGGAAATCAGAAGGGATGTTTGCCGCACTGTCTGATAGGGACATTGCATCTGACAGCCCAGTTTAGGGAAAATGAGAAAATGCTTGTGAAGGAAAGTTGGGAGAGAGCCTGGATCTATGGCAGAGCACTGCCAGCAGCAGCAGCAGTGCTCAGGTCAGTTGTCAGTAAATCTAAATACGTCTGGTGGCATTTACAGTTTGGGAGGCAGGAACGTGGGTTTTCCATTGCGCAGTGGTAGAATGTCACGTGGCTTGTCGTGAAAATGCTACGCTCCCTTTCATTGCTAAAAGGAGACCAGAATGAATTCTGAAGTGAAGAAACCAAAGCTATTCAGGCTGATGGTTATAGCTGCCCATCAGCAGTTAAATAGAGTGCAGTGTGGTGGTGGAACTCTGAAATCCCCGTGAACTTAATGACATTTTGGTTGTCTCTGAAATGCTTCCTCTGTAGCTTGACCCATATTTCACCTGGGCTTCACAGATTTGCAGGGGAGTTACACAGGCATCCCCAGCACTTGTAAATCTGTTGGCATTCACTTCTGCCATACCATAGGCAGGAAAAGAGAGAGAAGTCTTCTGAAGCTTACGTTAATTATGACTTACCTATGCTTTTCTTGGTTTACACTAAGCATCTCACAAAAATAGAAGTGTATTTATGAATGTGATAGGTTTTGAAAAAAATCAGCTGCTCTCCCAGTTGTTATGTGTGTCTTAGCTGGTTTCTTCAGGCAGGGAATACCCAGCCCTGTGCTACAGGAGAACAGAGAGGACGAAGTTTGTCTACTGGAAGAGCACAACCATCCCTTTAAAATGCTGCCGCTCCCAAGCATATCACAAGGGATGGAGAATGCACTGAACAGTTTTGTTTTGTAACTGGTACTTGATTTGTGTGCTGCAGTTCGGTGTTCATGTTTTATTCTTGGCCGGGTAGACAATAGTGCTTTTTTCTAGTTTATTTTGGGGTTTTGGTATCTTTTTTTCTTCACTACTCCTTTGGACTCAAGCTCTTATAATAATATGAAAGGCTGTGGATTTTATAGGGCAGATTGTGTCATGCAAATTGTTTCCACAGACTGAGCAAAACTGTTGAAGGCTGTTCTAGTTACAGCCTGGAGTTTGTAGTCCTTTGTCTTGTGCAGATAATTGAGCTTTTTACAGCCACATGTCCATTCACAATAGGTTGTTTTTTTCCTTTTAGATAGTGAAAGAAGTTTATTAGCTGTTGGTTTAAGTCCCTTACAAAAATGTTGCTCATAGCATAATTATTAAGGAGGTTACATCAGTGTGGATAGAGGAGCAGGCCAAGGTAACACACTGCTCCATAGATGAAAATAGGTTTAATATATGGAAAATGCTCAAATCTTCTTTCTCACAAAATTGCAATTAAGACAATTTTTAAAATTCTGTGAAAGCAATTGATTGGAATTAATTCTTACGCAGCTTTAATGTGTTGGCATTTCATGCACTAGTAAAATGTTGGTGGATTTTCAGATAAGGAAAATGTAATTTTGGTGAGGGAGCTCTTATTTTGTGAAAAAATGTCTTTTAAGTCTTGATGACTTGGTAACTATGTCTTATATGATTAATTAATGGATGGTTAATAGCAACAGCTTTATGCCTTAGTTTTATGTAAACTACAACCAGCTGATAGGGACAGGTACAAATAAGGAGAAAAATGAAACTTGATTTTTAGTAACCTACAGAAGGTGATCAATAACCACTTATGATCCCTTCTGCTTGTTTTAATTATTCTCTAAATAGTTAAAACTGTTCTTGAAATTACTGGTAATACTTTCTTGGTCACAAGTTATGTTTTTTAAATGCACTGCAAAATTAGGCTGAAAAAAAGACTGAAAAAAGACTCTAAGGAACAAGCAATATTTAAAAATCTGTAATAGTTCAAGAGGTGAATTTTCTTGAGTTTTTCATTTGATTATTGTACTGTTAGAAAATGATCAGTGCTTCCCAGAAGATCACTGAATGGTTTATTTCTCTATAGGCTTCTAAATTCAGCCTGTGGAATCTGGAAAATTTGTCCAGTTTTGAAATCCAGTCTAAGGTAGTAACAAGGACTGTGGTATGGAGAGAAGGGTTGGCTGATAGTATCTAAATGAGAGCACAGTTACTGGTGTTAAATACAGCCCACTGTGAGTGACTGTGGAAGCTTGCTTTTTTAATCCTCCCCCAACCCCCTTTCTCTCTGCTGATGCATATAGTTCTTTAATTCTTCAGCTAGGCCCTGGGCAATTGAGTGACCCTGTTTCCCTCTTTACCTGATTTATTTTTTTTTTCTCCCCAAAGTGGAAATTTTATGTATTTTCTGAATTGCATACATGGAACTCCTTTCTCTTTGTGTATCCTGAAGTCCTTTAAAGTACTTGAAAAAATAAAGTTAATGGCACACAGTACCACCTGAATTGGCAGTCTAATAAAGATTTTTCTTGCAGTTTTGTCATAAAAATCAAACCATTGTTGCAAAGGGGGAGAAGGCCAACTCATGTCATCTGCAGTCATTTAAACCTTTAGGCTAGGGAGGCTTTCTAGTCATATTCAGCCAGGAAAGGGTGTATTCAGAGGTGTGTGTCTTACTAATGCAAAATGGAAAATGCCTGCTCTGGTCTACAGTACATGGTTTACTTTCAAAAAGCATAAGTTCCTTGTATTCTGGCTGCCAGCTGCTCTTTCTGCTTACTTATTTATTCGAACAGACTAGAGTGTGCTGCTCAGCAAGCCAGGGGGATGGTCAGTTGTTAAATGTGACAGCATAGTCTAGAGCTCAAGATGCGTGTGTCCTGCCTTTGGGCTTGACCCAGGGCCGCTGGGGATGCCTTAACTTAAGGCTAGGTCAAAAAAATGTGAAAAGGAAGCTGTCTAGGAAAGAAGCAGAGGAAGTGAAGTTCAAATAGCCTTTGCATCTGCAAATTCAGCTGTTTTAGTCAGAGTTCTGGTCTTGGGTTTTAATGTGCTTTCCTGTGCATCTTAAAATGCATAGGGAGATTTATTTGTTTGTTTATAGCTGCTGCATGGGAAACAAAGCTCTCAAAAATCTGTTTGCAGTAATTGCACTTTTTCTGCTTGGTGTTTATTTTATCAAGCAGATTTGCAGAGCTGACAGTGGGAGGTTTTTTTGAGGTTTTGTATTGTCTCAGCTGTGCCTTGCTGTAGGCCAGCCAAAGACTTGGTCGTGCAAGTGCCAGGCATGTAACTCCACTAGTGTGAGTAGTCCCATTGGTACAGGTTCGATATAAGTCTGTAGTTGGGAACCTGAAAGAGTGATGTGTGTGGGTAGAACAAAATAGTAATTCTAATGGTTTCTTCCCAGTGTTGTTTGTATTGTGTTTCTATACTCTGTACCTATTTCTGACAGAGATAAAACATCTTTTAACTGAGAGATCAGTATCTCTGTATTGTTTCTTCCAAGAGAATTTGTAAGCATGGTGGTTCTATTTCATTTTGGTTCTCAAGGAAATTGCTCAGACTTCAAAAACAAAGACAGTTGATTAGTTCTGCATTCTTTCATTTCAGTGCATTATTTCAACCCTGTTCATTAAAGCTGAAGAGGAAAACCTGGTTCTGAAGGACCGCTGTCGACAGGAACCACTAGCCTGGAGCACAGAATTTAATAATCATTGATTAATACACTTGATTGCTGATTTCTTTTGTTTGGAAAAGCCAGTTATTCCTGCCAATATCTTTTATACATGAGCCTTCACTTAGAATTTAAAATTGTAACCTATAATAATATTAACATTTTAAACTGTATAATGCTTGCTGGAGGGCAGGAGGTGGGGAAAGAAGGAAAAGAGAGACAAAAAGTGAGACTTATTTGATGCTGACCCTAAAATGCTGTTCCACTGGAGCAAAACACGAAGTAGATAGATGTAGTAAATATTAAATGTGTTAAATTGACTGCCAAGTGCAGTGATTTTTTATTTATTTCATTTTTATGTGCTCAGAGTGAAAAATGGGTTTATATGGTGCTTTATAGAAGATATGACAGCTGCTCTTTACTGTCTGAAAGCCAATTTCTGTCACAGAATCCAAGCAAATGAATGTGTCCTGCCTTTGGTAGGAAGGCCGGTGGGGATGCTGTAGTCGTAGACTGATTTTTGGACAGGAGCTAAGCATATCTGTATGTGCGTGTAGAAAATGCACATGGGGTGGGTAAGTGACAGCTTGGGGTTCTTTGGTAGGATATGAAAGATTGGAAATGTCAAAAGATGAGCTGTGTGTTTATATTGATCTCTTTGCTTAGAGCAGCTCAGTGTTGTTTCTTCAGATGTGTGGAAAAAAAGGACCTTGCAGCAAAGCAAACTTGAGGTGCAGTTCACTGTACAATAAATCATTTACGTCTGGAACTTAGGGTTGCAGCAGGAGAACAGAGGTACAAAGCTTTGGTCTCTGTGTCTGCAGTTAGACATTAAGTCTAATGCAGAGCTGAGCAGCTGCCCTTGCTGTATGAGAGTCCTGTTGGGGACTTGGGGCAGGGGGGAACAGGCATGGGCATTCCTTCTTCTGAGCTTCTCCTGGGAGAGCAGCTGTTAGGGGAAAAATCCCTTGATGCTGAAATTTCAACTCAGATGTCTAACTCAGGTATTTCAACTCGGATATCTCTGTCTGTGTGTGTGTATACATGTTTCAGGAATCGTGACCTTTGATTTCTGAATGACTTTTCTGCACTTAAGAGCAGCATGTACGAAATCCCCTTATGATGCCCCTTAAGTGTAGATAAAACTGCATTTCTACTCAGTGAGCCTGTTTGCCAATTTTTCCCCCTCCACAATTCAATCTCCCTAACAGATGAAAGTCCTGTATCCTCAAGAGTTCAAACATCTTCAAAACCATTTCAAACATATTTGGGTTTTTATCTGTAAATTATTTTCTTGCCTCTGTATTTTGCCATAGGATATAAGGAAGTAGGTATTTATTCGACATAAAGACATTTTTTTTTATTGAGTGTGCTGGGGACACCTCCCTCCCAGGCTTGTCTGCAGGCTGCTTGGCTGTCCCCTGGTGTTGATACTTCCATGCTGCTCAGCATCTGATGGACAGCACTTGGCATGTGAGGACACCAGCAGTTTATTAATATTTTCTTTTTTTTTGGTGATGAATTGTGAATTAAATCTTATCCTGTCATTTCTTGAAGAATGATTGAAATGTAGGAGAAATTATTGAAATGTGGGGAATTTTTTATCTTTTTTATTTTTTTTTTGGTCATCTTTCTTTTTACTTTACTGATAGTCTATATAGTTCATTTTCAGGTGGCAGCAGAGGTGCTGGGTGAGGAGGTGCCAGAGACAGGACAGCGTCTGTCTCCATTTCATTAAGGTTGGAAAAGACCTCCAAGATAATCGAGTCCAACTGTTAACCTAACACTGCCAAGCTCACCACTGAACCATGCCGCCAAGGGACACATTTAGATGGTTTTCCAAAAACTTCCAGGGATGGTGAATTCACCACTTCCTTGGGCAGCTTGTTCCAATGCTTCACAATGTTGTTGAAGAAACATACTCTGATATGTAATTTAAATGTTGCCCATATCTGCTCCATAGCAGGCAAAAGTACCTTTTTCCTAGGCATACCTCTAGCACCAAGTCTGGCCTCAGTCCACCTTCTCCTTGGGTACATCATACACAGTCCTACTGAAGACAAAATAATGTGTGATTTCTATGGGAGCTTCAGTTTATCTTGACATGGTGATGAATGTGAAGGCTAAGAACAGTTTTGTCTAAATAGGATTTTAATAAATGTGCAAATGGAAACAAATAGCTGGGCTTCCTTCCTTGCCCTCATGTATTTTTTTTTCTGTACAGAACAGTGCGTGTCAATCTCAAGATTGTGAGTTTGTTCTGGGAAAAGGGTTTGTGACTTTTGGATAACCTTTAACTCTAGGAGCCATTCAGAGATGCAGAGTTAGAAAATTATTTTTAAATGTCAGCCTGTCAGCAACTTGTTTTTCAAGTATTCTAAGACTAAAGCTGCCTAAAAATATTGCATCAATGTTTCTGTATTGTAAAAGTTGTTTTTACTAAGCAACCTATGGGGCCACTACTCTTGTAAAGTATTAAAGACTTGTTTTCACTTCCTCACTTTATTTAATTTGAAGCCATTCTCAAAAAATGTGAGGGAATGAGATTTATTTCTACCAAAACTAATCTGACTGGCCCGCATACACCCTCAAGCAAGACTGATGAGTGTTTTCAGTAGAAGGCCAGAGATTGCTTCCAGTGTCTCAGCCACATCCTCTGTTTGCCTGTTAAGGCACTGTGTGGGACTGCTGTGTTTTTTCTAGCTTTAAACGCTGCTGGAAGCCCAGATTCACGAGCTCTGGTGTTAAGCTGGTCTGTCCTTGTTCAGGTCAGGTGAGTGCTTGGGCTGGTGGGGCTTCCTTGCGCTGCTCATGAAGTGTAGGCTGAAGGCTGCATCCCAGCCCCAGTTCTCCCTCGTCACCTCTCCTGAAAGCCCTCCTTGTAGGTGGACACCACTGATGCAGCAGCTCCTGGGTTTAGCTGTTTCTGGTCCAAATCAGATCTCACACTTACTCATCTAAATGGTACTTTTCTGCAAAGGATTTATAGGAATAATAAAGTCTTTCTGACAACAGTGAGGAAGAAAACAAAAATAGTTAATTCTTTTTGTCAGCAAGATGTATTTACTCTTTGCTTACAGTCATAAAATGCTTGTAGTGGTGAGTTTTTGCTTGTCTAATTAATACTGGCTAGGTAGTGACTGTGTTTATAATTTTTTTTTTCAAAGACACCTATTGAATTAATGGAAACAAAAATACTTTGTAATTATTATACTTTCATCTGAGGTGTATTTGGTGTTCTGATGTACAGCCTTTTCCTGTACTGACTGATTGCCTAGACTGAATATTTTATTTTCCTCTGCATGTATTTGATCCCAAGTAAAAATTGTCTATGTGAGAAATACTTATTAATGTATTTACTTATTAATGTATTTATATGTATATAAAATATATAAAATGTATAAAATTTGAATTGTCTTTCTGAGCAATATTCATGCTTTTGACTTGGAAAATGGCTGGGCATACTGAATGAAATTAAGTGTAGGTTCAGTGACTGCAAAGATACTATTTTTGAAAATTGAATGTCAGGCTATGTAGGGAATACCAAATACATGTAAATCTGTTGAGCAGGGTTGTGGGGAAGCCAGACTGGGGGGTGTCTAGATTAAGTGAAGTGTATTTAGATGTCTAAAATAATTGTTTCCAAGCAACTAATGCCAATTGTTGAGAGTAAAGTTAATTTGCTAATGGGAACATTGGACCCTTTGAAATGCCATTTCAAGCACCAAGTTCATTTTAGAGATTTAATAATTAATCAAAGTGACTGTATTAAATGTCAGTTACTATATCTATGTGTTGCTGTCATACCTCTCTCTCACCATGAGTTTCCAGGCTCTTAATGATTAACACAGTGGTGTCTGTAATGCAGTAGTAACACTGGTGCTCTGGAAGGTGCAGTACCTCTTGAACCTTCTTACTGCAAATTCTTCAGCTTGGACTTTGTTACAAGCAGTGGATATAAGGAGTGCTTTTGATGGGTTAACCCACACCCACGTCTTGCTTAGAGGTTGCTTTTCTTCTTTCCAGAATTGAACCCAAAGATTACAGGGCAGGCTCTTCAACTCCCACTGTCATTCCCCCATGGCTTCCCTGTGGTGCTCTATTGGAACAGCAGATGTTGCAAGGAAGATGCCAAGGTTGCAGTGAGGTGCGTTTAGCACAGGGAGATTGGTTCATAGAATTTGCCTTGCTGGTTTCTGTGCATTTCTTTTGTCTAGATGCACATTTAACTATTCATGTGGCCATTCAAGGTGTGCTTGTCCTGTGAAGGAGGATTAAAATTCTAGAATGTCTCATTTTACACACATGTGCAAGTGTGCATGGATCATTCGAGGCATCAGAAATGGTAATGCAAGAAATTTGCAATAGCAGCTATATGTGATACAAATAAACTGAAATTGCAACTTGTGGCATGTTTTTCCATGATTGTGGTCATGGAAAAGCAGCAAATCTTTTGCATTAGCAGAGAATTAGCAGAGAGCTCTCTGTGGTTGTGTGCTGTTGTTGGTAGTCCTGTACTGCAGTGGATTACAGTGTGTGGCTGTACACATGCACGTATTTGAGATAGCTCAAGAAAAGCCTGCCAGCCTTCTGGGAAGAAAGAAATCACTCAGGTCCTAAAAATCCACTTACATGCAGAACAGTGTACAGTCTAGAATGGCTTGCAGTGCTCTCTAGAGCAGCATTGAATCACTGAACACTTACTCCAGCTTCTTCATAATAATCCTGTTTTCGAGAGAGGCACGTGCTTGATGCGTTATGATAAAGAAGTGACGTTAGTAGGGAATACTTGGGTAATGTAGTTGCCATCCAGTCATGGAGTGGACAGGTCAGAAAGGACTCTGGAACATAAGGTTTGGTAGTGGACTTTTCAAAAGCTTGTGGCTCAAGCTGGTGCTTGAGGGAAACTGTTTTGGGCGGTGGGGATGCTGTGTTGAGAGGATTTGTGGCATAATAGTCTAAAGAGGGGTACTAGAGCTCCCAGTCAGTAGACAGCTTTGGTTCCTTGAGGACTTGAGTCACTCAAGGTAAGCTGCCACCCTGTATTCTTTTGGTATTTCCCACAGCTTCTCTTGTGAGACATGACAGTTGAATTGCACAGCTTAAAAAGTCTTGGGGGAAAAAAGGAGAGGCTGTACTTCTAAATGATCAAAATTATCAGAAGTCCAGCATCAAAAAAGACATTAGCCTTGAAAAGGCATATTATAAGGCAGTAGGATCTGTGGGGGCTATGATTCTTTCAGAGCTACATTTTTAGCTCTCGGAATCTGTATGGCTCTGTAGGAACATCATTGCCCACAATCTTATATTAGTAGTGTATAAAAACCTTTGCAAGATAAACATTGAAGGAAACATGGCCTGAATAGGAGGCCTTTGAATTAAGTAAGCGATATGGCACTTGCTTCTGCAAAGATCGTAGTTAATCCAGGTAGTCAACATTCTAAAGTAATTAAAGAATTCTTTTTGCTATACAGCTGCGTGCATCCTGTCACAACATAAGTTTTATTCACAACATTGTTTTTCCAGATCTTCAGAAAGTTGTTAATTAAAACTAATAAAGTTAGAGATTACTTTGTATTTTTTTATTAGATGTAATTCAAATTCAGAGATGTTTTTTGTTCCAGCTGTAACACTGAGCTCCCACCACTTCCTCTTTCTGGGGGAGCTGGTGACTGCTCTTCCATTCAGTATGTGCTCATCACCTGCTGGAAGATGCAAACAATGCAGGGAGTGATTGTATTGTCAGTGGGCATGAATTAATATAGTGCAGTAGAGGCAGTTGTGTGCTACAAAACCATATTGTTTTATCACTGAAACTGTGTTGTCACTGGAGGCTTTGAAAGCATTTTGTGGCTATGGGAGATGTTTTTCTTCATTTACTGGAAAACGTCTCAACTCTGGATGTAACACTGTACATTAAGAAAGGAAGCAATTAAATGTTGCAATGTGCCTGTTTAAAAAACCTAAAATGGAAATTGCAGGAAAAATGGAATTTCTCTTAAGCCTTACTCTGCTAGAATTTCCAATAATGCAAAGATTCTCAAAATCTTTTTATTTTGCTCTGCTGAAATTTGGCAATAACATCCATATTTGTAAACATTTTCATGTTTGTACAAGATTGTCAGAGTAGTAAAACAGGGATTAAAATATTAAACATCATTGTTCTCTTTTTCTCTTTTCACTCATAACATTTACTTTATATAGTTTTCTTTTATAACCACTTCATTAGTTGTCATTGTTTTTATCAACCTTTGCTATAAAATTAGGAGAGAGTTCAAAATACTGTGAAAATTGACATGAAAAGGAACTTCCATCCGCTACAGCAAATAGAGCAGAGCAGAGTGAGCTTGGGTCTGTTAGCTCACATTCATGCAAACCCAGATGTACCCTGGGTTTCCCCTGAAGTCTGACCCTTTCTTGTTAGTTTTCCTTCTTACGTATATAATTGTATAAATGGCGTATATCTAGATATTATCAACATATGCTTCTGTAAAATCGGTAAGAGATACAAATACATCAGAAGGCAGCATGTCCCCTTCCTCCCTGTGAGGAGAGGGAGCAGGCAGAGCTGCGGCAGTGCCAGCTGCGTGCCCCAAGAAGCACAGCCATGCGTTCCACTGGAGCATGAAGCATCGCCAAGGCATCGCTCCAGCCTTGACTGCCAGGCGTGACAGTCGTTGTGCCCCGAGAACATGTCAGAGTGCCTTCAAAGACTCTTATGTCAGGAAATCCTCTGGGATTAATTTCATTTCCTCAGAGCAGTTTTCCTTTCAGTCACCTTCATCCCTGCTTCCCAAATTTCAGATACAGGAACTGAGAGGGGAGATGAGTCACCAGAACTGATTAAGCGACAGGAGAGCATCGCATTAACTGGTGCTCTAGAAAGAGCTTCCTCCCCATGGCACATGGAAGCTGCCCCAGCTCCATGGGGTCATGTTCTGCATTTGCCAGGTCAAACTGTGCAGTAAACCTATAAACCAAAGTAAATTCCTGTCCCACTCTCCTTTTCTACGGTGTATAAGGAACCAACAGACACCCTTTCTGTCCTCATCTTCTTGAACATCTTTCTAATTGTTTACCTGATTTCATTCTAGCCTGGCTGAGTAGCAATTTTAGAAATGGTCCAAATGGGAAAGACACTTCCAGAAGTGGTTGCTCCCTTGTGCTATGTGTTTCTGGGAACATAGCTGCTGCCCAAAACTACTTTTATGGGGGAGGAATCTTTGCCTGTCCACCCAAGTAAGCAGAGTGGACATGAGGTGGATATTTATATACATACAATGTGGGTGTGTAAATATGAAACTAACTTTCAGATCTCTGGACAGCTAAAATTGTTTTCCAGGTACTCCCCATAAAGGTTAGAAACTGTGGTTTTGTCTTTGCTCTCAATATTTTACCTCAGTTGTGTATCCCAGAGTTTGGCTCATAGCAGTCAGTGAATTGTTCTTTGGGTCGGAGAGAGAAGTCTGTTTTAGGGAACCAATTCTTGATAAAATACACATGCTTTTAATAATGAAGGTAGGAACAGTAGCACTGAAGTTGTGTGATTGCTTGTAAAAAGGAAATGCAGATAGTAGAGACTAACACAGATAAATTCCTCTGTGGCTACAGCCAGAAGACAACTTTTTGGTTTTCAATTGGTTTTCCCCACACTGTAGTCTTTGGATGCCACAGCTGCTAACACCCTCATTTGCATAGGAATTCCCTCTTGAACATCCTTCCCCTCAGTTTTGTTGTACTTGACCTACTTTTCAGCGTGTTTCCCATCATTAACAAACATCCTCCCTGTCAACCTGTGAGGAACAGCTAAATGACCATGACCACCCTTCGGGACAGTGCATAGCTGGGTATTGCAGAAAGTGCATCCCAGTAGTTCTTGTGGACTGCAGAGTACTCCCTAATGAGTTGCAGTTGTTTCCTTTAGGCTGGTTTCAACAGCAGCACCCACAAAGGGGATCACTTATAGCTATCTTCAGGTAGAGGAACAGTCCCTAAGCTGTGCACTTGGTTGTGCTAGCGTTGAAGATGAGTCTGTAAGGGGAAAGGGTGAGAAAATTGTCAGCTGAAAAGATGGTAACTTTTATTTTTGGGAAGTATTATAAGCCAGTGCTTTGACAAGGTGTTGTGAGAAAAAATTCAAATAATTGTGTACTCCAAAAGAAATCTTGACATTTTGAGTTGACATGGAGAATCAGAACAAATGGTGGTGTGATAAACAAATGTCAAAGGATTTTCTAGATATATTTTTGAAAGAAACCTACTGTGCATGTAGCTCCCAATGTGGCTACAGGCCTGGAAACAGGGCTCAGTCCTTTGCCTGGTTCAATCTTGCACAGTTAGCATAGATGAGCTTCTTAAACAGAGCACTTATTTAGCGTGTTGAAATGACCTTCCTACTCTCTATGTGGGATCCAAGCTGTTTGAGCCATGAAATGGTTAGATAAATGGTGGACTGGTATGTGGTTGAAATCAGGAGATATTGGAATAGAAGTTCTGCAAATGAGAGTCTAGTAGATGCTGTGTGTTCCAGGATGCAGTAAGTGAGCCTGTGCTTTCCCTATCACCTTCCTGTGTGATGCTCAGAAATACAGTGCAAGTAATAAGCCTGCTATTGTTGAGAGAAAGTCCTGCAGATTTGCTGTCCATGCACATTAAATTCAAAGACAAAGCTTTTGCAACCCAGTGGAATTTCAGCTCTTAAATTAATCTACTGTAGAAAAATTCCGTAAGGCATCCCTAGAAGTCTTAGCTAAATCCAAGCAAAAAGGAAGATAAGATTATATGTAAACTTCGGGTGATAGTTTGTGTGATGTGGCATTTAAGGTGTTTGTCAGAGACAGCATGAAATTATTATTGTGACTGAGAGAGCTGAAGTAAGAAAGTATGTAAGCTCTTATACAGTTGCAGCAGGTCCATTTTTAGTCAAAATATTCATTTACCTGTGTTCAGATCTGGGCCTGCAAACATGGAGCACTGTGGACTTCTACTCTGGCAATATCCTACATATGTGCTCTTTCTAGTTGTTGGACACAGTGGAGGATGGATTATACTGAAGAAATATAATGATGAGTTGTGGTAAATTGCACTGAAATGTGCAGTGTTTCACGTGTCATATCAGGGCCAGTCCTAAAAGCATGATCAATTTCTATCTTCTCCAACAGTTAAGAGAGTCAGAGTGTTTTGAATATTTTTGGTGAGAAAGGGCATAAACTTATTTGTGTGTCTGTCTAAAAGCCTTCTCCAGAAAAGCAAAATGTATCTACATTGTATTATCTGCCTTGTTCTTTTGGGATGTTTGAGCCAAAAGCTGCGAATGGAGAAAGACCCGCGTTAGGACTCTGCCAGCCATCTCAGTAACTAACTTTTCACAAACACTGTACCAAGAACATAGCTTGGAAATACGTTCAGTTAGAGAAGTCAGTATCAGAAATGGAATTGCCTCCTAACACTGAAATGGTCTGTTTGAAAAGGCAGAGCAAACCAATCTTTTTTCCTCGTTCTCTCAAGAACAGTTCTCCACAGACAGTGTCTTATTGTAATGTATTGCCCACAACACCTAAACACATTACTTAAAAGGCTAAGATTATTAAATATTGAAAACTGAGGCTGATGGAGAAATAGCAGTATGATTCTGTATATAGGAGGTCACTTGTCACATATTGTTGCTCAAAGCATGTGATGAGAGTGAGTAAAGAGGATGGCTCTTCTTAGTGGTGCCATCAGGCCCCAGTGGTGACAGAGCAAAGGTCAACAGGAACAAATAGGAGAAATTCCAATTGAAAATAAGAAAAATGTCTCACGAGTGTAAAATGAGAGATTGCCACAATAAAATATTAACAAATACACAGTGAGAAGACACCTTAACAGTATTGTATGTACTGCTCTGCCTGTAACAATTTACAGAGTGCCTCGTCAAGGACAAGGGAAGTTATTAATCATTGTAAGTAGCAAATTGATCTTGGTTTTACAGACCAACTGAAAATAAATGTTCAGCAGAAAATGAGTTGATTCTTTTTCATTTTGTTGTTTTGCCAATTTCTTCTAAGAACGCTGTCATGATTTTAGCAGTTTGTCAAAAAAGGCATGATTACATCCTAAGTACTGTCAGGAAGAATTTAAAATTCAGCACTCTTGTGAGGGAAGTAAATGAAAGTACCTTGTATTTCTGTGTGTTGCTGGCAAAAAAGGCATGCTAACATTCATCCAGGAGTGCTATTTTTAGTCAGGCTGTCTAATGAACTTTACAGATGTACTTGTTACCCTAATTATTACTTAGCTTTTATTTGTAGTGATTATTCTTGTTTACTATAATACTTTCTATTAAATGACATATATGTACTTTAGAATTAGAATGGTGTAATAACATAGATGGGAAGATTGTAATCTTTATGGGACAGAGGAAATAACTCATAGGTCATATGCAATAAAATGTAAAGAGGAAAGATTAATGTGCCTCTATACCTACAGACTACTAAAAGGATTGTAGTGATTTCTAATAAGAGATGTAAAGGAAAAAGCCATTCTCTAGTCCAGGTCACAAATGGTCTGTCTTTTTCTAGCATCTCAACTACTTAATGCAAACTCTTACTGTATTATTTCCGTACTAAAATCTTGTCTCATCCAGCTGACAGATAGGATGCAGATAATAAATTTCTGGATAAAATGTAATATCACTAAAATTAACATTTCTTGATTCTTTATGTATTATGTTAGATCTTGTCTTCTTGATGGAATATTTTTAATTACTTGCCTTTAGTAAAATTGCTTAGAAGCTCTCTGGTGCTTGTCTTCAGTTATATCTTCAGGATATGAAGTCGAGTTAGAAAAGAACAGTAAAATAAATTATTTGTTCAAGAAGTGTGTGATTGTGGTACTTGATCTTGTATTCTGTCTTTGGAAGATAGATGAAATAATGATTATAGAAATGTCAGGGAATGCAATCAGAGAAATACAACCAAAGTATGATTTTATATGCCAAACTCTGACTGAGATTGGGAGGGCATGACTGGTGTGTATTTATTGAATGTGACTGCTTTGTGTTTGAATCTTACTGTAACATCAGTGGTTAGAGCATGCAGAAATGCACATCTTAAGAAGTAAGAGAGGGACATGAAATGTGTGTGGCGCGTTGTTAGTAAATGCTTCAGAAAGTGGAAACTGAGCATTTATCACAATTTATAACCAGTTTCTGTGGTTAGACTCAGAAAAGCTATTTTCTGAAACAAGAAAAAAGCCTTCATTGCACATCTGCAATAAAGATCATCGTGGCACAATGGGTAGTTAAGAGCTGTAAGCAGCAAGCTATCTGATGGTGCTAGCATTTGTCTTCCTAGGGAGTGCAAGCACCTGCTTCTCTACTTTATAATTTCTGTCGCTTGAATAGAAAAGGAAGACGTAGCAAATTTTAAGAGAAAAAGTGGAAAACAAACCCTTTGGTAATCTGGGAGAATAATGTGTGCTTAGCAGCTGGCAGTGTCATTTTTGATTTGTATGTAATTATTATTCAGTTTTTGGTGCTGCTTACATTCTTTGCTGCTGATGAGAAGATTCATTTGTACACATCATTATTATCTCTTCTGACATATGCCTTAGTGACATTAATCTGTGTTTTATTTTCTGCAGTGGTAATAGTGGGCCTGTCTTTCCCTGGCTTTATTATGTTGTCGGGCTTTCTTAAGTTGTCCTCGTAACACAAAGGAAAAGTATAGCATAGGGATGTAGGGAAAACCAAGTAACACTGAGTGTGGGGGAAGCAGCTCCTCTCATCTTGCCTCCTCCTTGCCAGGCTGTGATGTGCCTTCCTCACTGGTGGGCAGGCAGGCAACATCACGTTGTGCAATTGAAAAATACTTAATTAAATGTCTCTAGAAAGGGTGCAGCCACAGAAGCTTTATATTCTTGACAGGAACATTTAAATCCGCTTTGCAGTTTATTCTGGAAACATGAAAGGTTTTTGGGGGCAGTTAGACATTTATTCACTTTTAGCTGGACTGAAATAGCCTCGTTACTTTCAGAATGCGAGCTGATAAAATGACTCACTCATTTCCAACCATTCAAATGGTGTTTTTCCAGAGCCTCTGATACTCTTTGCTTTATTAGGAGATGCTAATGAGTCTTGTCAGACTGCTGAGGAAACTTTGGGTCCACTGTGCTGTGGCGCATCCTGGTTAGTGCAGTGGTGTAGGTGTACTGTGTTCTTCTGTTGTCATCTTGGTTTCCTGTTTTTTTTTCCCTACAATTATTTTTGTCCTACACTTACACATATATACTCTATTCTGTCTCAGAATCTGGTTGAGATTTTCTATGAAAATGCAATATTCAACCTTGCACATCTGATTGTACTATCAATATGACAAAACCTGTGATATGAAATGTAAATGGAGGATGGAAGTTTTACCTGAGTACCTCCACTTTCATTTCTGCTCATGTTCTTGATCCTCCTCCTCTTTTGATTAAATACTGTATTTGAGGAAGATAATATATGCACAGTACCCATATAAAATAACTGTATCAATATTAAAAAGTGAAAGGTTAAAATTAGGGGGTTTGCCTTTGTTTCTAGTAGGCCAGGTATCATTTCTTTCCCCTTACTGCCTCCATTATAATACTTGCAATTTATTCCCCATCATATAAAGTCTCCATCTTCACATATGACTAATTGACTTTGTGTTATAGATACTTATTTTGTGAGAAAAAAAAAATTCCCTCTCTTTATGATGTTGCTGGAAATGTTAGCCATTGCTTATTGAAATCTTAAAAAGGAGGTCTCGGAGTCCATGAGACTGAGCCATCATTGAGGGCCATGTGTTCCATTGGTGTGGATAACTAAAAGTCTGGGGGTAGGGACAAAGTGGTGGTGGTGGTGGTGAATTGGTTCTAGCTTATACGTGGTCTCAGATCATCTTTTTCTTTCATTTAAGGAAAGAAGCTGAGGAATTGGGGTATCCCTTGCTTTATTCATTATTATATTCACATGACCTGGCAAGGAAGAGATGTTGCAGTTAGAATATGATATACCTCTTTAGAATGTGACTATATTCTTTTCACTGGAGAACTGGAAAATTTAAATAATGTGTATGTTTTCCCAGGTTTCAAGAGACTCCTGAAAATTCTTGTTTTGATGCCCTGTATTTTGCTGTTCTCTAGTAAGGTTCCCCAAAATCCCGCAGGCATGGCTGTACTGAAAATTAAAGCATAATTTCATTGTCCTTTAATTTTTTGCAGAATGAAGCACAAATGTGAGAAAACTGTTGTGTTTTTTCCTCTTTTCTCAGACTGAACAAAAGCCTTTTCTTTTACAGGCATTTAATCCACAAACAAATAAGTCTAATTACTTGTTCATCCGTGTGTTAAACTATGCAGCACTCTTTAATGTGTCTGCAGTCCTGAATTTATGTGGCTGCTTTAAAATAGTGATAAACACCTCTTTATGATGTGATTGCTTAGGAGTGGAGCTACAGGGTGATATTCATTTTGGCAAAGCCCTGTTGACTCTGGGGTTCCCAGAGATACCAGTATGGTATCTCTTTATGTTACTACATAACCTCATTTACTGCTGACTCTGCTTGATAACATTTATTCCAGTCATTACTACTTTTACTTACCTTTTATCATTATTGTTTTGCTTTATTGGAACAATAATCGGATATCTCGAAGGCATGAGCAGTTAGTGGAATACCAGTAGTTCTGAAAATACTTACTCAGTAGCTTTGTAAGGTGTGAGAGAAGATATCATTACCATAGTGTAGAATGGATCCATCAAAATCTTCCCCTGCAGAACACCTTTGATAGCCACCTGCAAACAAGGACAGGCTCTGTGCTGCATGGAAAATTTGGTATTATGAGCTACAATGTAGAAACTAATGTTATATCCCCTACATGAAAATACAGCTTTTGGTATTGTTGCCATTTTAACCAATTGCCTTAAAGATCATTCCTCATGTTTTTGTTACAAGATGAATAGGTCACAGGACCTTTCATCAGTGTTTTTCTGTATTTTAGTAGGAAAAACGCTGCTGTTGCCAAAGATCATAGCAGACCATGGTTATCTGCCATTGTTCTCAATGTGTGCAAGCGTTCTGGTTCTGAGCATGTTGCCAGAAGTAGGGATTGTACTGAGGGGTTTTCCTCCCCTGCATGTAAATGCATGTAAAGCAATACATTAGACAGTCATTTTGGGTAGTAATAAGAAACAAGCAAAACAAGTCAAAAAGTAAGTCTCTTAGGAAGACATAGGTGAGAGGTCTTGCAAGATAAACTTTCAATGATTGAAAAGAATTTCTGCAAGTTCTTCAGGACAAGGTCCCATGAAGTTGGTCCACTGCTTGGAGAGTAGTTGGATGCCCATGCTGTTCACAGCCTGGTTGATGTGCATCCGTGTAGGACGGATGCACACTGTGATGGTCCTGGCCGTGTTCAGCCTGTCACCTTAGCCTGATGTTGCTAGGAGGGTATTTGTGTGGGAAAGCCTGGTCACAGATACAGGCAGGCACCGTTGTCTCTCCCGTTTCTAGTATGTGTTAGAGGAACATGTAGCTCCGAGCGAGACAAGGGACCTGCAATGATAAGCCTTGTGTATGTAATTAAAAGACAATTCCTGCCCTAGAGAGATCCTTGATATAGCTTGTGGCACAGATGGATAAAAACAAAAGGAGGATGGCAAAGAACCACTGTTGCACTTGTTCTTATGGAGTTGTACGGTCTAAAGTTTTCATCTGTGCTTGTACAGTTTGTGGATGACTGGTTTTGTGGTGAGGGCTGAATTTCCAGCTATCACTGCATGCTTTCATGAGGATACATCTTGTAGAATTGCTGTTGAAGGCTGCCTGTGACCTTATTTATAATTAGATATAATTGTACCAACTACCAATCTTTATAAAATCTTTAATTTCTTTTTTTCCAGAAAAACTGTTGAGCAAATTCTTATAAAGCCACTCAGGCAGCCTGAGATTTCCACTGCTGAGTGATTTACAGTTAGACAGCAGTCTGACTGATGCCATTTATGATCCAACTCTTGATAATGGTAATAGGAAATATGTCCCTTTTTAATAAATATTTTCTCCAAAGCAATATTTCTCACTGCTGTAAAATCTGGTGCTCAGCTTTCAGCCTACTCCAATTATCACTGATCTCCGTGTCTTTGAAATTGAGGTCACTTGGTCTTTGGCAATTAGATTTAATACCCCAACTTTAGTCACCCAAAACTTACAACCCAGACTGTATTTTTTCACCCAAATTTTTACCCACTTTTGAAGAATAAAATTATTTTAATGTGAATTGATAATAAAGTTAGACCTTTTCTTGGCACAGTATTCCCCTGTGCCCTATTTCTTCTATTGTTTAAAATGAATAGGCTGTCTCTGCCCCTCTGTCCTTGCTGACCGAGTTGTTGGCTCCGCTGCACCTCTTATGTATTGTTTCTACTGAAGGGCACATTTCCCCCAGCTTGCTCTTGTAAAGTAATAAAGGGATTGTTGCTGATAAGATGTGGTTCTATGTGGTTGGTGATTCCTTCATATACACAAACCTTAAGTTGTGAAAGCCATTAATAGCCAGAATAGGTCTGTGGGCTGAACCTGGTTCACAAGGCAAGATCAAGCCATGGCACTACAAAGGTAGAGTTTGGCAAAGCCAAGCACAGTTAGGATGAGCAGAGGCATGGGGAGCGATCGAGTAGGTTTTTGAAAGATCCAGTATTGCCTGCCTAGGTCGGTTCCTTGTTTGGGGATCCAATTTGAGTGGGGTAGGAGATGTGCAAACCTGGGGTGACAGGAAAGCTCCTTCAAGAAGAGCATTCTGGGCCCTGGGCAGAGAGCTCAGTTTGGCCTTGGTTGGGTTTGCACTATGCAGAAAGCTGAAGAGCTTTGAAGATGAGGGACTCTGTGCTCAAGTGAGGAGATGCAGACCAGGGTGACAGGCAGTGCCACTAGAGCAGAGGTTTGCAGTGTGCTTTTACTGCTGCATCAGGACGTGGAGGCATGTGGCTGTCAGGGCTTGGGTCTGTGTTTGGGTTGAAGGTCACCATCACCCTTCACCTCTGTCAGGAGGCACTGTGGCTGTGGGGTGCTTGACCATTGCCCAAGAAACAATATGCAAGGCAGGGAAGGAACCATGAACTCTAGAAAAATGAGGGGAATATCTGGGAGACTGGGACTTGTGTCCATAAGAATATCCATAATGTCTTACTGTCTTGTCTCCACCTGTAAGCAGCTGCCTATGGAGTAGCCAAACCAGTGTGCAAACATAGACAATGCTCCTTTCAGAGCCTCAATTATTTTTTCTGGTCTGAAACCACTTGAAGAAGTGGCTTTGTAGTTAATAACCATCAATATATCTTTGTTTTATGTTGTCGTCCATTTTCCTCTTGAAAAACATTAAACAACAGCAGCATCCTTTGGCACTGAGTTCCCCAGGTGTTCTTGGCTGCTATCTGGGGTTAAACCACAACCAAGAGCAATCACAGAGGTCTGTTGTGCATAAAACAAAGCTAAACATGGCTTTAACACAAAGCTTATTTTTCTGAAGCAATTGTAAAAAGCTCACAGCGATAAGGCATTATATTTTGTTGTTTTTCAGCACAGTAGAAAGTCATTTAATCAAAGCAACTGAAAATCATTTTAGGCTTAGCAACATATTGAGACAAATGATAAAGTATTTAAAAGCCTCATTTTACTGAAGAATAGCTGTCCTTAACAATTAAACTAATTTTAAAAAGCTTTCAGAGAAGCACAAAAGAAATTTAGTTTACAAAATTGACAATAATTTGGGATTTTTGGTTATATACGTCTTTGCACTGATGGTTTCATTGAAGCTTCAAAACTACAATTAAGATTGGGTAATACTGACAGGTCATTGGCAGGTTTTGTTTTGTTCTATCACTGTTCCTTTCCTAGTCTTCTGTTTCAAATATGAATTATACTTTACTGTCCCTATTCTTTGTTGTTTTCATATTCAATGTGATATAAATGTCAAAATGTCACAGTTAATTTCAAGTTTGAATGTCTTAAAATTCTTAGAATAGTATTTCTCCGAGAAAAAAAAAAAGGATTATAACATGCTTCATTTGTTATGTAGACACTAAATTCAGACTTGAAATAAATTAATTTCTTTCTATAATCATGTGAAGTGTTGTGCTCATTGCACTAAGCTTGTTCTTGGCCTTACAGCTTATTTTTTGTAGTATTTGGTATTTCATTATGCTAGAATGCATTTATAATTATTTATACTGTCGTGTTAATTAATTATTCAATACATAGTCATCTCCATTTGAATGAATTCCCTTGATTTGGATCACCCAACAGCCATTGGCTCAGGCATTCTAGTTCTTGATTGACGCTGCATGGAAAGGTTGTCATGGGACATTGCTGTGTCCAGAGAATAGCTTGAATTCAAGTCTGGCTTGACAAGCAAAAGTATTTGGAAACGTCTCTTATTTTGGAAAATAACTTTAAAAAGTAAATAGAAAATCTAGCATGTTTTACCCTGCACGTTTCTTCGGTTTCCACTATACTCCCAGTTCATGGTTTTCCTAGGTCCTACAGGCAACACAAGCTTTTCCAGACCCTTCCTTTTGCATTGCCTGTGCTTGCCAATTTGAAGGTTTTGTTGTATTTGTTTTATTAATAGCAAATAATCTTAACTACCAAGACAAAAAGAAAATAAAAAAAGGAAAATATCATGCTTCATTTGTGATGACTTCTTTATCTCCGTAGCTGGTGAATCCTTTCCTCATGTTTGTTGATTCAGCTCAAGTTAAATCTCTTTTAAACCCCAAGTTTTTGGTTTTTGTCCCTTTTATTTTAAAGAGTTTTAGTTTGAAAACTGTTATTGCTTCAGTGCCAGTGACATAAGTCTAGACTAGGTATTGCATACATTTTTTATATATAAGACTATCCTGTAACATTAATACAATTGTATATTTTCTTTCCCTAGTCTAATTCAACAAATTTTGATTTCTGTCGTTGCTGTATACTGCCCTGTCCTCCTTCCTCCCTCACTCCCTTACAGGACTCTTATGCGGGGTTGTTTATTTGGGTTTTTTTTTTTTTTTTTAATTCATGTGTCTGATATTGTTTACAAAGAATTTAATTCAAGTTTGTGTGCTTCATAATTTTGAGACTTAAAATTTCTATGAAATTTTCCCTCTTACTTAACTTCTACACTTGGAGACTTTACCTAGATTCATAATAATACATATTCCTAATTTTGATCCTTTTTCACAGTTGTCAAAAAAAGATAAATCTTTCTTGTTTACTCTTCACATAACATGGCTTTCTTCACAGAATCACAGAATGTGCAAGGTTGGAAGGGACACAGTGGCTCATCTGGTCCAATCTCCCTGCTCATCCCAGGGTCATCCCAGAGCACATGGCATAGGATAGCATCCAGACACTTCTTGAATATCTCTAGTGAGGGAGACTCCACAACCTCTCTGGGCAATCTCTTCCAGTGTGTGGTCACTGCACAGTAAGGAAGTTCTTCCTGATGTTCAGGTGGAACTTCCTGTGTGTCAGTCTCTGCCTGTTGCCTCTTGCCCCATTGCTTGCTACCACCAAGAAGAGCCTGGATCCGTCCTCTTGACATCCTCCCTTTAGATGCTCATAGACATGGATGAGGTCTCCTCTGAGTTGTCTCTTTTTGAGGCTGAGCAGTCCCAGCTCACTCTTGCAGTCCCTTGTAATGTACTTGCTTTACTCCAAATGTGCCCTGATTTCCAGATCCCCTGGTTGCCATTTTGATGAAACGCTTAAATTAATTTTTTTTATTATCATGTCAGTCTGTTCCAAAAATACAACTTTGCTGGCTTTTATTTCTCTATCAAATTGGGAAGACTAACTAGGCATATTATTGTGCTTTTCAACACTAAAAAATTAAGGTTTTCATTGCAGACACTGTTGGAGATCTTCTGTATCTCTGTGCTGTATTTTACAGGGGAATTAAATCAGTTCCTTTTTCAAACCATCTGGTTGGGGGTTTTTTCATTACAACTGCAAATGTCTAGAGGTAGTTTTAGTTCTTCAGAGTAAAAAATGTGGTCGTTGTAAATAAAGCTTTAATTGATTTTTCATCTCTTTCTGCAAAAGCAAGCTAGTAAGCCAGAGAAGAAAAAATGTAAAAACTAGAGCTTAAAGAAATGGATATTTGGATAAGTTAATTTTGTTCAAATGCAGAAGTATGAAAAATTTAAATGCCTTTTAAAGTGTTTGCTGTCTAATAAGCACTACACAGTTAAATTCACAAGAAAGCATTAGAAGACAACAGTGCGTGCACTTCTGCAGAGGTGCAGAAAACCAGAAAAATTTGCAGATAGAAATGTGTACTTCCAGACCCCTGGAATAGTTTTAAAATTGTATTTATTATTTGTCTCAACAGATGGTTAAATTATTTGCCTATATAATTTTAAAAATACAATAGAAATGTGATATAAAACCTCGTTGTGTTTCAGCACCTGTGGTGTGATGGTTTGGTTTTTAGTGAGCTTTCTGACGTGTTTGGAATGTGGACAGGCTTGGACTGAAGTTGTTGGATTGGCTCCTTGCCCTTTCTGCCCATCTCTACCCTATCCAGCACAGTAGGCTCTTTGGGGCTTACACACACACTCTGTGCTACACTCTGCTTCAAATTATGTTTGGAAACACAATTTGGCTTTTTAACTGTTAGAGTTGCCAATCATCAATGATTTAAAATGGTATAGGAGTACAGTTTCATCAGGTATACTCAGCCTTTACTTATGGCTTCCCCGAACTGACCATGGTGTGAATCTCAACTCTTGTTTCTGAGAAATGGTTTGGCAGTGCTCAGGGTGCTCTGGAGTGTATGAGTCAGGCTGGGTGTATGCTGCCAGAACCTTCTCTCACCAGTGAGCACGTCGTGGGATTGTGGGCAGGGCCCACCAGAAATGCAGCTATCTAGTGGGTGTGATTTTTCTATGCCTACTGAATCATTATGGCTTGGGGCTCTGCCTAGGGGGTTTGAAAATGGTCACACAGCTGTAGAGGATGCAGGAATGAAGCTCAGTTCTGTATCAGAATCTTACTAGTTTGCCTCTAATATATAGAAGTAACAGACAAAACAAGCTTCAGGAATAGGAGAGGGGAGGATGAGATAAATATGGGCTGGCTGGTGTAGGAGTGGTATGTCTTGAGAGAGAGGAGACATGCAGAAAGGATGGAAAAGCCGCATCAATCAGAGACAAGTGTGGGGCAAGTATTGTGGAGTCAGAATTTGGCCTCCAGAGGCCACAATGGCTGGAGCAGTCAGGGGCATTTGGATTGTTCTTCAGAAACTTAACATCTTTTGCATTGGGAGCACTGCATTACTAAAATCATTGTAAATGAAGACCTAAGAATAGTTTGTGTCTGCTGTTAGCAACAACCTGTCATTTCAGGTTGCACCGTCCCCGAGTCACCTGAAAGCTGCTGTGCATCGGATTTTGAGCTGAATGACAACACTAAATGCAGGCTGTCTCAGAGGGATAAGTGTATCCAGAGTCTGTGTATTTCAGCAAATGTGTGACTGAAGGAGAAACACTGTTTGTTCTAGAGCCTTCCAGTAGGCTAAGATTTTGTTTATGATGTGTGGCAGTAGTTTCAATCTATGTGATGCACTGTGAGCCATGCTGGTTATCCACCAAGCTTGCAAGGAAGTAAATAGACTCTGTGCTCTGACTGTCAGCAGTATGACAGATAGCTGAGGTGTTCTGGGACATTACTCCTAAGAATTATGTTTTCTTGGGGGTTTTTATGTGGTGAGGTTTTTGTTGTTGTTTTAAGTAAGGGGGTGGTGTTGGTTAACTAGAATATTTGGTTTTATGATTCTTAGTGCTTAGAAATTAAATACTCAACTGTTATAGTTTTTTAAGGCAGGCATAGATTTTCAAGTTAGTTCTCCAAAATGATGTCTGACCAATCTCTTGTGTCATTTTTACAGAGATGCTGTAAGAGTTGTGTTTCCAGTTTCCAGTCCCAGATCCTAACACTGCTAAGTGTTTTAAATGAGTATTAAAAGTGAAACATTCCCAAAGAAAAGCAGTGCCAAGTTACAGGTCCAATGTCTACATTAGTAATTTTTTAGTATGGTCTAATGCAATAGTGTCTAAAGGCATGAATAGGTGGAGGAGTTTAAGGGCACTAGGGGAGGTAAGAAGTACACTTGAGAGAGTTGCATGTCTAAACACTCCAAAAGCCTTTTTGATTTGAGGTGTACTGCTTCAGTTTTGCTACAGTAACATTTTCTAACAAAGTCAGTCACAAAATCTCAAGTCAGATAAAATTGTTAACTTACCCTTTCACCATTTTACCTTTTCAAAAAATTGAGAAATGTCCTTGTGTTTGAGGCATGCTGGGCACAGTGACAGAGCTATTGCAACTTATGCAATGCTTTTTGTCTCCATCATCTTCATATGTCAAGAAAGATGGAGGGGAGCAGTTCCTCTTCAATAACAGGGTATTTCCTTTTTGCATTGATGCTATAAGAGCTGTTTTGCCTCTGTGCCTTGGTTTTAGTTTCACTATCATGAGTGAGAGAGGCATAAGATAGATTTAGGGAACAGGTCTGTGCAGTGTGAGATGGGATGGTTTGAGGGAGGGAAACGAGTTGTGTTTTGGAGGTAAGTGAACTTGATGGAGAGGAGTGGGAAGAAGTAAAATGAGAAGTACTTGCTGAATTCACAGAGGAAAAGATGTTGCATGAAAAGAAAGGAGGATAGTAATAAAGCACCAAAAATGTTTCATTACAAAAAGAAAAAGTTAAATTGGTCACAGAAGTGTGCTACAATTTAATTTAAGGCCTTAACAAAGAGAGTACAGGCTAGGGGCTCTAAATTTTATAATTTATTATTATTACTGTTTTGTTCAGATGAATAAAATATTTGACAATAATTAAAAACTTCTTCCAGGCTGAGGCTTGTGAGGTTTTCTCCACAAACACATTTGTAGAGTTTGGTTATAAATGTCTGGAAATAGATAAAAATGAAAATGCTGATACAGTGCAGAGTGTGGTAATGAGAATATGCTTCAAAGACATGAGACATTTTATTGCATTATGTCTTAGGATCTTAGGGTTGAATAATAATTTCCCACTCATATCAGTTTTGTAATTCCCTCCTCTTCCCCTTTTTTCCCCACTCTTCCTCCCAGTCTGAGAGTACTTAACAAGCACTGCAGAATTCTGTTTTGTATGAGCATCCTCCAGTGCCCTTCCCTATAATGGTGAATGTGCTGCAGTTCCCAGGCTAATTGCTCTTGAGCTGGTGTGTAGGTCATCACCTTGTGCTTTGCTTTGTCTTGTGTCCGAAGAGCTGCTAAAGCTCACATTGCTGTGCTGTGGCTTTCCAGTGGCTCTTGCAGGTTTGTTAGGAATCAGCATCGTCTTGCTGCACCTGCAGCACAGCTTTTTGCTCTTTGCCAGGCATAAACAGCAGGTGGTCCCCTTATAGGAATATTTTATGTAAGCAAAGCTTTTTCACATTTAGCTCTGCTCCTGCTTCATTGCCACTTCAGGCAACAGGCAGCAGCTCCTCTGTTCTCTTTAGAAATGCTCCTTGGTGAAACAGCTTTCTGCAACTGATGAAGAGTTAAAATTGCTGCTTAGTTCAAATTATAAAGAGCCTTGTATGTTGGGCACTAGAATGTGGTTCCATTGGGGCATATGTAATTGAATATACATTTTTTATTTCAGTCTCTCATTCTCTCTCACTTGAGAGAGAATATAAAAGAAAAAAATGTATATTCTCTCCCTTGTTCAGCAGTCTGAGCATTCCTATATCCCATATTCCTGAATGAATGAACTGAAACAATATGCAATTTCCTATTTCAACTGGCTTTTATGAAAATCAGTGGCCAGCAATGTTAGACTGACATTTGGTTTTCCAAACCTTGAAATGATTTGCAGAATGGGATTCACCACAGCAGTGTGATGCTGGCAGCACCAGGAGGGACCGTGTGTACAAGGCTGCTGGGTCAGTTCTTCAGTCATGTGCACCAGTTCCACACTGCTGTAGCTCCAGTTGCCACATTCTCCTGACTCTCACTAGGAGACACCATAAGGCAGTGCAAGTTGGTTTTCCCATGATCTTGATGCCAATTTAAAAGCAAAGATGGCACTGTAACATTGCTTTTAAAACATCAGTGTTGTTTCTGTTGCCACCTCCATGCTGAGTTTGTGCATCCAGGGCCCAGATGCAGCCCTTGAAGCCATTCCAGAAGCACACAGACATCCACAGAAGTGCTTTGTCAGGGATGTGGATGATGTGCTGATTCAGAACTTAGGGCTGCCCATCCCCTCCCCACTCCCCATGTGCAGGGGTATTGTCATCACTGCTCTTTCACAGAGAGCTCCCCTTCTAGAATAGCTGGCTCCAGCCAACTCCATGGAAAAGGAACATCTCTGAACCTTCCTACCCCATTGATGTGTCTTTGTGGAATTGCCACAAAATGTGGTAATCAAAATTTAGCAAGATAGAGTGCATCAGCAGCCATGCCCAGCTGTAATGTTAAAGTTTTTTTTAAAGAAAACTAGAGTTTATGGTAAGACACAACCTGTCTCCAATGAAAAGCTTTTTACTTGAGGAAAAAGGGATACTGGGGCAGAAAGGAGAGAAATGGAAGGGAGAAGCTTATGATAGCTCAGAGCTATCTAGGAAGGAAAGAATGTAGAAGAGGAGACTAAAGGTTTAGATTGTTTCAAATTGGGGGTGTCTGTTGGAGTTTACTTCAATCTTCAAGTCACTAGGGTTCTTAAGAAGCCATGGAAGAAGAGAAATGCACTTTGAGAGGATTAGGGAGGGACAGAGATGGATGCCTTCTCTAACACAGAGAAGTTATTGGTAACTATAAAACAGGTGTTGCAAAAAATGGAATAAATTATTAAATAATTTGCAAGTACTTAGTAAGTAGCAAGGGGATACTCAAATGGATTTGTCAAGAGCAAATTATGTTGAGCTAGTCCACCTTCCAGTGTTGACAGATGAACTGGCAGAAAGTCTAAGGAAAAAGTATTAGATGTGATCCATTCTGACTTTAGTAAGGCTTTTGACACTATTTCACTTGACATTGTACTATGCAAACTAGGGAAGTAATTTAAATGAGCGATCTCTAAAGTGACTTCTGCAGTGGTTGAAAAACTGCAGCAAAGGTTTGGTTTTCAGTGACCAAGTGGTGGGAATTTATTTTCTCAAGGGCTTTGTCATGTGCCCTGTTCTCTTCAGCATCTCTTTTATGATTTGCGTAATGAATTTGAAAATACTTAATGAAAATAGTGCACGGTGCTCAACTGAAAGGGGTTATGAATGTTTTGCAGCCAGGACAGACTTCAAAATATTCTGGATAAATTAAGATAAGGGTCTGAAATAAGTAAGATGTTATTCAGTGGAAGCCACAGCTGGGAAGGAAAAATCAAATGTAAAACAGGAAATGAGGAGCTAAGCAGCTGTGCTGCAGAGCAGAATCAGTGTTCATTTTTAGTGGGTGATAAATTAAGCAGCTTAGTGGTGCGATACCATTGCAAAGAGCAAGAGTCTTGCTAAGTTTTATAAAGACTGTGTGTCCCATGTGAAGCTGTTGTGGATGGTGTCTGCTGTATTTGGGTATCACACTAGGAAAGGAATAGGCAAACTGAATAGGGAGTGGGAGGGAGGATTGTTTTAGAAAACATGATGTCAGAGAGGGATGAAGAACTAAGACTTTTTTACTTGAATTTAGGAATTCTCTGTTTTTCTGGGCTTTTCAATTTACCAAATATCCCATTACTCTAAGAATAATACAGCACTTTCAGACCCACTGGACTAGATAAAAGAAGAAGCAGGAATTGGCACCATCTGAAATTTGAGACTATGAAGTTGAGCAAAATGAAAAAGACTTCAAAGAGGTGTACAATTCATGGAAAAACTTTGAGGAGCTTTGGGGTTTGACTGTTTTCTTAGCAAAGAGTATTTGAATTCTAATTCAACCCTGTTACTTCTACTGCTTATCCCCCGCTGGAATTAATAGCACTGCACATAACTTTACTATTTAAACAACCCCTAATTAGGATGGCAGTGAGTCTGCCTTCCAGGTTCTCCCACAAGTTGATGCCATGCTGCCTTTTCCTCTTGTAAAGGAGACAGTCCAAGTCATTGCCTTGCCAGTTATACTCTCTTCAGACACCTACTTCATTCCAACTACTCTTAGGTATTTTTCCTCCTTCTCATTAGGGAAAATGCCAACTTAGATTCCCCAAAATTACCGTTTTGCTTATGTTCTTTAGAACAACTTGGTCACCAAGAAGTTTTCTACGCTCTTATGTTGCCCCTGATGACTTTTATAGTTGACAGTGCTCCTTCTTTACAGTCTCTGGCTTGCCCTGGAAGACTTTGGCATCATTTCCCAGAGCAATGGCCCACAGCCATGAAGGTGAGGTCAGCAAACTGCCGCCTTTACCACTGCTCTGTCTGTCACATCATCTCTCTTGCTGTAGAGACCTATGGTGCCTGGTGGAAAGTGTCCACCTGACATCTGCTTTCAATCCCCACCTTGCAGAGCAGCATGGCAAGCTCAGCAGCTTTCTGCACTTCATTTCTGCTGTGAGATGCATGGAATACTGTCACGCGGTAATTGTCGGGCCTTTGACGATATTAATTGGTTCTGGATTATGGCAGCTTAGGGGATTTAATTCCGTTGGGTCTCGTGTCTCAGATCTTTCCCTCTGACACTGGAACAATAGTTACAGTAGTCTGTCGTGTTGAAATTTCTGTGTGGCATTATGATGCATTACAGTAGTTATTAATAAAGTGGAGAATGTGCAGGGGGAAAAAGCTATGAATGTATCTAGCCAGAAAGAACTGGAATGACTAATGTTTTATGAAGTCAGAGTGAGAATCTATGTACCAAATAAAATCTATGCAGATTTTCCCAAGGCATTCAATATAAAGTCTATGACTACAGTATTTGCTCTATTGGCAGAATTTCTCATTCTGTTAAAAATAAATGCTTTTCTATGTATGAAATACCTCTGGCATATTCTGTAGTCCTGAAATGGCTACAGACTAGTTACAAACAGTTATATTCTGTAACAGAGCACAAGGGTGAGTATTTTGAATATCTGTTCATCAGACTAAAGAGGGGCTTTGGAACTGGATGTGGCCGAAGTCAGTGGAATTGTGCTTTCAAAAAAAAACAACTGTTCCTTTCACCTGACAGTGCGTTGGGGTTTGGTTCAAAACTTGATGCTGCTGATACACACAGAATGCATAGCAGTAAGAAATCTCCTGGTGCTGAGGAAGGGGCAGCAGAAGCAGAGAGCTCTCCTTTAACTGTGTGCAACATATATGAGAGGGGAGGAAAAACCACAAGAGAGGCCTTTTTTATTGTTTGCTCTGAGGATCCCCTTTACTTTCATAGCCCATGGCTTAGTTATCTTTCCCTTAATCTCAGGGTTGGTGGCAGGCTGCAGCTGCACAGCCTGTTGTTGTGTGAGTTAATGATGCAAGGGAAGTCCCACAGCAGTTTCTGTGGTCTCTGGGGGAAACTTGTTTGGTACTGCTTTCCAGGTGGTGAATGACAGTTCGTTTCAAGAGCTTGACAGAGTCAGTGAGGAGGGGGACATGGGAGCAGAGAGAGGTTTTCAAGCTGGTGCTTTTTTGGCCTTTTCAGGTAGGTGGCATTTGGCCACATACAGAATGAAAGCAGCAGGTGAGTTTCCTTTCACAGGAGGTCTGCCTGCCCGACTGTCTAGGACCCCTTGTGTTCAGTCAGAAAAGAAGTAGCTTTCTGCTGAACTTTTTGAAAATGTTGACAAACTGATATAAGACAGTTCTACATGATGACAGTGCAGTTCACTCCGTCAGAGCCAGGGAGAGCTGCAAGGCTTCCAATTGCAGAGGAGTTTAGTGTCACTTCATGTGCACTTAGGAGTCTTGCTATAAACTGTATAGGGCAGGAAAGAAGGGAGTAAGTGTGATGCCTGCACCTAGAAAGCAAAGGAAAATTATTATATTTGAGATAAAAATGGAGAAACAATAAAGAACGGTTCCATCAGTTGGTGCCATTTTATAGTCCAGTCCTGAGTACAAGCTTATATTGAATCTCATTTGACCTGTACATTCTGCTGCTTAAGCTGTCCTTGAGATGATCACAGTTTACTCGTGGTAGTTTATTATTGCTGATGCCAATGCAGATGTTTTTCTAAAAAGAAATTTCCAACAAGCAAATGACAAAAACACCCAACTGTAGTGTTACGCAGAATTATCTTTTTCACTTGTAGATCTGATTTCTTCAAATTATCATGTGCAAAGCTGCAGTCCTATTTTCATATGAGCTAATTGCCTGAATACAGGTCTTTATTCCTGTCCTGGTTTTGGATGGGACAAAGTTAATTTTCTTCCTAATAACTATTCAGTGTTGTGTTTTGGATTAACTATGAGTTTAATGTTGATACCACACTGTTGTTGTGAAGTGGTATCTATAGTAAGTCAAGGACTTCCCAGCCTGTTATCCCCTGCCAGTGAGAAGGCTGGAGGGGCACCAGAAGTTGTGATGGGACACAGCCCCACAGTTGGTGATCCCAGCTGGGCAAAGGGATATTCCAGACTGTACAGCATCATGCTACGTATATCAGCTGGGGGCAAAGCTGGTCAAGGGATGCTGCTCTGGAACTGGCTGGGCATCCCTTGGCGAGCACCTGCCTCATGCATCACTTGTTTTATATATTTGACTTCTTTTACAATTACTGTCATAATTATTATTTTCTTCCTGTTCTGTTCTTGACAAAAAAACCTGTCTTTACTGCAACTCATGAGTTCTCTCACTTTTACTCTTTTGAGTCTTCCCCATCCCACTGTGGAGGGGAGGTGAGGAGGAGGGGGAAGTGAGGAATTGGGGGTGTGGTGCTTACCTGCTGGCTGGAGTTAAACCATGATACTCTCAAATACTTAACTGAGAAGGGTCTGTCCCTCAGCATCATAGGTCAGGCATAGCTGAACTGAAGCTGACACAGATCAGAGTTGTCCACTGTGCAGAGAAAATACTGTGTGCTGCAGGATGTCTAATGATTCTTTGATGCAGAAAGAGCCACATCAGGCAGAGGCTCGGCTGAAAGAATTGTAAGTTTTGGACTGCTGTCTCTTAATCTCAAAGTTGAGACTTCCATGCAAATTCTTCCCTTAGGAATATTCTCCCTTCTACAAGACAGCCAATCTGCTCTTCTCAGCTTCTGCAGGAGATCTATTGGCACACTTTGAAGGTGAGTGACTTTGGTGTGATCACCTTTGCCTTTCTCTACATCCTTGGAAGAGGTTGTGGCCACAAGCCCAGCAGAGCAAAGCCTCAGTGGAGATGGTGAACTTTTCCTGCTGGGGCTGTTCCTGTACCAGCTGGTATAAAATGTAAAGCTTGAACTTTCAAACTGCAATTCGCTGGGAGTGCTTGTGTAGGGAAGGTCAAGCTGATGGATTGTCAGCTTTAGTCAGTCCCACAGGGAATGGCGTGGCCCGAAATGTTGAAAGTTCACTTCATGCTGCCTTTATGCAACTTTTTTTTTTTTTCCCCCATTTTAGTGTCAGAGTTTCTTGCTTCTGACTGTTTGAAAAGATAAGTGAATTTCTTTCAAGTCCTTGTGGCCAAGCTGGCTACATCCCAGGGATTGCCATGAGGTGTTTGGGGGCTGTGCTGTCAATCCAACATTTCATGCCAGTGCCTATAAAATTTACTCTTGGACTTAGACACTATTGTAGTCACTGGTGTTGCTTCCAAGGCTAAACTTGCATACTTGTTAAAGGTGACAGCTTTTGCCATGTGTATTTTTAACTTACTGCGTTCTAATTATGAAACTTGGGATAGTTTATACTTATTCAATTACCTCCTTAAACTAGACTTAGATTGTTTTTTGGATCTCAGATGCTCTCACCTCCACCTTCAGTCTCCCTTGTCATTGTTTCCAGTCCTCAGGTTGCTTTTCCTTATTCATTAAAGATCCTTTGTTTGCCTGGGGCTGCTCACATTTGTTAGATATTTCACTGCCCTAATGTTCAAAGGGAAAAACAGTATCTCTTCTTTGTGAAGAGGAGTTTGCAAATCCTGGATAAAGCTGTGTAAGAAAACATTTTGTATCATTGGTAAACAGGGCAAGGCAGTGAGTTGATAGTTTCATTTTCTTTAGAGAAGATGGATTTTTTAATGCTCTTTGATGTGAGTGGGAAGAGGAAGGGAGTTGGTGTATAGTGTGCCATTCTCCTGATTTTAAAACCAATGGTTTTGCCTCCCTGAACTACTCAGACTTAATTACATTCTTCAGTTGGGAGCATAGGATTTATTTGCATTATCAGTTATAATTAAAGAAAAGTCCATGGTAATTACTGTCTAATATGCATTATCATTATATGCAAATGTCGAATTCTTGCAGACAGCCTTATAGAGCCAATTTAAAAAAATGATCTGTTTGAGCTTAGATTCTTCAGACTTTTTCTAGTCTACAAATAAGAATTACTTTGGTATCATATTTGTTGGCTTTTAGTGATGGCTGAGCTTGAGGAGACAAGCTGTCATTTATAAGGCATGTTCTGTTTTTCCCATACTTTAGTTTTCATCACTGCTGTGTGTTCCTTATGCAAAGCTGCAGTAACACTTTAGAGTAGAGCTTTTATTAACTTAAGAAAATTAACATTTATTAGGACCACCACCTAAGTTCCTTTATGCTACACAGAGGTGCCGCCTGTAATAAAAATCAGGTTTTTGAAATACTGAACGTGTATGTAGTCAGCTTTCTTTTTAAATGACTTAAATATCTTGTGGTTTCAGTCACGGTTACAGAGAGATGATGCTCTCAAGATGATGGTGAGAGGGAGATGTCAAATTAACCAGCAGGAAGCCCCGAGACGGCGCTGCTGGTTGGAGCCTGCTGCCCTCTGCCTGTGGAATTCGGGAAATGTATTTTGCTTCTCCCCTCCGCATTTAACCTGTCACTGCAAAACTCGCATTTTTCCCTTGGGGGAATCTTAGGAATTCCCTCCCGTTAGAAGAGCTTCTTTGCAGAATTTTTTAACATCCCAGCTTTTAGGGTGACATGTATTGTTACTGTTTGCTAATCATGTGATGAATTATTACAGCCATGCTTTCTGTGAGGAGAAACATCTTTTGGTTATGATACTCTCCTCTCTCTCACAAAAGATTTAAAAAAGAAAAAAAAACAGCAAAAAAGCAGGTTTGTGCCTGTAGAAGCTGTTAATAGTGGTGCATGGGTGCCATGTTGCCTAAAGGATCATCATACCAGCACTCCCACTTTTTATTTTATATATAAAGCCTTCTGGGATAACAGGAATTTTCTGGTTCCAGTTATTTTCTGATTTTTCTGATAGAGACCTTTCTGAAGAAGCATGTGGTGTTCAGAGAGATTAAATAAAAAATGAACTGTGTGTCTGGAACTAAAGTAATAAAGCAAAGTGGTAGTCATGTCAGGCTTACTTATGATTTGAAGAAGTTGATAATGTTTGCATCTGTATCCCATTTTTATGATGTGGGCAAATCACCAAGTCACCAAGTGTACAGATAGGTGTTTGTAGGATGTTATATAAGCAATGTAAAGCAAAAGTTCTCTATGTGTTTAGTAGAGGCTTGTGGAGTTGCGTCAACCTTATGATTACTTCATCATACAAAATAAATTTTTTAGAATGATGCTTTGAGAAACAGAGAGCTTTAAAACAGCTTACTGAAAAGAGCCATAAAAACCTCTCTTACCATTTTAATGACATTAATTTCTAAACTTGTCTATAGTAAGTTGGTTGAATGCTTGCATTTATGGAAGTAGTGTGTGACTTTAGCAGAATACAGCATTTCCATGAAATGTGGTATCAGGCAAAAAAAATCCAAGAGATCAACAATTCATGGGTTTGAAATGAGAGGCAGAATAAGTAATGGGATTGTCCCTGTAATTAATTGAGCCAAAAATGTAGCAGGCTGGTCACCCCTGCCAGGTCCCTTAGGTCCAAGGGAGGGTAAAGGCATGTGGATGGTAGGGCTGGGGCACCTTTGCAGCCCATCAGGCTCCCTCATGCATATCCAGCCTCTTGCATTTCAAATTTCACAGTAAAATGCAAGCAGTGATTTTCGTTTTTAGAAAATGCCATAAATATTTTAAATGAAACGGAACATTCCGTTTCATGAATCTTGCATTATTTATTTTAAGCCTGTTATAATAACGAAATCTGAAAGCTTGTGTGGAGTGAAAGGGAAACAGAACCCAGTTTCACATCTCTGAAGATTACTGTGCAAACTATAATTAACATTAACACTGCACACTTATTTGATGCTTATCTGGAATTTTCTAGGAAGCTGCTTAGATTCTTTGTGCAAGTTATCTTGCAGATGTGCGCTGCAAAGCAGCCGACCACCAGCGCTGAGTGAGATTTGGCGCAGTGTGCTGCAATGTTCACGTTGTGCCTCGCCAGCAAAAATAGGGGTGTTTTTTTGGGAGGGGAAAGTGGCAGCTCCTGCCAGCAGAGGGAGTCGATGGACACTGATCTGGGACTCCACTTCTGTGTGTAGGGGAGCTAGGAGAGGTGTGTGCTCTGCTATGTGTGCAGACACCCTCAAATTTCTGTATGCTTCAGTCGTTTTTGTTAGGAAAATCTTGATAGATATTTGTGCTTATGGATCAAAAAAGGTGAATAAATACATCAATGTTATGCATTTGACTTTTAAATAAGAGGGATGAAAGTTAAAATAATTTTCACCTTCTTGCAAACAGATGAGACAAGATGACTGTTTTCATCATTTTATTGTATTTTTGATAATATCTAAGGATTTAGTAAAAGAAGGTCTTTCTTTCTTAGTTACTCAACTCTGTTCACAGAATCTTTTTAAACCTTGGCATCAGAGGGCTGGAGGCAGCTCCATCCCCATGGTTCTGAAGCTCTGGTAGGAGGAAAATGCAAGGAGAAAGGAAGCAGCTACAAAGGGCGGATTACAGGGGATCATTCCCTGGCAGACAAAGAGCTGCTGCACCCGGTGATGCCATCTTTGTGCTTTCCAGACTGTCTGTAAGGCAAGGACAGATTTAAGATAGTGGCTGCTCAGTGCATTAGGAAGTGCTTTGACCAAAGCAAAAAAATAATTTCTGGGACCCAGGGCCTTCTGTCACATCTTACTGATTCCTAACACCTAGATTGAGCATCTCTTGCTTTGTAAGTGGAATATTTTTCTCTAGTTGAGCAATGGCAGGAGACTGTTGTTCCCCATCTGCTGAGCAGATCTGGCTTTAAATCTACAGTCACCATCATCTCCACTCCACCATCTGATTGAGAGAGGAGCATGGTCCTCTTATCAGCTGAAAGCTTGCAGTTGTTGCACATGCATGACTTTGGCTCCTGGGTTGGCTTTTTTTGATGGTTGTGGTGGGGTTTCCTGAGCTGTTTGGAAACAAACTCTCATCTCAAAAACAGCCCCTAATTGCTGCTTTGGCATTAGTAAAACAGTCTTCATTATGTTTTATCAGAAAATATTCCTGTTGATTGTTACATAATCCAAACCAGTGGTGTTTTGTGTGCTGGTCACTTGGTCACTGTCAGTCACTGCTCTGGCATCTGATGGCGTGTGTCACTTCAAATCCCGTAGTGCAGTCACAGGGCATGCAGTGTCCCAGGCCTGAGGGAGGTAGCACAAGGTCTCATTACATTCCTTACAGTGTATTCCTTACTCTCCTGCTGAGGCAGGAGAGTGCAATGTGTGACAGTGACAGAGGCCCCTCCAAGGCAGTTTTGGAAGTTGGTTCATACCTGGAGAGGATTTAAAAGAATTCCAGCCTTCTCGCTTTCCTTTTTCAAACATGTAGCAAACTTGGGGTTTCAGTTTTATCTTGCCACCAGATGCTCAGTTCAGAAATGTCCCAGGTGCATTTTCTTCTGGTGTTTTGCTTCAACAAGCTTAAAGTGAAGAGGAGGAGCAGGAAAGTTTCATTTAAGAAGCATCCAAAAGATGGTGGAAAAAAAGCACTTGACTAAGTGTGAAATGAATAGATGTTCCCCAAAAGCTGTATGTAAAGCACAAAAAAAAATGCAGCTGCCTTCCCTGAAAGCTTGTTTCTTGCACCCTGCATAGAGCAAAGGAAGCTTCTGCGTCGTCAGGGATTTGGAACAGGTTCACCAGTGCTCTAATGTTGAGTATATATTCTGTAGCATAAAGGTATAAAGGGAAACTTATTTTTGAGCTCTTACAAAATCAAAGCCTTCTTTTATGACACCTGTTTAATAATCTAATGTAGCAGAGGAGTATGGGAAACAGCTCTTAACCTTGAAAATCAACTTGGGAAAAATGCTATGAAGAGGATTTATATGGTGACAGGTGTAACAATCCACTGAATTGCTTTTTCTCCTGATATGAACTCTCACAGCTGTCCAATAGAGAGATGGTATAAAACACCAAAAAAAGGTAGGCTTTCAGTTTTAGAAAAAGAAAGTGTTTGTGGCCAAGTTTAAAAACTAGTGAGCGACTTATTTTTAGTATAATAAAATTTACAAGAGGTTTTTCTATGTTTTGTTTTTGGGTTTTTTGTTAAAGTTTCTAATTGGGTCTTGCTAAGTTTCTTATTTGGTTTTACTGAGCTGGTTCATTATTGACTTAAATCATATGTTCTCTCCACTCACAAATGGAGCACCACATGGTTCAGAAGCAATTGGAGAAAGAAAGGAAAGACAGAATTGTAGATTTTTTTCACCCATGCCTGGGTGACATATTCTATACATATAATATTACAGATAATTATTATATGTAATATATTATATATATAACATATATTAAATATAATATTTACATATTATATGCAAAATAGAATATAATAATGTATGTCTGAAGAATGGAACAAAAATAACACTGTCTGTAAAAGTAAAACCAACAACAAGCCAGCCCCAAACCACTTTTCATAGTATTAAAACCAATGACAAGCAACAGAACAAAACCAAACTAGAGCAGTTTTCTAAAATACAGTAGCCTTTTGTGGGTTTCTGCTTCATTATAGCTCCTGGACCCCAGTGATCAAAGATATGGCCTTTCCTTGTTAACAAAATGATTCATTAGCTTCTTTGGAAGATGACTTCCCATGTCTAACACCACTCTGCTGAGATTTTGAACAGGCTCATAATGTGTGTCATGTTGTGTATTCCCTTGCATTGTTCTTGTAACTTTTAATTGAGGCTGTCTTTTATTACCCTGGTTCATACTGCCGTTTTGCTGTAACTCATTTCCTTGCAATTAGGTATGCCCCATCCCTGAAATGCCATTTTCTTTGTGCTGGTAAATGCACAGCTCAAGTTTTACATTATTATTTTCATGGGACTTTTGTGTTTGATAAAAAACTAGGATCAGAAAATGGTGGCCCAAGGCTGAGTTTTGCAGTACTTGAAGCACTTGAGGCAAGTTTCCTGTGGCTGGGGCAGTTCTAGTATGGATTAAAACTAGAAGAAAATGATTTGCTAAAGACTTGAGGGTTGGTTGTGGATTTCTGTCATTCCTATTCACCACTTAGTGTTTTGTCAGTCTCTGTCCATGAAACCAAACTGAAATGAGCTTGTTGATCTTAACAGAGAATTAAACAGAGAGGAAGCAATGTGGTAGAACTGATCATTCAAATCCAATGCTAATGGCAGAGTTTCCTTCCAGAGCCAATGACAGGGCTGCTCCCAGCAGGAGCTGGGTTGTCCAGGGAGCCAAATGGAGGTGAGCTACACACCAGCCATAGCTCAGTGCCTTTCTGCAGGGCCTCATCCTTCATTGTGATTAATGTATCACTACACTTAGTGGATTGGGAGGATTGAGAAAGAGCCTGTTCACCAACATGTGGTTTTAAATAAAAGGCAAACATTACAATGCTGGCAGTTTTCTTGAGTGAACAAAAAGTAGCTTTTTGTTAGTCAGCCATCATATAAGCAGTACACTAAGTGTACTGTTCAAATAAAACCAGGATGGGGGTATTGAGGGATGTGCTGTGATATAACTGTAGGGCTGTTATTTATTTCCATGCTGAAGCTTAAGGTATTTAGTTGCTTGTGATTTGTTTCTGGTATCTGGGCATAAGTTTCCAAGCAGCCTTACACAAAGGGTGTCAAGTTGCCTCTTAATTAGTATTGAACCTTCTGGGAAAGGACTGCTGACTCACTATATAACTCACTCTGCAACTTCTTTGTCATTTGTCATACGCCACTAAGCAGCTCTTAGATATTAGAAACCATCCATCAGTACCTCCCTCAGCTGGATCCAAACTGACAGCTTACAAATGAAAGCCTCCCAAAATCAAAGTCAATCTTCTAAGCGATTCAGTCCCTTAAAATAACGTTTCAGGTGGAATAAACTAAATATTAATGACACTGATAAGAAGATGAACCTTTGCCATTTTCTCTTCTCCCTTTTTCTCAGGAGTGGGTAGTCTTCTCCTGGTTTGCAGCTCTCTGTGGGGCTGAACTCCAGACAGTGTAGGCATTTAAAATTGGTTCCACTCCTCTTCGCATTCCTCTTTGGCTTAAAGAGCTAAAAGAGGGAACAAGGGCCTTTAGGGACTGAATCGTGCCAAGGACTGGATTCACAACCACAGATTCTGGATGAGACATCTGTTGTGCCTCTGATTGTATTAGTGCTGAAGCTTATTGCATTATAGCTGTAGTTCAGAAACTCAACCCTTTAAGGGAAAGTATCAGGGAATATGTTTGTTCATATAGGCTTCCAGATTTTACATCAAAGATAAGGGCCAGTAGTTCTGTGAAAGCAAGTGGAGAGAGGAACTTGGGTTTACCTCTTCTCAGACCTTAAAGAGATATCATCTGTATAGGGTTTGTTTCTAGGCTTTATATTGGGGAGGGGTTAAATCAATATTCATTGTTGCTAGGGGACCCAGATACTTTATTTAAATGGGTTTCTATTTTGCAGTTGAGATTTATATGTGCTTATCAGAGAAGGGGAAAATGGACTAGGAAAGAATACACAAAATGAATATAAATGAGTACTTCGAAATTTATGGAAACTACTTACTTTTCCTCATTGTTTTTGGTGATAACATCTGGTAGTAGTAAATTCAATATTTTCAGGATTCCAAGTAGTCTTTCTAATACCTGCATCAACTTTGTGCAAAAATCAGGGAACAGATTTGTCTCAGATGCAGACACATCTCAAACCTGTCAGTTTAAAATGCCTGGGAAGAGGCCAGTGGGAGGTGCAGCATCATGCATCCAGCAAAAGGCTGTTACAGCTGTGTCACTTGGAGATTGCCCAAATGAAGAGCTCTCGGTCATCACCTTTTAATAGATTTGCGAACTTTAAATGCACAGCCTGAAACGAGCATTAGGAGAAAATGTGCTGCCTCTCTGAGTGGGTAGTGTGTAAATGTGGATTATTATTTTTAGGTGAGGCTTTTTGATATACTTGTTTTGGAGAAAAACAGAGCATATGTACTGAGGCCTCGTGAAAATGACAGTGGCTGTAGGCTCATCTTCATGTTAGTAAGATGTGAATTGACATAAATGAAACACCTCTTTGAGGAGTATGCTGTGCTTGTAATTAAAAAAAAATGAAGGCATAGACATGTAGTTACATGAGGGAGTGCAGTGGATCCCTGTTTTTTGACCAACTTAAGGAAGATGCTTCCTCTTTTGAAGGCTTTACATATCCAAATGAAAGCAAGCTTAGATTTACTATTTATTTATATATATATATACATATATTTACACTCTTTTTGTTTATACTACGCGAAGAGTGTGTATCTCAACTTCCTGCAGCTTCACCCGTTTCCCCCAGTGTGTGTTTGGCATTACTACAGGAGCCAGCATCCTTGTTGCTGGAGCACAGCACCAGCAGAGCTCTGTCTCCTGGAGCTCAACCAGCCATAGCAGTTGCTGTGTGATCATGGGTCTCTGGGTTGCATTTGCTCTCAGTAGTGCTTCTGCCCCCCAAAGAGGAACTTCACCATCCACATGACTCTGAATGTCTGGTTTCTTTGTTAAGAGGCTGCACCATTAGGGTTCTCCTCCATGACCATGGAAGGTGAGCCCCAGGTACAGTAGGCAAAGTTCACATAAACAGATTGAAGCCCCTGGTGTGGCCAAGTAGAGGATGAATCTTTAATGCCTTCTGTTTGAGCTGCATTGCGTTTTCATGCATCACAGAAAGTGCTGCATTCAATCTTTATTTAGATTTTTCTAGCAGGTATGAAATGAGCCGATGGCAAAATCTGCAGTTACTTCATATTTTTAAAAGATGGAGATACACGGCTGTAATCTTCTGTCATTTGACATGATTTTTACCCCCATGTTTTTGTGCCTTGGCAGAAATGATGGGAATTCAGATGGTAATGAGGTGGCATCCAGATGCATGGCACAAACACGTGTATGCACAAAATACTGATTTAAATATGTCCTGACAAGTTGGTCAGGCAGCAATCTGAAGGAAAGGAAACTTCTGAAGTGAAAGAGAAATAATGACAATAATGAAGAGGCAGAACATTGATTTTAATATGTAGCAGCAGTATGGAGATCTGGGTCTGATGAATCAGAAGGGGGAAGCTGGCACAGGAGCAAACTGTGATTTGTGGCATACATTTGTTTCCATTTTTATCCATTAGCAGCACTGTGAGCATTCAGATGCAGACGAGAGATTGGGAATGGGAAACAGGGGGAGGGGAACTTGGGCTTTTAAAAATTGGATATGTGATGAATTTATATCAGCTAGCTTTCTAATTTCCTGTTAAAATGTCCAGGCCCCTTTCTCCTTGCCTTACTTTAAAATAAATAAATAAATGGCACAGTTACCATCCTGTTTCTGCATTCCAGGCTGCAGCTTGGGAGTATTTCCATCACCTCAACAGTTTTATGGACCTTTCCAGTAAGGCAGCAGGCCTTGGAAGTTGGTGCAGTACCATTAGCATATGCCTCTGCAAAATATTTCATCATTTTGTGACTCCCTTTTGATCAATTAAGTTTATGTAGCTCTTTCCAAGTAAGTTCATAGAGAGAATCTGTACACAGCAATCTCTTTGTGGTACCAACTTTATTTTCATTGTTGAAGTGCAGCAGCTGGCGTGATGCAAACTAAAATGTATGTTGGGAAAAATAGTAAGTACATCAGGAGAAAATGCGTTGGGGGAAAAAAGTAAGTGCTTTACAACAATTGCAGTACGAGCCAGTTTTCATAAAGCCTGTGACACATGAACAGCTACAAAGAAATTCAAGTGTACGTTGTTTGCCACTTTCTGTCTCTGGCTGTGAACACGCTGATCTTTGGTAGCTCTAGGTGTAACCTGTTTGTGTTTACCCAGGTAGAATTTGACATTCTGTTTGAGTGGAAAGCTACTGGCATGCCACGAAAAACACTAATTTGTGCACTTAAAAAGAGGAGAGAGGGGGGGAAAAAGACAAGTTTTGAAGAAAGAAGAAAGAAAAGTTTTGGCCATGATCTTCTCCTTGATTTAGTGCTGGTGTCTCTAAAATTTCAGTGATGAAATAAATATTGAATAAACATTAAAGAGAGAGAAGGATTTCAGGTCTTGAAGGTAATGTGAACATAGTTAATAAGCAGTATAGATTTGTAAATAATGAGCTCTGTCAGAGTTTGGGATATAATACAAAATTAATGGAAGAAATATTATTGCTTGATGTAACTCTGCAGGATGTTTTTGCATCTTTTAAAACATTTGGTGTATTTTAAATGCTCAAGGTCGAAAAAGGGAAAGTACCTTAGAATGAGTTGATTGAGAAACACCCCCAGGAGCTGATTCAAGGATAAAGACAAAAAAATAAAAAAAGCAGTAATGATTTAACGCCCTCGTTAACTGTTGATAAAAATAGCAGTTGGAATTAGATCAGGAGACTTACATAGTAATAAGAATGGAGATGCCTTTAACTACTCTTTAAAACAACTAGAAACGTGTAATATGCAGAAGAATATCATATGACTTGGCAAGTAAATGTGTCTGTGGGGAAGTAATTCAAGATATGGTGATACACTGTGAATGAAAAGCTGGGAAAGCATCAGTGCTTGGAGGAATCACATCAGCACATGTGGAGAAATAGCAGTTAGGTTTGCTAATCACTAATAGCAGCAATACTTGCAAAAGGGAGTAACTAATGCTCTACTAAGAAAGGTCACGTCACAGGCATAGGAAAATAACTGCCCTTTACTTACTCAGGTGTCTGTTGGACTGCAAGGCTGTTAAATATAACGATGCCTGCTTCTCATACTGAAACACAGGAGTGAACAGGAAGGGTTCAGTAAAAAGCAGATGGATTTCATGCCTGACTTGTTGCAAAAGTTAAAAATTTGTCTGTTGAATATTTGTATGCAATAATTATTAGAAGAACTCAGATATCTATGGAGAGGGAAAAGTTCTAACGGGAGATTTGAAAGGTCCCAATTGTTACAGAAGAGTAAGGGGAAAAATAAAATTATTGTTAAGAAATTTTTACTGATGCTTACTGAGTCATATAAAACATGCTCAAAAAACCAAAAATTGACTGTGTGACATCAAGAAGCAAGGTAGCAGCTTTCAAAGCAGTGTGGATGGCAGGAGTGTGCTGTGCCTGGTACAGCCCCTCTAGGGTCTCAAGACCCTAAAGCCAGTCTGAGACCTTTGAACTCATCAGGAATTCGAGATGGGGTTGTTTGTGCTTTTAAAGAAGATACGCATGTTAAAAATTACTAGTTGATAATGAAGATGTAATACAGAACTTGAAGTCTGTTGTTCGTTGATAAGCTCTAATTTCATACCTGACAATGCAAAAGAAATGTGTGAGAGGGTTTTTGTATAAAAATGTTGGGGTATTCGAAAGCTCATTAAAACACAGACTTGTTACCAGTTGATAATTTATAAGTGATACATCCACAATAATACAGGAAGACCAGTGTTTTTGTTTTTGTTTTTGTTTTTTTTTTTCACTTACATTTTAAATTTTGCAGGGATAACATTTGTCTTGCCGATTGACATATTTTAGTTTTCTGTTGGGCTGTTCTGGAATTCACTGTTTTGCTCTTGTATCTAGCTGTCCCCAGTTTTTTATTGATAATTTTTGTACACAATACCATATTTACCTTCAGAGATTGTAGGATTTCTATTATTAAAAAAAAAAGAAAAAGGGGAGAGGAAACAAAACTGATAAATAAGAAAGAGATAAATATTGTATACAGCCTTTCAAGTGTTGATGTTATCTGGCCAAGCTACTTTTTTGAAGAGTATTTTAAAAGGAACTGTTAAAAATGTGATGAATAGCAGTGGGACACCACTAAAGCAATAATGATCCATGGAGGAACAACACTAAAACAAGCTTGAGGCCATCAACCTTTCACTTTTGAGACTTACATTACAAATATTTCAACCCTATGCGTAGGAACCTTTCCTTTGTTTGTTTTGGTGACTTGGGAGGAAAGCATGGGGATGATTTCCTATGAGTCATACATGCTATATATTTATAACATGTATGAATTTTCCTGAGGTAAATAACATGCTTTGTGTTACTTTGCTCATGTGTGTTTTCTGTCTCTTGTTGTGGATCCTGTCCCTTCTTATACAGTAAAAGGGAGAGGATGTGTGTGGCTGAGGATGGTACACAAAATGGTTTCCTTGCTTTTGAAATGTCAGCATTTTGAGAATGTGGAGTAATTGTGGTGTGTAATGGGGCACTTTTTCTAGCACATTAAGGATTCTGGTTATAAAAAGATTTTTACATTAGTGTTAAGTATATATTTGAGAAAACATCATGTTTATCTATGTATAGCTAGTCTTGTCTTTTATTTGTACATTTCATGTGCGAACCTGATGAGTATTTTAAGGATGAAAATAGCCTGAAAAACTCTTCCAGTCCATTTTTTATTGGTGTCTATTTCTCTTTGTCTGTAACTACTGCTTTGACTGTAGGAGGCCATCAAAAATCTCATATCTTTCTTCACTTGCTTTTTAAGACAAGAGAGGACATGTAAGATGTGTAAGCAGATTGTGACATCCAGCCTGTTACTGTTCCAGCAGGTCCAATAACTGATGTTTTGCAAAAATGCATATTCCAGAACCATTTTGGTAGTTCTATCTGTCAGAAGATCTTCAAATCAGCAAGTGATTAGTTTGAATTTTAGCACTTGTCTATCATGTGATGTAGAAGCTCTTGAACACTCAATGGGCCCATCCCATGACAGCTCTGAGGCGCTGTCTAATCAGGTCACTGTCCTAACTCTCCCAATCTGATGTTATACTTTCTGAGGCTGCCACTCCACAAGACTTTTTTATTGGTCACATTGCTCTTGGTGCTCTTCTCTGCACCCTGTCCAGTTTTTCAGCCTTTAAAAAACAAATCTAAAGTGAGCAAATCCCATCATACATGGCAGAGCTGAATATCGGGTTCTAGTATAGGTCTCTGTATGCAAGGCAGGTAGCGATGTTTTCTATTCTTGTTCTCAGTCTGACCCCAATTATACAAGCAATGATTGCATTAAACCTCCTGCCACAGTTGCAAGTCATTGGCTTTTCTTGAAATGATCTGCTCAGTTGTTTTTATAGTCATCATGTTCTGGGATACACTCCCTGGTTCTCCCAGTACCGGTTCAACTTCTGGGATGGAATAGTTCATGTGGCCTGGGAAAGTGCACTGGTTGGTGCCTGCTGGCTGGCAGCCAAGCACTGCAGGCAAACATCCAGTGTGCACCAGTGTGATTTCAGTACAGAAATCCATTCTGTTCTGGTAAAGCAGCTGCTGCCATGTCTTCCTGCAGCTTGCACATGGTAGTTATCAATGAGTCAGCATTTCCCTTCATCTTGCAAAGGCTTGAAGCTCTTGTCAGTCAAAACTGCTTGTGCCATCCTTTCTTTTTGCTGCATCTCTGGAGCTATAATATTCCACTGCCATCCTTTTTGACCATATCTTGAATATAAAGACTTGCACATAAAAACTTGCGGAGTTAATTCCTCAAAAAATCTGTTGTAGTAGATTAAATGACTTTATATTCTACACTCGTACCTCCAAATACACATTTTATTTTCTAGTGTGATATTCCAATTTCACGGTTGCTTAATAGGTTGATAAGTATATGGGAACAAAGCAGAATAGTTAGAGAAATATACAGTTATTCCACTTTTGTTCAAGTGGTTTTAGTAGAATCATAATCTTTTTTTTTCCTTTTTTTTTTTTTTTTTAATGAGAGTAGAAGCAGCTGTTTTCTGCTAAGTCTCTGCTAAGAGAGAGTCTCCACTTCCAGTATGGTACTTTTGAGGGAATGCTTAGCTTTGTTTTGTTAGAGACTGATGTAGCAGTTGGAAGGTCATCATTTTAATTAATTAAAAGAAACCTCTACAAAGTACAAAGCCTTACAGAAATTGTAATTACAGGAGTCTTTAACCATGTAGTGCAGCATGTGGAAGCTACTTGTAAGACAGAGTCATCCTTTAGTTTTGAGATTAGGTTAAATCCCCAAGCCTGTAATTATATGCATGTGGCTGGCAGGAGCCCATGCTGGGCTGATTGTGTTCAATGAACAGGGTCGTTCCTTGCTGTTTCTCTCCATGGGACATACAAGCATCCTGGAAAGCAAGTACCTAGAGCTTGCACTGCTGCTTCTGCTGACAGGGCAGACAGACTACTTTGGATTTGGTTTGTTTCATTTTACTTTGACAGATTTCAGGTTCTTTACTGTCAGTTCAGAAGATGCAATGACAAATTATTAGTAATGCTCCAGAAAGTGAGCACTCTCTCCTGTCATTGTAAACCAAACCAAAGAAAGGGTACAGACACGTGTCCGTACTAGAAATGCAGCGATACCTGATTTGTAAGCTCTTGATTTTGTGGAGAGACTTGATGCAAGGTGCCCATGGGTTGAGGCAATCCTGAGCACAACTACAGGCCCGGCAGAGAAAGGATTGCAAGCAGCCCTGCCAAGAAGGACTTGGCCATGCTGGCTGATGAGAAGCTCAACATGACCCAGCAATGTGAGCTTGTAGCACAGGAGGCTGACCACATCCTGGGCTGCATCCAAAGCACTGGGGCCAGCAGGGCCAGCGAGGGGATTCTGCCCCTCTGCTCTGGTGAGACTCTACTGCACCCAGCTCTGGGGCACTCAGTGTAAGAAGTACATGGACCTGGAGCAGGTCCAGAAGCCCATAAAGATAGTCCAAGGTCTGGAGCACCTCTTCTGCGAAGACAAGGCTGAGACATCTCAGGTTATTCAGCCTAGAGAAGAGAAGGCTTCAGGGAGACCTTAGAGCACCTTCCAGTAATTAAAGGGAGCCTAAAAACAGAGAGATGGCATTTTTTTGCTTGGACAGATAATGATGGGGTTAGGGGGAACACTTTTAACCTAAAAGAGGAGGGATTTAAGTTAGATGTTAGAAAGGAATTTGTTATGGTGAGGGTTGTGAGATGCTGTAACAGGATGCCCAGAGAAGTTTTGGATGCCTCATCCCTGGAAGTGTTCAAGGCCAGGTTGGATGGGGCTGAGCAACCTGGTCTAGTGGGTGGCAAGGAGATTGAAATTAGATTATGTTTAAGGCATGTGCCAACCCAAACCATGCAAAGATGATGATGATGATGGCTTGTTTCTGAAACAAATCTCAGTTAGTTGTGACTACACCTGAAGTTACCTTTGAGTACTTGTGCTACTAAAGTTTCTAATTTTCAGAGTGTACATGGCATCTTCATATTTTCTGCATCTTTTAAGTCTGTAATTATTTTTAAGCAAATATTTGTGGCTAAGAAACGGTGGAAAAAGCTGGCCAGTGTGTTTGCCAGTAGCTGAAATGAAGAGTTAAAACAAGTTGTACTCAAAGGTTTTTTAAGCTCTTTTTCTAGTAAGAAACATCTCTTAACCTTTGTATATCAACACAGTTTCACTGAAAAGGACAGGTTTAATTTTTGCCAGCAATTGAAACAGACTGGTAAAATAAAGATTTTTTTTTTTTTGTAAAGCTCTGGTGTGGGATTCTTGTAAAGGGTAATGTAGTTAATGCTGTTGCTTAGGTTGTGCTAAAGGGTAATATTCAGTGGAGAGTTATTTTCATGTAAAAAAGATATATGTATTCTCTCTCCTTTAATAATGCATTATAAATTTAAAAAAATATATATTACTAAATCAGACTTTTAGAAAAGTAAATTAAAATGTGAATCTGCTGTGTAGTAAAGCACTTCAACAAAAAGCCTTCCCAGGATGTGGCAATATTGACTGATTTTATCACCACTTATTTAATACCTACTGATTCAAAAAGGTGAACATTGCTTGGAGCCAATAAATGAAGATTTTTGGGGTTTTTAACTTAAAAGACCCCTAAATTATTTTTCCTAATCTCTTCCTAGGCAATGAAGCAAAAAGACTTGTATAGTGCTAAGCAGCAGTGTTTTGGCATCAACTTAGATCTTTAACAGATGTATTCTTGTAATCTGTTAACCACTTTCAGCACACACGTGTCCTTGCTTTTCAACATGCTGCATCTCATACCTGACACGTTCTCCAGTGAGGATCTTCTGAAGCCAGAGCAGCTTTTATGACTCCTAATGACCTGTAAAGCATTCTGCTGCAATGCCTGCTTGAAATTACCCATCAGTGTTGCAGAGGTGGTTATAAAGCTAGAAAATAGCTGCTGTAGTTGATTTAATAAAAATGTAAATTTACAAGATCCTCCAAATTATGCAAAGCTGACAAGTTGTCTTTATTGATAATCTGAGCACTGGGAAATAACAGGGTGTCTTTATTTCACTTGCCTTTTTATTCCTTCTCCCTGTAGTGCAGGGGAATCTTCGTAATAGAGCAGTATTCATTGCAAAATGCTGGTCTGACTGAACCTGCTGCTGAATGGGAAGACAGCTCTTCTATTTGGGATGAAAAATTTTGTTCAGATAGGCATTCCTGGTATTGTTATAAGGTTGTATCAAATACCGTAGTGGAAATGTTTTAGTTTTCAAAGTATCCATATAGCAATTTGTTATTTTCAGAGCTAAATTTAATCTCTTTGTTCCTTAAAAATCTGACTTTCAATTTGACTAATGTGGTAGATACCAGCAGTAACTTGTAACGTGATGAAACAAAATACTGACTTGTACAAAATCCTTATGCGTTCAGATTTCATAATATTTCATTTCAATTTTCTTATGCAGGTAGATCCAGTAGATATCACTCTGTCTTCCTGACACATGAAGCACTTGATACCTGCATGTCTTTCTCATTGCTTTAATGTTTGACTGATTCTGTTGTTTGAATACATCTCTGCCCTCTCTGAACCCCATGGGTTGGCTTTCTTTAAAGGTCTGGCTCTGTGGTGAGCATTGCTGTGACCAAGTGAGCTCTCTGTGGTGCATCTGCTTCCATGTGGTCACACACAAACTTAGGCTGTAAAGAAAAAGAGGAGCATGCAGCATCCAAAACCAATTATAGCAGCTCATGTGGACAAATCCCCTGACAAGTGAAAGAGGGGATGGTGTGGAACTGGTTTTAAGGTGTTGTTCAGTCACTGTATGAAAGGAAATGTTTGATACAACATGAGTGGAATTATACATAGGGTGCCTTCCAGGTGTGTATATTCCTGTGAAACAGAAGGGTGTGTATTCTGCATAAGAAGTTCATTTTTTGGAAACACTTTCCCCCTCCCCCAAACACAATTTCATATTTTGCAGAATTTGTACTCTTCATTGAATATTGATTCTTTACAGAAATTTCCTCATTGTATCTAAATGTCACACTGTATAAAGATTGTAATCTTCAATTTAATTTACAGACATTTCATTACATTTTTTGTCCTATAGAGAAGTGTAATAGATAGTAAAATTTTTTGATTCATTTATTTCAGCTAATGTGATCTGATAAGATTAACCAGAAGTTTTTGTTAAATAGGATACATATTTTACACTACCTGTCTTATCATACGAAAATATAAGCTTCTTTCATCTAGTGACCTTCTACTGAGTACTTATGAATAAAAATTCAGTTGATAAAGTATTCTAGATTTATAAATAATCTTTCAGACTCCTGAAAAAAGGAGTGAGCAGCAGTAAAAGTGATACAAATTCATGCTGCTGCCCAAAAGGATCACAATGAAAAAAGATTTTTACAGATGAGTCCAGAGAATTGTGACTAAATATGTAGCTGAGTCAATTAATAAGGAAGAAATATAATTACTAAGAGTTCAAGCTGTGTCATACAGACTATGAATAATTTTTTAGTACATCTGAGGATTTTTGATCTCCTAATATTATATTGGATACCTTTTTGTTTTTACCTCCTCCCCCATTTTTCCTCCTGAAATCAGCTGATTCCAGCTGCAGAGCTGAATGAATGACACTTCAAAAATGATAAGCTGTCTTTGGAATGTTGAAACATTTAAAAAACACAAAATACTTAATTTGATAAAAATATATATATTAACACATGAGGTATAGTTAAATTAATTTCAGGAGTAGGACTTCGAACATGAACCGTTCTGTTAATCCTCATGATTGTTGTCTGAAAGAAGATGATAAAACCATGTCTATCATGAGTGAATATTTTAGAAATTGTTCCAATAAGTGGATCTTTTCTAGACCTAGCAAAAATGAGGAAAAAATATGCAGTGCATACAATAGATCATTATGTTCCATGCTATATTTGAAGTATAAATTCTTTGTCTTCTGAAACTTTTTTGAGAAATTCAAATCCATACATGACCTCCCTTGGCAAGGACAAAAAATTGTCTGAAGAAACAAAAGCCAAAAATTATCCTATTGACTTGGTTGGAAGTGACTATTGCAGTGCTTCAGAGGCTGTTTAACATACACACCAGTAATCTAGAAGTAGTAAAAAATACAATAAGCTTTTTGATCAAGGAATGAATGTAATCCTTTCAGTGTTAGTAAAGCTTTATCTGACCAAGTCTGCAGCTGGTTTTGCATATGTATCACAGTTGCTGTACAATTATTACAGTTTTACACATTTCTATTTAATCCTGTTGGGACTCAGCATTTCCTTACCTAAAGGCTTGATTTCTCTCTGGTGTCTGGAGTCTGTCTTTTGCAGCCTCTTAGCTCTGTAAGTGTTTTCTGTTTTTCACCCTCTGCCAAAGGAGCTGAACCAGGGTAAGTCATGAAATCAGATCACAAAGGCAAGCAGTTCTTCCTCATGGTGTAGCTACACCCTCTTGCCATTCTCTGCCCAGCAGAAGTCTTCAATGATGTTAAAATTGCACAAAAGTGGACTCCTGATTTGAGACCTGCTCACCAAAATAATCTTCTTTTGAAGAGCAGAAGAAGCACTGCAGGCTCACCCAGCACTGGTGCTGGCAGCTGGTGCCAAGGTCCATATCCAGAGAGGTGGGAGTGGAGACCTTACTGCCTGGAGTAGACAATGCTGACTCCACAGCTGACTGGGAAGAATCAAAGAACAAATGTTAGGGCAGCCCAACTATAATCTTGGCAGTATCTTCTGGTTGCCTGTGAGTTAAGGGCAAGCGTTCAGACTGGTCTGCCTGGGTCCAGCAAGGTTTATGGCATCGAGGACAGGCATCTGGCAGATGAAAAGGCGGTAATAAAGATTCTGGATGCAAATCTGCAGAAAGAGAGAAGCAAGTTCAGGCAGCTTCAGCATCTCGAACCTGAAAGAGCTGTGAACAGGGCCTGTGTGCTGAGCCATAGCCTTTGGTTTCTGGAACAGCTTTTCCGGGGGAGCAGGGAGACAAGAAAGCAGGTATGGGGTGGTATTTCTTGGTATTATTGGTGTGAAGTCCTGTTACCTGAGCAGGAGGTGGCAAGAAAGAGTAGTGGCAGATTTTTTTGTCTAAAAGCATATTGGCAGAGAGAGAGAGAGACACTTTATGGGAGAACAAGAACACACAACTCCTCTCCCCTTTCCTCTCCCTAATACTCCCAAGATTTTGTTTTCTTTCTGAACTACTGAATTACACTGACGTAAACCTCCACCTTCATCCTCTGGTTTCACCCCTCCTTGTCTGCCCTGTCCATCCTTGGCCAGAGGTCTGTGGTTATAAGGATGGAGCCATCAGTTCACACCTTCAGGTGCATCTGCTGTTCCACTGGCTGTGGTTTATGGCTCTCTGGTACCAGGAGCAGCTACAAGAAGCAATAACAGGGTTGGTGAACAGATGATTGCCCCTATCTGGTTTTAATGACAATGAAATAAAATCAATTTTCACCAGGTCTGTCTAGGCAATTGCAACGGTGCTGATGGAGTGTTTCACCTTACCCTTGGAAATATGGCTGTTGCTCTAACCAATAAAACAAAAATAAGAGAAACAATCACTCTAATAGTAGTTGGAGTTGGACTGTGGGAAGCACAGAGCTGCTGATGCAGTGAAAAGCAGGCAGGGAGAGAGGAATAGCTCAGAGTGTGAAAGCTGTGCATGCTTCCTCCTGGCTTCCTGTAGCTGGCGGTAGAAGATGTGCACCATGACACTGGACCATAACATTAAATATAGTGATGGATAAAAGACGGTAGAAGAGAAACTAAACAATTTTGTAATCAAAGCATGTGAATGAGACAGAATATATGAAGACATTTAAATGTATTATTCAAGTGAAGCATAAATCTTGAGAAAGAAATAATTATCTGTTGTCTTAAAGGAGAGTATCTGGTGCAGGACTTGGGGTTTGTGCATAGATTTGATGTGAAAAACTCCATATGGAATATTTTGGTTTGCTTGCTTGGTTTTTAGAATGGGTATGGAGTTTTGTCCATAAAGGTGGTATGGAACTCTAGTTTAAGTGGTATGCTCTACTTCACAATTTTCTGAATGGATTGTAAAAGGAGGTTAATTTGCTGTTTGAATTGGCATGAGAGGGCAAAAAGCTCCCTGTGAGCTGAAGAAATCTTTCAAATGGTGCAATGTTTGGCCAATTCATCTGCTCTAAAATCTGCTCTCTTCTCCCTTTAGTGAAGGCGGAAAACTCGATTCGCCGTGTGTTTTCTATTCAGCATAATTTTATTTTGGTGTGATCAAATGCTTGGTGGTCCTGCCCACACACAACAATCCATCAATTCCCTCCACTCTTTCCCTCCCCCTGTGGTCTGTGCTTCACCGGCTGTAACACACTTGTCTACAATTGCCTACAAAGGCTTTTTCTTTTTTCTTCCTTATAGATCAGTTGGATTAATTCTTTAATGTGCTTTGATTAGAATATTTCCATTTGAAATGGGCTCATTCTCTCCCAGAAGTAGGATTCCTGGTGTTTTTGCCCTGTTTAGTCAGAGGAAACACTAAAGGGAAAGGATAGATACGAGGAAGGAGGAGAAAAATCACCATGTCTTGTTGAAATGTGGGGCCCTTTGCCTGGCACAGCAACCATCACCCGCTGCAGGGTCAGGGAATGCGAGAGGCTGGGGGATGTGTCCCTCTAATACCCGCGTCTGTGTGTGCAGCTAGATGCTTTCTAGCTTGTAAAGAAACATGGCTTTTTAAGCCTGCATCTCCTCATGCAGGTGGTGGTGACGGCGCCAGTAGTGAATGACACAGCTTTGCCAGATGACACGGAGCTGATCTCTGCATCAGCCAAGAGGAATTAAGCTTTGTCACTCCCCGCCGGGGCTACCTTTTGCCTGGTATGTGCGGGAGGAGGAATTCACAGGCTGCTGCTGCATTCACCCAAGCAGAGCCCCGAGCGTGCTTTGCCAGGGGAGGCAGGCAGCCAGAATGATAGCTGTCTCTTTTAAATGCCGCTGTCAGATCCTGAGGAGGCTTGCTAAAGGTAACGTGCTTTCCTTCTTACTCAACCCGGGGCTCCGTTGCATCCTTCCAGAGACACAGCCTGATTTTTTTACTTTTAAATATGACCGTCCTTCCAGCGTACTGTCAGGCAACAAAGAACTCCTGATACAGGAGGGTGTAGGAGCTCTTTCAATTAACATTCCTACATGTCCCAGGCTGTGGTTCTGCTAGGAAGATAGAAAGATAGATCCTGGGGTTTTTAATCTTTTTCTTTTCCTTTTTTTTTTTTTAATTTTTTTTATTGCTAGGAGGAGGATTTTTTTTTCCCAAGTGAAGTGCTAAAGTTATTGTGGGGTGCTATTGTTTCGTATTTCTGCTAACTGCCGAGGGGCATCCCTCCTGGGTCAGTGCACGCTCTGCCTTACTGGGAACAACTGACACTGCTGTCCTGGACCTGTATCCAGGACGAATTTCTGTTGTTTCATGTCCTTTGCGAGCTATTTTTACCTGGGCTTTACATGCCAAAGGCTGTTGTATGTGCTGAAGTAGGGATAGCAGTGTGTGTGTTTTCGGGCTGCACTCTCATGTCACACTTTGGAAGTTAATTTGCCTGTTAGAGCAGTATGCATTTTATCTTACTGTAAATCTTTGCAGTCTCTCATTTTACCGCTCGGAACTTTAAAATACTACCCTGAGTCCTGTGTGATTGTTAAAGCAGGTATGTGAAAACCTACCTAAGACACCTTCACTGTTCAGAAATGAACATACCTTATTTTCTAAAAATAACTTTTTTTTTTCTTTTACTCTGTTATGTTTGGTAATTTTTTCCTTCTCTGTGTAAAAAGGGTTGATTTGGGATTTTAGCTTGATATTTTTACGGAAACTTCCAACATTGTAATAGCGTTATGTGTCTGCAAACAAGAAGCTTCTATTTTTTATCTTGGGTGCTGTGAAATATTTAATGGCCGTTACTGTGCAGCTGGATATACATCCATGTGTGAATGAAACTATTTTTATCAGCTTAGCTTGAAATATCAGATATCTTTGATTATTAGTCAGGATAGCTCAAAATCAATTAGTGTTTTATTCTGCAGAAGCATGAAAAGGTAGCATGCTAATACAATGAGATCAGTAATAGGAAAAGAGAAGAATACTGCAATCAAACTTATATAAGCATTTTCCTTTTATTTAGATTGCTCAGTGGGGTCACGTTGTTCAAAACATAGGAACTTAAATATTTATTAATCATCCTCTCAGTAGATTTGCTTCTCTTTCAAATGTGTGCTAGGTAATGCCTATTTTTCTCGTTTGTGTAAAATGTTTCTATTCTAGTAGCTGTATTACATGTTTATCAGGTTGAAAGTCAGTGTATTCTCTTTTTCTGGTGTGAGCAGAGCAGCCTTTTTGTCTGCTGATGTCTTTATCAGACAGATCTGGGCTCTAATTCAGTTACTCACTGATGAGAGTTGTTGTTCCACTTAAATACAGTTGCCCTGTGAATAATCAATAATCTAATACATCATAGCCATCTTAATTATTTCATGCTTCCATCATTCAACAGAGCTGAGGCTAGTGGTTTTTTTCTTCTCTAAAATAATCTTAACTACCATTGAGACTCTTTGCTCCTCCCACTCCCTCCCAATAGGAACTGGCATGATACTATTGATTTTTTGCATTAGTGTGCCTTGTGCTTGTCTCTGGTTGATAAAGAAAAAGACAGTCTAGAGGTGTGTTCATATATCCTCCTGTGAGCTATATGCACACTGGACTGGCGTTGCTGTCCTAATTGACAGGTTCCTGAATTTTCACTATTTTGAGTGAAACCTTTGGTTTTTTCTCTGATTCTCTGGGTTTTTTGGCCTTGGCATTTTCATCTCAGAAAACAGTTATGGAGTGCTCAACACAGCCTAGCTGAGGACAGGGATGGACCTTCACATTATTACTGTGGACAGGATTCTTGCCAACAGCTGCCAATCTCCTGCTGCTGTATCAACTGGAATATCTCCTTTCCTTCTAACCTGCTAGGCATGGGTTTTTGCACATTCATTGAGTTCCTTTGCTCCAAAAGCAGTTTTCCTTGCTTTAGTACTTGCCCCCAGCCTGTCTCTGCTAGGGTCTTTTTCTTCTGCACTAATCCTGTAGTTTTGTGCAGTTCCCCAAATAATTTTTTACTGTCTTTCAGGCTCTACCGTGGTGAAAAGATACAAGTGTGCTGCACAGTAGATTAGTGTTTTGTGTTTTTATTAAAAGATGTGCAGTTAACTATGCATCAAAATATGGAAATATCTGCTTTATGTGTGTTGTGTCATTTTTCATGCCTGTCTTGACAAAGTAAGCTTGTAGCTTCATTTCCTGTACTTTCAGATAGGGATGTAAACAGAAATGCCTCATCTGGGCAACTGAAGACTCTCTAAAAGTAATTCTTTCCAGTAGGGAGGTGTTCAGGCAATATTTTATTTTACAACAATTGTACTCCCCTCTTTTTGTGCTTCACATTAACCTTTCCAAGCAAAAAGGAGAGGTTATTTTTGTGGTTTTTTTTCATTGTTGCATGTACTTGCTGTGTAATTGAAAAATATTCTGGTGGGAGAATCTTCAAGTGTTGTGAGCTAATTTCAAGGCAAAAATATCATATAGTAGTGGGAATGCTCTCCAAAATCCGGTAAGTGACCCACTGCTTCCCATAGTTGTGAGTCAGAGCCTGCAACAGATAACCCTTACCTCTCTTGGCCTCACCTCCATGGTCATTTGCAGATGGAAGCATTAGTCTTCTTCTTTGTCCTCTGCCTTCCAACTTACACCATTCATATGAGACAGGCACAATTATAGAATCATAGACTGGTTTGGGTTGGAAAGGATCTTCAAACATCTTCCAGTCCAGCCCCCTGCCTGTCAGTCCTGCTTCACTGCTGCCCCTGCACTCCTTTTGTGCCATATTGCCTCTGTGGGTACGAGGGCTACTGCTGCAGGTGCTGTACAGATACTTCTGTATTTCCACTGTACCAATCACCCCCTTTTCAAGCAAAAGATGTGGCAAACCAGGAGTGCACAATAATTATTGGTGCAGGAAATTTAGAAGACTATGAGATTAGGTCCCTTCATGTGTATTACACTTCAGTTTTGTGAGTCTTTATTGTGGAGGTCAGTACATTTTCAGTAATGAAATTGTACATTACCAAGGTCAGACGAAGCTTCATGTTTGCATCCATTAACAAGCAACCATGAAAGAAAAGTATTATTTTATTTGATGATGCAATTTGCAAGAATGATGCTGTGTGAGACTTTTCTTATAGCTGTGCAGACATGATTTGAATTTAGATCTAGTCTATCCAGTTAAGAACAAAAAAAATGTTTCTGGTTTTTACACCAGTGTGTTGTTTCTATGCTATTTTTCCGTTATGCATTTTTTAAATAGCTATTAAAATGTTTATTGTGGATGGGAGTTTGTGCTGTAATTACCTGATTTCTTTCATTAATAAATCTTTCATAGTTTTACTTTTCAGCTGAAATATCAATCTCTTTATTGTGATTATCTATACATACTTGAATCTCTGTATGTATGTATATACATTTTAAACAATGCTGGAAGTAGTTAAAAGGTTGTGAAAAGAGAAAAGGTATCTTCTTACCATAATATGTACTGAAATTTGCACGGAGAAGAGAGTTTTGGAATTTTTATATATTATTTTAATTTTTTATCTCCTTTCTATCCCAAAAGAGCATGGTAAGCCAAAAGCTACATTAAGAATCTGAAGTAGTAGCTGTTTTTACAGTTTTCACTATGAGAAGTACTGGGCTCAGAGAGAATGGTAGCTTACATTTGAGCCAAGTGAATATAAGGAAAGGCCACATTTGTAGTTGTAAGAGCAACCACAAATCTGCACTTTGTACAGCTGCCTGTATTGTAGGATTATTTTTTTGTGCAGTGGAGAAACCCTAGGGTTCACCCCCCCCCAGTTTATTCATATAAAACCTTGTGCATTGAGCAATAAGTATGCTGTGCATACCAAAGAGCCTGTGGTAATCTCTTACATTGCATGTGTATGCTAAATAAAATTTACAGTTATTATATTAAATAAAACAGTAAACAATATACATATGTAGGATACAATAGTGAAAAGTTGCTGAAACGTGTAGGCTGGTCAGGTTTACAGGTAAATTAACCACTTTATAGTTTAAAAATTGCCTTTCAAGTAGTGCATTACAAAGCCTTGGCTGTGGTTAATTGATGTATGGACACGTTTGTTTTCTCCCTTTATTAGCTGGAAGAACAGCACTTTTTGGAAGCTGTGTCTGTAGTATAAAGTTGCTCACAGAAATGGGTCTCTTCGTTAGAGTCAGGAATGCAGTTTTGCACATACACAGATCAGTGAAGTTATTCTGGATTTTATTATAATGGAAACAGAATAGGAGCACTCTGATAAAGATGTCAGCTGTTGTTACACAGGGCAGAGCGTGAGGAGCTGAGTGGAATGCCTCTCACCCATCAAAGCTTTATAGCCTATCTTCAGGATAATTTATCACCTACTGCGCATACAGATCCTTTCTGCAGACATATATTTTTATTCTCCCAGTATGTTTCCAATACAGCGAGATAAAGCAAGCTTTAAAGGCAAGATGCTGCACTCCATTTTACAAGATGATCAGTTATCTAAAAATTGGATTGGGGCCTAAAGCATCAAAGGATGAATTCTGAATGGAGCTGGTCGTAGGTTATACTTTGCCTTGCACACAAGCAGCTACAACACAGACAAAGCCAGATATTTTTTTTTTAAGTATGGAATTAAAATTGTGTCAAAGACTTGACATTAAGGCTATATAGTACCTTATTACAAACTTGCTAGTGTTTCAGAGACTCATCCCTGGTTACCAGACTTTGAATTATTTTAATAGTAATTCTGATTATGTGATCCCTTTTTGCCAATAAATTGCTTATAAAAATACAAATTTAACTACTAGAACTGAGTCAACAGCTTGCTTTGAATGAAGTAAAAATCACAAATTACAATATTTCAAGAGGCATTTAAATGTCCTAGAATGTTTAAATGTTGGTTCCCTGTCTTTCTAAAATAATTCTGAAGGTTAGGAAACCCCTAAGTGCCTGATAAGTTCTATAAATAGGCAGTCAGTAAGGATTTGTTGGCTTTGTGCATTTGGTTGGGGTTTCAGGAATACAGTGAGGTTTTTCGTACTCAACACCTGTTAATCTAATTTGTCCATATTTCCAAGTTTTTTGCATTTTTTTTCTGAAAGTGACTTCTGTGCTTCTTCTGATTTAGTAAACAAACTACAGTGAAAGAATAAAAAGTAGAAGCAAAATCTGGAATATTTCTTTTCTGCTAGCATGTTGGAACTTCAGGGCCACCTCCAGAGTTGCAGCCCTTCCTCAGCCATTAGTGGGTACTTGGTGAGAAGAGAGGAGGGAGTCCACAGGGGAGAGCTGTGGACATCTGTTAGCAAGGGAAGTTTTGACGTTGCTCTTAGTGCTTGTGATGTAGTAAATACAATTTTAAAAACAACCAAAACAAAAGCATTCCTTGGTATTACTTGAAATTTTTTGTTTTGTTTTGTTTTGTTTTTAAAAAAATTATTTTGTTGCAAGACTTGTTTGTCAGATAAGAAAATGAAGGCAAAGAGTGGCCATGACCTGTTTTATGTCACTTAGTGGGTCCATGTTGGTATTGGGGACAGCCCTGTCCTCCTACTCCCATTTGTTCATTGCTGGTTAGGAAGAGTTACAGAAGTTGGCCAAGACTGTGAGAGAGCAGAGAAGACCCTGCGTGACTTCTTCGCTTCTAGATTTTTCACCCGTTTTGACTTTTTTATTTGCACTTTAAATGCCTTTGGCCAGGATTGTTTTAGGATTGCTTTGAAATTGTAAGTGCCTGCATTATGATTGCTGAAGGAGAGGGAGAGAGATAAATTTTTGTTAAGATGTTCGTTCTATAATTGGTATTTAGGCTTTCCAGCACTGAGTATGTGAAGAACAAAAGAGGCAGTTTTATTATATTTAATGGGCATTATTAGTTCACAATGTTGTCTTTTTGTTCAAAAGAATTCTTTGAACTTACTGTTGTAAGAAGTAATGAAAGGGGAAAGGATTTTCTCTTCTAGAGCAAGCCAATCACAGTTCAGAAGTTCAAGCAATATTTCTTCACCACTAATATATTCAAGAACTGGCAAACTCTTTATTAATTATTCAGGATGATCTGAAGCACAGCAGCATACTAACCAATCTCTGTGATGCTTTGATAGAAAAGAAAGACATAAAAATACTTTCCAAATCTAGCATGTACTAGGTAAAGTAGGAACACTGCTGCAGCCCTTGTGGTCTGAGGGTGTGTGTATGACTGGAGTTCTGCAGAGACATTTTTTAGCTCCCATAAACAGATATAATTGCATGCAGGTGCCTGTAAGGTGTGAAGAGGAAGCCGAAGTCATATCTCAAGAGATGGTAAGTGGCCATTAGTTTTCTTTTATCTATCAGATATTACCAGCTGGTATCTGATGTGGTTGCTCTGATATCAGTTACACATGGAAAAAATGGGAAGTGTTTTTCCTAGCATGTGTAGTACTTCCTAGATATCTTGGGAATATATTGCAGGCTGAGGCTCCAGGTGGAAATGGGCTCTGGTTCCTGGTGTGAAGAACGGACTCATTCTCTCATGAGCTTTCTATAATCTTTGTCTGGGGGTCTGCTGAATCTGAGGAGCACTGTGCAATAGAGGGAGAGCATACCTGCCTTCTGAGGCAGATTTCTGCAGCTTCATCTGTCTCCCAGCATGGCTCTGCTTAGTAGTGCCCCATCTGCATTTCATATTGTGGTGCTGCTGATGTGCTTCTGCCATGGGAAGGTCCTGCTCTGGGCATGGCCCCTAAGCAGGCAAGTCTGTCTCTGTCAGAACAGGTTACAGCACCTCTGCAAGCAGCTGTCAGTAAATCAGCAAAGGGTAATCTCATTTCTTCTGCCCTATCTGCATTCCCTGCAGGAGTTCTACTGGCCTGAGGAGATGGCTGCTCAGCAAGGCACGCAGGGACAACTGCCCTGGTTGGAGAATATCACAAAGGGCCAAGTTTTAGCCCGTTGCAAACAAAAAGAGAGTGGTCCCCAACATGTTCTTTATTTCCTCAAGGGAAAAAAAAAAAAAATAAATTTAAAGTTATTAATTATTTAAATTAATGGAACCTTCTGCATCAAAACTGATTTACCTCAGTGTTACCACAACTACCATGTCATTCCCTCACTCTCACAGAATCGTTTAGGATCAATTAGATTGAAAAAGACCTTTAAGATCATTGAGTCCAACCATTGACCCAGCAGTGCCAAGTCCACCATTAAAACATGTCCCTAAATGCCACACCTACACATCTCTTAAATACCATTTCCCCAGGCAGCCTGTTCCAGTGCTTGACAACCTTTTCCATGAAGGATTTTTTTGTAATACCCAATCTAAGTCTCTCCCAGCACAACTTGTGGCTATTTCTTCCCATCCCATCACTTTTTGCTTGGGAGAAGAGACTGACTCCTACCTGTGTGCTTTCAGGTAATTGGAGAGAGCAAGGAGGCCTGAGTCTCTTTCCTCCTGGAGGCTAAAAACCCCCAGCTCCCTCAGATGCTCCTCATCAGACTCGTGCTCCAGCCCCTTCACCTGCTCCATTGCCCTTCTCCGGACACGCTCCAGCACCTGGGGGTCCGTGCTGTAGTGAGGGGCCCAGAACTGAGCACAGAATTCAAGGTGTGGCCTCACCAGTGCTGTGAGTACAGGGGAGCAATCACTGCCCTGCTCCTGCTGGCCACACAGTTTCTGATATTTCAGAAACTGCAGGCCAAGTCCTGTTGACATCTTGGAAGTGTATGAACTTCTCAAGATACTCATCCTTTACGCCTCCATTCTTCTTTTGGGCATTTGTTTTAAAGCAGCCCTCCTGTAATATTTCGGAACCTTTTAAGACTTTGGGCAAAAGTTAAAAGAAAGCTTTGGCCCAGAACGTTGTTATTACAGAAAAATGAAAAATATTGCATAAGTCTCCACTGCAACTTCAATCCTATCCCTTGAAGTTTTTATTAATAGTGTTGGTAATTATGTTGTTATTAGAAAAGGAGACTTCCCTGACAGTGTATTGGGGCAGTAAAATTGCTCCAGATTGGACTGATTACAAAAAGACAAACACTAGACATAGTTTTGTGGGGGAAAATGTCTTACTGGAAATAGTGTCACATCTAACAGGCTTATTCTGCCTTAACTTCTCAGCAGTGAATAGAGAAAGATGTTAAGCAAGGAAATACGAGCTCTTCCAGTGACTGCATTACCATAGTGCATTGGTAAATGTCACCAATAAAACACAGTTTAAATCCACACTGCTCTTAAGGAAACATTTATACTTTCAGTGAACTAGAATTTGACAGCGCTGTGTGGCAGAAGAAATTGTTTCTGGCATTTAGTTTTGGTTGGCTTTTGTTTTGTTTAGTTTTGTTTTTCTGGGCATCCAGTATGTGTTGTGACCTCTTAGAGACCAGTGCAGATTTGCAAATAATACTGTGAGCGTGTTGTTCTCCGCTGTATCACAGGCCAGTGATCAATAACAAAGATGAAATTTCCTACCATGACAGGATGCTTAAGTTTTGATGTATCATTTCCTTCTCCCCAGTAGTCCAAAAGGAGGGCACCTTTGAGTATTTTAAGCTTTCCAGTGACAGGGTTTATATGATTTTTCCCATTTACTGACATGCTTATACACATAAATTTCTGTAGACCCTAAGATAATGTGATATTGTATATCACCTGTGGGTCAGGAATTCATTTTGCTGAGCATAAACTTACTGCAGATTTTGTTTCATTGAGCTAAAAGGAGTTAGGAATTGAGATAAAACCTGACAGCCTGGGCTAATATGTAATATGAACTGTATCCTCAAAGAATGAGAAGGAGCAGAGAAAATGGGGGTTCTAGTTTAGGTTTTGTTTTACTACTCTTAAAAAAAAATAGCAGGAAAGTGCAGGGTTGGTGTGGGAGTTCTTTGGGAAGTTCAGCAGTCCAGAAGATTGTCTAGTTACATTTTGTCTCTGTTTTCACCCTGGAGCTGTGTAATGCAGTGATAAATGTGCCCAAAGGCCACTTTTACTCAATGTTCCAGAGCTTCCAAGGCAGCGGGAGCCTGTCCTGATGCACAAGTGGAAGGTAGGTCGTGCCTTAGGAAGCGCTTGAGTTCCTTTGTAGAAGATGCAGTTTCCTCTTCAGTGCTGCTGTTGTGGACCTTGTCAGGATGGTTCAGGCAAGGCCACCAAACCAGCAGCAGCAGCAGCAGTTCCTGCAGACTCCCTGTGAGGGCCACTTCCTATGCACATATGCTCTGTAATATTGAAGAGCAGCTGCTCGGTGTTGGCTGACAGCTGCACTGAGGTAGGAGCTGTAGCCCCGGGGAGTAAGGCTGACTTCTCTTTTGCTGCATCTGTGGCAGTAGTGCAGTGTGGAGATCTCCTTTGTCCAGTGTAACAGAAAATCTTCATCACTTACTCCCTGCAGGAATGTGAGTATAAACTCTGCCCTTATTTTTCATGGGATTCGCATCTTCACAATTTATCCAGACTGAGAACTTGGAGTGGTTGGGCTGGGATGTGCCCAGTACTGAGCTTTTCAGCTGTCTCCAAGATTTCAGATCTCAGTGTAGGCATAATTGAAATGTTCTTTAACAGTTCTAGACAAGTCAGTTTGACTTTCAACACATATTTCAGATGTGTTGCTGTGGTGGACTGTGTGTTTTGGTGGTGTTTTTTTATACCTGACTGTCAAAAAAAGTGCCTTTACTTTTGCAAATAGGTAGCTGGGTAGAGGAGATCTCAAAGGTGGTACTGAATCCAGGCTATTTCTTTTTCATGGTTTCCAAGAGAATAGGGAAAAAACTTCCAAACATTTTCCTGATTTTTGCCATTGGACAGTTGGGAAGGTTGGACTTTCTTGAATGGCCATTGGCCACATGGGACCATTTTGAAGGGGTTTGCATGTTGTGTCTGTGTATCCAAAACATTTTGAAAACTCCAGGCCAACATGCTGAGGCAATTATTCAGTTTGTCAGGGGTTCAAGCATATTATAACAGATGACTTAAAATACATCTGTGAGATACCAACTGTGTATAGGAAACTTTGAAGTTACTTTGACGACATCTTCAGTAGACAATTTTAAGCACTGTGGTCCTGATGCTGATGAAATATTATGGACAGTTGCCTTAGAAAAAATTAGGATGTGAGTTGACATTTCCAGCAGTGTCCCACCGAAGGTAACGTTCGGCACCATTGTGCATCCACTCAGATGCTCATTCACAGCATAGTAAGTTTCTCTCCTTTAAGTATTGCTCAGGAATTATTCAGGAGCCAAAAAATTACTGTAATGAGCTCCCCTACCATCTATTTAATCATAATTAGTCATAGAGTAATGAAGTAAGTGACATTTCCTGTGATCTTTTCACAGCAAATTCTACTGTCCATGTTACCATAAAAAGAAAAGAGGGAGGGATGATGTTGGAAAGAGCAATTGGCTTGTGTTTATACTGGTTCCCCATAAGTTCCCCAGTCTGTCCCACAGTAACATCTTTGTCATGCCAAAAGATACCAGAAGAGGTGGAGCGTAGTAACCTGTTTGAAACATGGTATTTTCAGACATTTGAGTGATTCATGGTTAGCTGAAAGAATTTTCAGATTCATTTTATTAATCTGGTTTTCTGCTTGTTTTCTTAAGCTGTTCAAAAATTACATTTTCAGATGTTTTGTTGAGATTTCACTATAAGCCCAGGTTTGAGAATCAGAATGTGATTTAATTTTATTGGTTAATCCTGTTAACATTTGTGGTTCATTGTGATAGAATGTGAGGAAAGAGGAAAAACAGTGATTTAAACTAAAATCATTGTGTTTCTTATCCAAGAGCAAAAGATCTATCCAATGTGTTCTGTATCTACACTGCTTATCTTTGAGGCATCAAATGCAGTGATATGTGAAGCCTGTGCCTTTACAGATGGAGGCAGAGGAATACTTGAAGATGTCAGAAATTGTGGTGAATAGCAGAAGGATAGAGCAGGCATTTAGTGTTCAGAAACAAACGTCAAGATTGGTTAGTGTTGATTAGAAAGCTGAAGATAACACACCAAGTGACTCTTGCAAAGTTACCATGAACAATTTACAAACTCAGAGGCAAAAATCTCTATATAATTCTGACAAAACTTAATGAGCAGTGTAATGGGCAGTGACAACAGAAAACTTCAATGAGGGGCCCATGAGCTATTCACAGTCCGTGCCCTGTTTTCAAGGGGCCTGCAAATGAAATCAAGAAAAGCAAACTTCTGTTCTGCTTAAATTCTCACTTTTATAGAAAATACTAAAACAACTGAAAATCATAAAAAATTGAACATATTTGTGTTTGTGTAAATATACAGGTGTTTATATACAGACATGTGTGGACACATACAGCAGCTATCTAACTGCTGAAGCCACAGGTTATAGCTAACAGTTCAAATCCCAAACAACTGCAATAAAATATTTGAATAATGTAGGAAGGAATAATTCTAAATTTTAATTTCCTTAGAAGAGCAAGATAAATCTACAACAGTTATTTTCACTGCAACCAGTCACAGTACTATTGTTGTATATCTGTAAGCAAAAAGGTTAACATTTGCTGTATCTGTAAAGATGATTTTTTAACCATTTAATCCAGAGTATAAAAAAAATAGTATGAGAAAGAATGTTGCAGGACATTTGAATAGTCAGTCCACAATTCATAATTCTTTGAGAGCTGAAGTTATGAGAACTAAGAGATAACCAATTTAGATGATAAATATAAAATAAGTACAACATAGTAGCTTTACAGCTACTGTAACATGATGCTTAAGAAGGCTTTTCTCAAAACTGTGGTGGGAATCTCCCTAGGAATTGCAATGTGAGTGAGGAAGAGACAGCCTAGAAATAAGGTAAATCGATGACCATACATATGCTTAAATAGCTAACAGTTAAACAAAGAATTTGATAACAAGTGACTTAGCAAGAAAGCATTTAGTTGCAATTTGCAACTATATTAACAAAAAGATGAATAAAATTCTGTTCACTGCATAAACATCATAAAGCTTGAAAAATGGTAGCTAATCTTTCTTCCTTAGGAGAACTTTCTGGAAGACATACTTGCTACATACTTTATGACATGTAATATGACATGAATCTTGTATTACTGTGCAGATGTGGAGGGGGAATCATGTCTGCACTGTTAAGGTTTTTAAAATTTTAATTAAGAGTTAAGATGAACAAAATCAGACCTCCTATTTCAAGATCAACGTTGTCTTATAGGAAGAACAGCAAACATAGATTATGTAAGCAAAATAGAGAGAATGTGCTTGGATTAAAGCTTCTTCATCCTTGTTTGCAATCAGGGTGTCATTGGGATATCCAGGAATGTTCTCATGCAGAGAGCGTGAAGCTCATACATTTTTATCTGAGCAGCTGAAATACAAAGAATGTATGGTAATTTATTCTCTTTGCTGGTTTTCATTACAAGGGTTTTTATTCTTGGTAAGCCTTTCCTGCACGGGGGAATATTCTTCCTGTAAATGTAGGTTTTGTGACCTGAATCCGTGGGGACTGTCTGTCTGATTTGAAGTTGCTAATGGATTCGGCATATTGCTGAAGCATTTGCTCATCTAATACTACCTCCTTGAATCATGAATTACATTCAGGCTTTGTTCTTGGCCTCCTTCTCTTCAGCTTCTCCTTTCGTGGTGTCTGTGCCAATGAGCACATCCAAATCTATTTCTCTGTTTCTAATCTTACTGGTTCAGATTTGGTTTTGAAAGCATTCTGTGTAGCTGTTCCAACAAAGTTTGGATAACCAGAATTGTAGGTGCAAATGCTGAAAATCTGAATGCATACTGTGCTCTGGCCCCAGGTGTCAGATGTAAGAAAAAAAGAGTTCCTTTTAGTAAGGAAAAGCTGGCCAGGATCTGATTGTGAAGCTTTAGATACATATATATGTATTTATATGTATATATATGGTTGTATTATACATGGAATAAGTAGAGATGCTTTGTATTTGATGAGCAGCATGGTTGTGCTAGACTGGGGACCGAGCAGCTTTGTGATAGTTAATGTTGGGAGGGCATTTCTGCAACTCTGTCAAACCTGTCATGCTCAGGATAGGTAAGAAATCACAGCTTGGATTGAGGGGTGGTAATTGGCAAACTCTTTGCATGATCCCTAGATTATTTCCAGCTATAATGCTGCAGGAACAGTACCATGTAGACATGAGGGCTCATCAAGGAGGCTTAGCTGGAGAAATGCACCAACTTTTATATAGCATTCAGTAGTCTTCATTCTTCAAGTGATCCTTGGACCCCTAAAGAACTTATCCTAAGGTCCTTTGCCTAAGGATTTAAAGTCCTTTGTCTTTAAATGTCTCTGTTCTCCAGCATTTCATGTTGCTAAAAGTCACATTTATTGTCATTTATTAAGGCATAATAAATTTACAGTGTGTATTTTAACAAGTTGCTGCTGCATAGGCGCATTGATCAAGAAGTTGGAAGGTTTCTTTATAATAATGGCTTATAATGCTTCAAAACTGTTTTACTGATGTGAAAGATATCTGTCAGTAGTACAACTTGGCTATTTTATAAAATTGTTTAAAATATTAGTTTGAGAAATGTTGGCTGTAATTTAATTTCTGGGTTTATATTCTAGCAAATGATGGCTTGTTTCAACCATTTCTCAAGCAACCATCTTAATACTGCTGTAGTACAATATTTTCAGGAGTGGAAGATGCTGTCAGACAAAATACAGGCGGTTCACACTGCTGCTGTCTAGCTGGGATAATATTTTTATATCTATGTATTTATATAGATATATAAATATATTTTTTACTCTGTACAAATCAAATACCTTTCTGACTGAACTCTTAAAGCTGTCAGTATTCAAACCTTAGCAGTTATACCATTTCATGTAGTTTTATTCAGAACATCTTACAGCACTTCTAGGTAGCTGTATTTTGGATTGTTAATGTTTTCACAGGGCAGTAGTTTGGGCTGCCATTGAGAATTGGTAGTCATTGCTTTATGCATTGAAGTTGTACATAGATATCCTTCTGTTATCCTGAAGATTTTGGCTGAAGTAATACCTGAAATTCTCAAATTATAAAAGCTTGGTAACTTTACTTTTTGGTCAGATTGAGAGCCATGATTTTGATGCTCTATTGAGTTGACTATATATTCTTTTCAAACTAGATTTTGCAGATCCCTTAAAAAATAGTTTTAATCACTGTTATATCCTGTAATACAATTCTTTGTTTTGTCTTTTTTTAACTGGTATTTGTATTTATAAACAAAATGAAAAAAACTCTTGAATGGAGAATGGCGAGAGAATTGTGGAGGTTAGACTTTGTGAATGTACATAATTATATTTCTTCATTTTGAGTGAGAAACAATTAAGAGAGTAGTGACAGTATTTCATTCCAAGGATGGTCAAGTATATTCTGTTTTGTCTGGAAATACTTTTAATTCCTCATGGTCATGTGGTATCATGCTTGCCCAACATCTCTCACTGCTGCACTATATTCCACATCAGTAATTTGGCAGACAGGTGCAGGGACTTTTTAAGTTCTTAGCACTAAACATTTGTGTTTCCTTGTTTCCTGTCTGTGTCTGAGATCACTTCTATTCAGTTTTGTGAGAATTTTTTTTTTTTTAATTGCCTATTCCTTTGTTACTTGAGAGAGCTTCTTCAGAGTAAAATGTGTCCTTTAACTGATTTGGCAAACCCTACAGTAATGTGATGACAATAATTTATGTAAAATACAAGTTTTCTTTGATTTTTATAAGATGCCAGAATTTTGTCTCCTAGTTTGCTGTGCAGAAAATAACTCAAATTATCAGATACTGTTTTTATAGTGCAAACGTGATTGATATTTGTGCCTCAAGGCAATTGTGGTTATACATTAAGGAAGTTAAATGGTAGCAGGTTCTGTGTACACTGCATTCACATGTCTTTCCTGTAGTTGTTTTCTCCTTTTCAAAAGAACCCTGGGTTCAGGAGCAGGAGTGGCTCCTATTTCCGTATACAAACTGTGGAGCCTTGTGTTTAGGATAAAATACAAGGAAAGCATCATTAGCAGCTGTGGTCCAGTCAAGTCCCCTCTTTATACTCAGCAGTTCATATGGGTTCTCAGTCTCTTTTAATCGTCTGTCAAGGGATATTAGCCAAAGATGGTGACACAACCCCATGATGTGGCAAAAATGATTTGATGCTGGTCCTTTCATGTTTTTTCTTAGAACCTTCTAAAGATAAGGTTGGAAATATTGTCCTGGTTTGTGGTAGTTTGCTTTTGAGCCAGGGTGCTATGATTTCACCTCGGGACTTGAGTGTGAGGCTTCTGTGCTTTAATTCTCCTTCTCTGCCTGTGGGGCTGTCTGGATTTAGACCACCACAGGAAACAAACTCTGTGAGGATGAATCTGATTGGGGATGAGCAGAGCCTCATGTTACCTGGCCACACTTCCTGCTTAAAATTTTGGGAGCCAAGGAAGGATATGTAATCCCTGACCTTAATTCTGGGTCCTGACATTGTGGTGTAAGAAAGCAAATGAGCTTTCCAGAAACAGCTGTAAGGAGAGGGACTCAGAGTGACAGATGTTAGCTGGGAAGACATCAGTATCTCCGGATGGTGAGTTTTTGGTTTAACTACTAGGAAACATGTCTCTGTTGAAATACTTCTTTGTCATTGAATTTGGTTTTTATCTCCTTCAAGTTGCATCTTTTCACTAGATACCTTTCTTGTTTTGCGCTAGGTATTTGTGAAAGATAAATTAAGTGTTTCAGAAATTGAAGTCTTGCTGCAGTTAGAAATAACCATTCAATATCCACATGTCACCCAGTGTAAAATAATGCCATTTTCACACATATGTTGAATAATTCATGTTATGTATGGAAATTTCAAAGTTCCATCTATGGAGACATATATCAGTCAGGAGAATGACATAGTCAGTTACATCTTTTCTGAGGCAGAGGGTAGACCTGAAGTCATTCAACTATTTCCAGACATGCAACATTTCAAACTACTAATGCAGTGTTAGTTTCCTAAATGCATCATTAAGTACTGGTATGGACTTTCAGGGCTTCTGTTCCAATTGTGGTAAACGTGGACGATTCTATGAAGCAATCAAGTAATTGATAGTAGTTTTAATTTCCTGGGGGATTTATGCAGTTTTTCTTGTGTCACCCCAGAACTTTAAACTGTGGATTTCATTTATTTGCTGGTTTTAGCTCTCTGATCAATGCATGGTTCCTACCACATCCTACCATTGTGAATTATAGAGTGTACTTAAGCCAAGAGTAGAAAGTATAGTGATGACAACTAACAAATTGCCTTAATAATCTTGTTAAGGATGGATATGAAAAGGGATATAACTACAAATTAGGATGATAGAAAAGACACAGTGCATTAAATTACACAATGTTAGTAGTTTCACCATTGCTGTAAGTAGAGGCAGCTGTACCAGCTGAATAGACAGAGTAACTCTGCAGTTCTCTCTGCTTTTTGTACCAGTCACATTGTTGTAGTGCTACAATGACTTCTCTCAGTTTGTTTCCATTCATCTTTTTTTCTGAAATCTATTAAGAATGTGCAGCAAACTCCTTCTTCCAAGGCACAAAGAGCAGAAAGCTCTTTTTCCCCAGTTTTGAAGGAAACTCAGTTTTTTTATAAGGTCTGATGCATTCTATACTGAGGGAAAACTGATATGGTGAGCTCTTCCCAAAGATGCATTCTTTATATTGAAACTCTTAAATGTTGTCCTGTAAACTGATAGGACTCATGTAAAAGAAATACCAATAAATGAAAGCACTCGAAAAATAATGCCAGATATATCTGTATTTCCTGTAGAGTTGTAAATTACTTTATACAACGAAGCAATAGTTTAGTATTCTAAAGCTGGGGAATCCACTTTCTCAGTGGAAAGAAAAAAAAGTACATTAAGTATGCTATTGCTTTCTTCCCCTGCACATTAAAATGTATATCTTTACTTGGATTGTATAGAAAAGCTTTTCATAGAATTAAAGTTAAATTAGTTGTGACAGTTGATCGTGATTAATCACCAGTTTTTCACTGAAATAATTCTGGTTTTCAATGTTGAAAAATAGGATTCCACAAGGAATTATACACAGTGGGAAACATCAATCATATTTGTGTAAAATCTGAACGACGGGAAGTATGTCATATTAATGGATGCTTGTGTATTTTATTTGGAGGTTAGAGTGACCTTTCTGTTGTTACCTTAAAAACAGGTAGTTTTTAGAGGTGGAGAGAGAATCATAGAATTTTGGCTGAAAGATGACTGGCAAGTTACCATGCCTGTGAGAGTTTTTCATGGCCTCTCACAATTGCTTGGTGTAGGCACCAAGGGTAAAGGATAAATATTAAGCTGGATACAAGTGCAGTTTGATACAGGTTTCCATGAAAGATACTGTTGTGTTTCTGAGCATCATGAGGGTTTTAAAAGTTGATAAAGGTAGAATGAGTCTCAAGGGCTGTGAAGGAACCTTGAAAAACTCGTTTTATGCCCTAGTCAGCTTTAGCTTCAGAATAAACAGTACAGTAGGTGAAGTACTAAGTGGCTCAGTCTTTCTTCCAGGCAGGAGCTTAACATAGGTGTTAACATTGCAAGACCTACTGTATTTCTGTGAGGTACAAATTTGCAAGGACTTAAAAAATTACAAATACTTATTGTGTCTGTACATGCAGAATTAGTGCTTGGGCACAGATTAAGTATTGGACTAATTTTGGAGGAAGTTATTTAACCATGAAGCATAAAATTCTGGCATTTACTTGGTAGCAATTTTAATACAGGGATTTTTACTGTGCCACAGATAGAGGAGTACTGTATATAAGGCATTCAGGTGAAGTTCTAATTGGGGGTTAAATTATTCCCAGCCTTAGTAAGAAGCTAAATTCCTTGGGATGAGAAAAATTTTCAAAGATTGAGATGAAAGATTTCAAACAAGATCGCATTCAGTTTTATTGCTGGTTCTTAATGAGCTTTACTTCATAAGTCTATGTTTTAATTATCTTCTGTGTATTAGCCTGAGCTATCCAGTATGTTTGCATGTGTTAATTCATTCAAAAGTTATTTATATATGAATAATTTTATCTGAATTCTGTGCTCATTAATTAGTCTTGTAGGGTTTGGTTCTCCAAGCATCTGCATAAGTATTTGAAAAATTGCACCCCAGTGAAAATACTGCTGCAGCTTGCGCCTTAATAGAAATAGCAGAACTCGTTGGAAAAAATCAAATTAAAATGAGGACTGAGAAGCATATTGCTGTCGTTCCCACTTCATTTCGTCAGAATTCTGGTGCTAGTGTGACTCTGATAACTGTGTTAACAACTGTGAAATGCAGGTCATTAGGGAGATTCGGCTGGCAGCCAGTTGCATTGTTATTACCTTTCAAACTTAAGGTGCATGGTAAATTTTGAAGTACTGCAAGAGATGTAGCTGTATGTTTTCTGTATTTCTTGAGAACTTTTCAAGGATATTGTATATGCTACACAAACATTTCTAATGCTGCAATAGGTTTCTTAATTGGATAAAATATGTAACATACAGTCATAGAGTTCTATCCCCAGAAATGATAAATGATAGTGGTTGGAGTTGCTCTTATGCAAATGTAATTACTGGCAGGAAGAGGAAGCACTTCACTTCATTATGCATTCTGCTTTTGTCTTTTTGGTGGCTTTGCAGCATTGTGCTTGTACATTACTGTGACCATCTTTGGTATTTGTTAAAAAACTGTGTACCATATTTATGCAGGTATTAAGACAGTAAGTAATATATAAAAGTAGGTGAGACATTTGGATGGATGTAGATTTATATGCATACAGGAAAGCACATATGGCATGCATATGCATAATGCTTTGTCTTTTTGCATATTCTAAGAGAGATGAAACTTGTTATAAGCAAAATCAGCCTCAAGAGAATCAAACTACAGTGAAAGAACCTTGAAAAACTTACTTGGTGACTCCCATTATACTCCAAGCTGCTGTTGCAGAAGCATGTGCTGAGCATTAGACCAACGTTTGACATATGGCAAGTGTCTTATTTTTCAGCCCTTACAAATCCCCTCCCCACCTCTAAGTATGTATATCCAGTTCAGCTGCAGTAGGTCAGGAACTATGACATCTTCAGGATCTTACATTCTCATAGATCGTAGCAAGATTTGGCAAATGTATGTAGTTTGCAGTTAGGAGCTTCTGGAAGTCATCCTTCAACTTGCAAATATTCTGGTTTTAGTTTTTCCTACTTTGTTAAACCAAATCCCCTTTGAAACAAATAGTAGGATTTTTAGTGTAAGTTTTATCAATTCAGGTTTTCTAAACCTTCTCAAAAGAGCTCCAATTTCACACTTCTGTTTCCTCTGCAGAACTTTAGGAGGCTAGGACATGTGGTGCCTCAGATTTTGTCTTGCATTAATTTGAGATTAGCAGTTCAGAGAATACAGAATAACAACAACAACAAAAAGGCGCTTTGGCCTGTGCACTTCTTTAACAGTGTTGTGATTTTATTATCTATTTTATTTTCAAGTCATGTATAAGAATCTTTGTAATTTTACTGGTGATTCAGACTTCTATAAAGAAGTCTTGGCTTCCAGAGAGGAAGGTTGTTTGCAAAAGCAGTAGGCCTTCGAGCCTCTGCTCTGTCTCTAAGTCGTTTTTAGTGCAACACTCTGGAAATTCAAGTGCTGAGTAAAATGGCAGTGATGAAACTCCTTCTGTATTCTGTAGTATGTTTAATTAATAAATTCATTTTAATAGCCTTTAGGTATTTGCCTGTTATGAAAATAAGGATGTACAAGAGGGAATAACTTGAGGCATCTTTTACCTGTATATAAAATAATTTGGACTAATAAATGTAATTTTAGAAATCCATAGCTTGTGTAAGATTTAGAAATGTAGCTGATACTGTTTTAGCAGTTCTACATCTAATATTGCTGAACAAAAAAGTTCAGGGTCTTTAAAAAGTCTCTGAAGGAACTACTCAATCAAGTATGCCCAATGATAGGGAAAATTAACTTAATAACTTCTTTTAACAAGAGGTGTGGGAAAGCCAGCAGGTGAAATGTAACAGGGTTTTTCGCTGAGATACAAATGCATAAGTACCCACATTAGTCTTGAAAATGTTACTGTTGTCATTTTGGGCTAGATTTGCACCTTGATGCTGAGAAAGTAGGTGCATCAAGGTGATGCTTGATCCTGAACTCACAGACCTCCTGCTACATGCCCATGTTCCCTATGCAGTGTACATGAGAATTGGGCATCACAAGGTGAGAGCTCAGCTGGACAAAGATGTCAGCAGGAGGTCGTGTTTTGCTGGCACACCGCTTGCATTTAGCTTGAATTCTGAGGCTGTGGTGAGCTTGGGGCTCTCTTGAGTCCACAGAAAGATTGCGTTTTCCAGGCCAGCTCCTCAGCCTGTGCATTCCTCTTCTGAAGGTGCATGCCCATATGTACCCTTTCTTAACAAATTCAAGAGAGACAGAGAGTGCAGGAAGCCACTCTTTTCTTTAAAAATCTGGGTGCCCCCTGTGTGATTTTCCATTTTGTCAGTATGTGGAAGCTTAGGTTCCACTCTTTAATCCTGAAGAATTCAAACCTATACTTTCCACCTGCACATGACAAAAGAGGTCCCTCAGTCACACCACTGCAGTGGTTACATTAAATATGTACTCTTTCTCTTGTACACAGTGATGGAATTTGTACTGACAAAGTTTTGGATGAAGATGAGAGAAAGCAGAAGAGAAATTGTAGCCTTGCATCTTACAGGAACTTGGACTTCCTGGGGAAGGGTCTTTTTGACTTGTCCTTCTGAAAATATTTCACTGTTCCACATGAAAGAGATTGCAGATAAAACCAAATTTGTATCCTTCTGAATGGCCACGTGAACAGTGGGTCACATTTCCTTTATTAGGCAGTTTATCCACCCAATGACAAATGGTCTTCTTAAAATCCTTTATCATCTGATTTAATTGAACTTCCTTCCAGCCAAAAAAACCCTCAAAACTCAACAAAAACCAAAAGACACCCCCCCCAAAAAAAACCCTCAAAGAAAAAACAAACTAAAAACCAACCAATACAAAAAAAAAACAAAAAACAACCAAACAAAAAAAAAAACCAACCAACCAAACAAAAAAAAACTAAAAAAAATCACAAAAAAAAAAAAAAACAAAACA
>JAYDZK010000056.1:32816642-32831212 GCA_034509185.1 Euphonia xanthogaster | reverse complement strand
AAGAAAAAAAAAAAAAAAAAAAAAACAAAAAAAAAAAAAAAACCAACAAACCAAAAAAAAAAAAACGAAAAAAAATCAAAAAAAAAAAACAAAACAAAACAAAAAAAAAAAAAACAACAAAAAAAACCAACCACCAAAACAAAAAACCTCAGAATAATCTCAAGGATGATAGACTTACTTAGAGAGAGGGTAACCTAAAATTTCTGAGTAACAATCAAATGCTTCCGGCTGCTTCATCCTGTAAAAAACAAGATGCAGAAACTGCTTTTTCAGGTATTATGGGACCTTATTTTACATGGAAATTGGGATTTGCTCTCTCTGTGGAGAGGTACATGCCTTCAGAGGCTGGTGGCACAGAGCAAGGATTTTTAGGGTTACCTTATGGGAATCTGCAGGCCTAAAAGCCATTATGGAGTTTCCATGTCGGTATACAGCATCAACACTGAATCTATCCTTCAAGCTGTCTTGAGTCTCATTGCTGATATTTCATATTCTGTGGTACAATAAAAACAAATGTGTTTTTCACTGGCATTTTTCTTTATAGAATGTGGCAGATGGAAACTTCAAAAGTTTGAAGTTTGTTGTTGTTTTTCTTCATCTTAAATTCTGTGTGGAAATTTATCTGCCAACATTCAGCTGTCTGGGATAAGGTATAATGGAAATTGTATTCTTGCCAATTTAAGAGTCCCTGCAAGGCATTCCTGACTATATAGATTTGCATAATGAAGCATAGCAGTATTTCTGTATAAAGTTTTTGCAAGATTTTCCCTGCAATGTCTTACAGTTAATATTTAGGTACTGGATTGAGACAACCCACTCCAACTCAGGATAGCATTTAAGTGCACACAACTGAACTTTATAGGCTTGCTTAAATCTCATTGGCTTGGTATGTTTAAGTACAGTGCTGAATTATTAAGGTCCTCAGCTAGTTTATTTGGAAATATTACCTGTGTAGTTTTATGGTTTTGGTAGATTGTGAGATATTTCAGTGGAAAAGGGAACTTAGTTTTCTTGAAGCTTTTTGTACCTCATTGTTCTCTAATTTCTTTCAAGTGTTGGACAGATTAGTTATGGTTAGACAGGTACAGTTTTGACTGTGATATATTTTATTGATGTACTGTAATATCAAGAGAGGACAAGCCCAAATGTCCTGTATCAGAAAATAAAAGTAGTACTAAGTCATGTACCCCAGTACAATGCATGCATTCCTGGGTGCAAAATTGTTTCCTTGACCTCTTAGTATCCACAAATAGATGGAACAAAGGCAAAGATCATTAGGGGAATCTCAGTGTTATTTGAACAGCAGTGGGATGATTTTTCCCAGTGCACCTGGGTCAACATGGGAGTCTCAGAATCCAGTATGTGTTACCTGGCTTTCCATTATTAATGCAGAACCATGTGTACATTTCTGAACAGGACTAATGCCTAATAAGAATGCCAAAATACTGTAATAAGGTCAAACCCAGTGGAAAAAAAGGCTATATATGTGCTTTAGAAATGTATTTAGCAAATGGAATGTGTTTTATCTTAGTTGAAAAATCAGCTTTCAGTCGTACCAATCATGAATTGACAGAAGTGAAATTATGTTTTCATGTATGTAACAGTAGCACTTTTGCACCCTTCAGAGTTGACAAATTCCTTGTTGGGTATAAAATACTCTCTTGAGAGTATTAATCAACCTATTCTACACAGCATTAAGTGCTTGTAGCTTGTTTTATTGGGCATCACCGATACTTGACATTTATAGAAAGCAGTGCCTCTGGTGCACATATTAGTAACAGTCATTTTAAATTAGTCATCTGGGTATAACTACAGACATTGGAAAATACCAACTTAGCCAACTATGGCATTTAAATGGATGAGTTTGGATTGCTTGAAATAGACATGAAATGTCAAAACTAAACCAGCACTCACCCTGCTGGGTCATCTGTGTTAGTATCAGTTAGGACATGGTGCTGTCAGATTTGTAATGGGATTGCAGGATTGGCAGATTGGCAGGATAGGCAGATTGCCCTATTGTCTGTTGGTGAAGAAAGGTGTTTTGTTGCATTTTCTCTTTGACAGTTCTTATGTCGTGTGTGATTTCTTGTTCCATTTAGTTTTAGGGAGGGATTATATTACTACTACTTGAAAGTGGTGCTCTAATATAATTTACAATTCACCAGAATAATTGTGAGAGTTGTGCAAACTGCTTTGTATCTCTCTAATTCCCACTGGCTTGATTAGCAACACATTTGCTCTTACATAGGCTGAGAAAGTGATAATTACCTCCCTCTTTATGAATAAAGCTTGGAAAAGTCTTTCTTGACAAGTCATGAATTTGCTGAGAAGCAAGGGGTAGATAGAGATCAGAAATATGTGCATTTTCAAGGATGATTACTGCCAGTAATTTTGACTGAAAAAGAAAGATGATTTCCCCAGATGCTGCAGTGTCTTATTTCAGCATTTTCAAAATTAGATCTGTCCTCTTTCCTTTCAAAATATTTTGTAGCTTTTTACTGCATTTTTTTTTATCCTTAAAGAAACCATGTTTTTAAGGATTGAATAACTTTAAAGGAAGCATTGTATTTTGGATCAAAAATAATACTTCAGGTTGACCCAAAAAGTCATTTATTACTGTATTATTTTACTGTATTATTTTTCATCATTATCTGTTTCTGTAAATTCAAACTCCTCCCCCCTTTTTTGTTTACTTTTCATGTTTAAAGCTGTCATCAGTTCAGTTCTAATCTAGAGTCTGTATGAAAAATCACTTGAAAGTTTCCAGTAAAATGGATGTAATTTATGTTTCAGAGTAAATACAATATCTCCACATAAACCATAGAGTATTGCTTCAGAGTATGTTATTGGAATATCACACTTCACCAAACAGCTGGTGTATGTTAGCAGCTTTGCAAACATGTTCTATAATAATCACACATGAGAGCAGATTATATTGCTTCCTCCAGTTTCCTGGAGGGAGTTGCAAGCCAAGAACTGGTGGTTCCCACTGGAGTCTTGTATTTTCAGAAGGTATAGACTCAGCCTTCTGAAGTGGTGTATTCAGTCCCTTTTCTGATGCATGACTAGCAGCTGAGCCAGGATGATGCAGTAGTGGCAGTTCAGAGAGGTGTCTTGGTCTCTACAGCCCTGTGGAAGATGGGAATTGACCATATCCATCAGGAATGAAAGCCAGAGCATTGCTGTGATGTGCTGCAGATCTGTCTGTATTCATTCAGTTGTGTAGTAATTTTGAATGTTAAAATGATCATATTGAATACCAGTTTCTGCTGTATCCCTTCTGATCAGACAGTCTGTGAAAGAAGAGGGACCCTTTCTTTATGCAGGTCTGTGCAGTGGTGGGTGTGAGTGCATTATGTTGCTGAGTGGGTTTTTGATGCAGAGGTGCTGAAGCAGGTGCTTCGTTCTCTGGCTTCACTGGAGCTTGTCTGCCTTGCAAGGGGGTCCTCAGAGCTTCTATGCCTAAGGCAGGGATGGTTTGCCTTGCTTAACCCCTTCACTCTTCCTGCTGAAATTACTAGGTTTTACTCCAGTATTTGATTATGTGGATGCAGTTTCTCTTCTGGTAAGTAAACATTGTGGTCTACCTAGTCAGCTTGTGTGGAATGTTTCTAATGATGCTATAGTAACTTTCCAATAAATAATTACCTGTTTAACAGCCTTTCCACAGAAAACAGTTCTGATCTCCCTGGGGAACAGGCAAATGATGCTACTATTTGGTACATTTCTGATACATTTTGCTGCCTATTCTGTTTTCCTGTTCTCTCACGTAATCTTTTGTGCCTTCAAGTAATTGTCAGGTTGAGTATTCTGCAGCTGAGAACACAGGAAAACCTTTAATTTAGGAAATAAAATGCAATATCAATGCATAAAAATGGAGTGCGTGCCAAGTGACTGTGTGCCATCTTTGTTTGGGGAATGCTGGCAAGTCACCTTGGTGGGCAATATTATTCATGTTCTTACCCCTTTGTGCTTTTCGTCTTCCACCTCATGTCCCAGGATGCAAACCCCATGTTTAAAGCTTCTGGTCTTCATTATTAACTTTATATTATGACAAGAAGGTAGTGCAACCTTGGAAGTTGACATGGATTGTTTATTTTTTGCAGTTAAGGGAAGTAAAGTGTAGTAAATATTTTATGCTGTTACTAAGAGCACTAGGAAACTCCTACCATCTGCAGAAATAAATTTCGTGGAGCAGAAATAGTTGTGGATCAGGCTTTAATGCACAGGATTTTTTTTGTCCATGCATTCTCTGTGTATCTTTTTCTATGTGCCTGGAGTTGGGCAACTTCAGACAATTTTGCTATAAGTTGAAATGGCTGAGAGATTCAGGGGAAAAAAAAAAAAAAGACAGAATTGTTGTGCAGCAGAATCTCCAAGAACAGCAATACCAGCAGATGTTCAATTTTGTAGCAGAAGATAAACATACTTCTGCACACACAGTGGGCTGTGCAACCCCATTCACATACACTGTCAGTCATTTCCCAGCACAGGAGAGGATGGAGCTGCTGCTTGGCCCTGAATGTTTCTGAAGGCTGCAGGAGGAGACATCCTCCTCCGTCTATGCTTGGGGCAGGCTAAGGGAAGAGATAATTCTGTGTTTCCTGGTGTACAAGAAAGCGTTGCATCAGTTTGCCAATGACTACAGCCATGGTTTGTCCTTCCTCCCCAGGAAGACTGCCTGTTCCCAGCAGTGGCTTCTTATTCCTACTTAGTATATACTTGCCAAGTCCAGCCATTAAGACAGCACTGCCAAGTCTACCGCTAAAACATGACCCGAAGTGCCACATCTCCGCATCTTTTAAATGCATCTGGGGATGGTGACTCAACTGCTTCTCTGAGCAGCCTGTGCCAAGGCTTTACAACTCTTTTCCTGAAGAAATTTTTCCTAATATCCAGTCTAATTTGGGTGTTTCTGGATGACCATGCAGTCCATTCTTTTCCAAACGGAGGTCCTATTCCTTTCAGGCAGGCATCTGGTAAACTCATGATAACTCCCCAACACTGTTTTGGCCGAATCTCGTGATTTACATGTGGCTTGTCTGGTACCATGTAGGAGACAGGCTCCTCTCTGTCCAGCCTGACAGTATGAGTGCTGCTGGTGGTGTCCCTTTGCTGCTGGTCTGGAGTTAAGGAAAAGACACCAGAGCCTCCCCTGCTCCTTTGGCTGGGCTCAGGATCAGGGCTATGGCACTTTCTGGCACTCCATGGTGCAGCTGACCTGTTGGTCAGAACATCACCTTCAGGTGACTTTCTCAGCTCTTCAGCATCTGTTCTGGAGCCTTAGAGAATTCCTGTACAGCACCATCGTGTGTTGGTGGGTTTGACAGCAGTGTGGTTCAGCAGTAATGGTTACCTCTGTGTACCTTTTAATTACTTTAAATAAACAATCTGTATCTCTGCTGATGCCCCTTAATCTTCCTGTTTATCACTGTTTGCTCTGGTTATCTTCAATATGCCAGTCAAATACTTGAAAAATGTCTGCATTGATTCTGTAGAATGACTTGTGTAATACAAATCTTTGATTTCCATAAATTAAGGAATTAATCCTGTTTAAATTTGAGCAGCCTTTAGATAAATATTGATCTTAATTTTAAAAAATGTTTAGTAATGAAAAATGAACATTATTGCAAAAATGTTACTGAAAATCAGTATTAATGATCCAAGAGCTTTTTGGCTTAGCTGTTGAATCAAAGCCATCCAGACCTGCTGATAGTGGACTGCCTACCTTGCTATCGTTGAACATCATTCTAAATTATTGTTGAATTAGAAATACACTGTTATTGTCATGATAAGTTATGTAATCAATTGTTTTTTGACAGTTGTGATTCTTCTTCCTAAAAATACTGCACAGAGATTTTGTAGGGTTTTAATTTTGCAAAACACAGATTTTTTTTTCTTGAAGCCTCAAAACTTTTATAGTAGGTCTCTATAGCTGATAGTTGGTGGTTTCTGTGCATCACCATCTACTTACGCTTTCTCTCATATCAATGAAATATTAGTGGCTTGTAAATTAGGAACAGCATTTCTACATGGTAAGAACCCTAACCTGTTCTCAGTCATACTCCTTTTTCAACAAGTCTTAATTATGCATTTTAATTTTCTAATTTTGCTTTTCTTCTCACCCCAGTACTTTTATTATTTTCAGCTTAATTTTTTTCACTATATATTGATCGTTCTGACATCTCCTGTCTAGCACACAGGTTTCTAGTTCTGATGCAGACACAATTATCTTCTCTTCCTACTTCCCATCTTAAGTAATTTCAAATAAATGAGTTTCCCAAATCTTGATTTTTAAATTTTTTTAATGCTGGATGGATATTTATTTGTTCTCTCTAGCCATCCTCTCCAGCCATTCTCCTTTTTGGTATTAGTTTTATCAGCCTGAATTGCCTATTTCTTTCAAGGTTGACTCCCGTTCTGCTGCATTGGAGGGCACCTAGCTTGTCCTAGGTTGTTCCTTAAGAAGATGGCCATGTCCCATACAGACAAACCCTTCTGTCTTTGAGGGTTGCTGACACATCTGTTTGCTGGGTTCATCTTGGAACAAAGGGAAGCCTAATGTTTGACGATCAATGGCGATTTGGGAGGATGTGCAATAGGGAACAGATGTTGAATCCGGATGTTTATCCCAGTGCTTTCCTGTGCTGGCCAACAGTTCCAGTTTATCCGAGTTGGACCCACACCAGCTGGCTTTTATCCAGATGCCAGACATTTGTCTAAGCAGGGGATGAAAAACCACCAGGCATCTATGAGAAGTGACGTATCTCATCACACCAGAGTTACCACAGCCCAGACCTCTCCAGGCATGCCTGTGATTTCCTGTGGGAGCAGTGGCGGGGAAAGGCAGCCAGGCACAGGCTCTCTGTCATTGCCCGTTGCCCTGTGGACCTCAACAGCTTCAGTCATTTCATCCTAGGCACAAATCTTTGCTCAGAATGGCTGACCCATGCATTTTGTACAGACTGTACCCAGAATGGGCAGCCTGAGCTTAGCTTTGGTTTGCACAAACCACCTTTGCTTCAGTAGTGCAGCGTTTTGCACAGCAGTGATAAGCTCTCGTATGGAGGGCCTCATTGCTTGTCAGTGGGTAGTATTTCCCAGCTGCAGGGAATTTCACTGAAATTCCCTGATCATTACAAATTCTGCAGCGGTGCTGTTGCCTTTGGAAGGTTTGTCTTCTCTTTTAAAGAGGAGCCCCACCAAAAAAATGTCCTCTATCTGCCATGCTTTCCTCTCAAGCAAATAATGTGTTTCCTCTGTAATTTCCCATTTCAGGAGCTCTTGCATGCCGTGGTGGCAGAGGTGCCAGTGTGCTCTGTGTGCTTTCCTGCTGCAGGCAAGGGCAGTGCAGCTGAACAAGGGCAGGATGGCCTAGAGAGAGCTCTGGGAGACCCAGCCCTTGGCTGGCAGAGCTGAGGCTAACCCAACTAGATACACAGCTGCAAAGGTAAACGGGGCAAGGGAGAAGGAGAGGAGCACAGGTTGCAGCCTGTGCTGCTGCTGGCCCTGTAGTGCTCAGGGAGGTGACAGCAGCGGGGCTCGGTGTGCTCTGAGCATCCGAGGGCCCGACTGCAGGGGGTCCGGGCGTGCACTGCAGCCTGTGGAGCTGTCCAAGGGCAGGAGTGCAGAACGAGCTCTATCTTTTCAAAAGCATGCTCTTTCCTCCTGGATCTGAGTTAACTTTGGGTCTGGTGACTTCCAGGCACTCAGGAACAGTGAGTTCAGAATCACAGAGCCATTTAGGTTGGAAAGGACCTCTAAGATCCTTGAGTCCAAATGTTAGCTCAGCACCGCCAAGTTCACCACTAAATCATGTCCCTAAGTGCCATATCTAAATGGCTTTTAAGTACCTCCAGTGATGGTGACTCAATCACTTCCTCAGAAAGCCTGTTCTAATGCTTGACAGCCCTTTCCATGAAGAAATTTTTCCTGATGTCTAATCTAAACCTCCCCTGGCACAACTTGAGGCCATTTGCTCTTGTCTAATCACTTTTTGCATCAGAGAATGCAATTGGAGTTAATTTGTTTGTTTTCATTTAAAAAAAAATCTCCTTTTTATACCACTCCTTGCCTGGTGTATTACAATTGTAAAAAATTTACATCAGTAGTGACAGTGTTTTGGAGTGGGGGGATAGGGTTTGAGTTGTGTAGATGGCTGTGCAAGAAAAACAATGATAGGAAGCCCAAAAAAGAGGGAAGTGACTGTCAGTGAGTAGCTTCAGGCTTTCTTGCTTTGTTTCATTTGGTGGTTTTTGTTGTTATTGTTCCAAAAACCTCAGATCTCTTTTTCATTTAAGCATGGAAATATTTGTTTAGACCCTGGTGCCAAAGCAAGCAGAAGCTTTAAACTTAAGAGTTTTGTGTAAAAAGGTAATAGGGGAAATAAGAAATTGATTTTACTGCCATAAATCATCTTCTAGCATCTTCACTTTTGCATTTTACCTCAAGTCAAGGATAGAATGATCTGAGGAATTAAGTCTTCTTGTCTGAAGACAGTGCAATCGTGCTTCTTCTGCTTTGCCTCCCAAACTCTTGGTCCCACATTCAGAGGACTTTGGCTCAGGTCCTTCCCCAGCTGTAGATCCAATGCGCAGCACCAAGTATAGTGCTCAGTATGATGCTCATGGCCTCTCCTAGCAAGGTCACATCAGCAGAGAGCTGAGAGGTTCGTGGTATGTTGTTTTGTTGTCAAAGGTGAGCTCTATTGGTCAACTTCCTAAATTTGTAGCCAGCTTGCATACTGATGCTCGCACCAGTTCACTGCGTCTGTGTTCAGGCTGGGCTCTCTTGCTGGGAAGGTTCTAGTGGGCGAAATGATGGCACACAGCCCACTTACAGGATGTAATAATACAGATCTACAAATACAATCCTTATTAGCATCATACAGTCATTAAGGCTGGAAAACGCTGTTAAGATTATTGAGTCTAGCCCTTAGCCCAGCACCACCTTTTTTACCACAAAACCATGTCCCCAAGTGCCACATCCACACATCTTTTGAACATTTATTGTTCATACTTGAAAATAAAATAGCCTTAGTTCTAGGCTAGATCAGTGTACAAATTTTTCAGAAGCATAAAGGACACTCTGCATGACCAGAGGTGGCAATATCCTGTTGAACCTCACTTTACAGCAGTTACTAAAATTTGATTTTATGGCTTTGTTGGTCTAGAGTGAATAGTGGTCAGCATGATTAGCTGGGGAACAGTGTTCAAAACTGACTGAGAGAGCAGAGCAGTCTCCCTCCCTCCTTCATGCTCTCATTCCTAGGGAGAGATGGTAGTTAGACACCAAAGGTGAAGGCAGGCTAATGAGGAGCATATTTGAGGATACCAGGGAGAAGTCAGAGCTATAGTTATCACTGGTAGCATTAGCATGCCATTTTTCCCCTCCTTTAACTGTTTTAGCAGCAGAAATCATCTGCTTTCAGCTTGTCAACTTGCTGCTGCAACTTTGAAAATGCCAATTTTAGTGAATGTTTCAGATGTCTGTAATAAAGTGTGCCTGCAGTGGGTCTGGGGAGGATATTGTCACCTGCTATGGTGGAAGAACAGTGCTGCTGGGTGGCATTTACAATTCTAGTCCCAATCAGCCATGAACCTGATCTCTTGCAAGGGTTTATGTGGCTGCACACATTGAAAAAACCCCATAGTCTCCATTTAGCATCAAACTTAGCAGTCCAGATGAAACTACGTAGCTGTGCTTTGTTCTGCATGGGCTCAGGTCAAAATCTCTCTCCTGTTTGAAACTTGTCTGGGAGGACCCATGTAATTGCCTGCAGGTTCATTTCTTCTTGCTGACTGCTTCCAGCAGCCATGTGTGACAGCAGGGAAATGCCCCATGACAAGTGGAGCCAGGCCAGTGCTGGCCATCAGGCCATGGTGAATTGAACCTGGATTAACAGAACGTTTTCTTGCAAGAGCTGGAAATGATCACAAAGTGCACTTCATGAAGATCTCTCCTTAAGATTTAGTTTGTCCAGAGTAGCTTTCTCTTGTTAAGTTCTTGATAAACTCAAATTACTTGATAAATAGTAGATAATATCAAATGTAAATTATATTTTCCAGAAACAAATTTGTTTTCCTTGCACAATGTTCTTGAAGAAATAAGAGAATAATTGTGGTTTCGTAAAGCTCTAGTGACAGGTCAGATGATACTTCATTTGGGGTGCATTTCTGATGTCAACTAAACTGAAGATGTATTTTATCCAGGGTCTTTATTGCTTCATTTTTAAGCGTAGTGTCTTATAAATTGAATCAACTGTATAGTCCTTTTCTAGGGAAAAAAAGTGGATTTTAAGTGTGAGAATAGGTCTGTAGACTTTTTAATAATTTAAATGCCTTGGCTTCATGCTTACTTTTCTGCTAGTATTGACACCACTGTTTTCTGATTTTAGCCAGTTCGTATATAATGTCTTAAAGGAAAATCTTAAAACCCACAAATCTTACTGTTCACTGAGGTGGTAATGACTGTTTTCTGTTTATGTATGATGTCACTGAATTTAAGTTGTAATGCTAAAGGTGATCTTTAGCAGAATCTGGTAGCAAGAACTTGGGAGAAGCAGCTGTTGTATTTAAAATTAGCACATAAAGTGTCATTTAAATAATGATAGAGGTTCACAGAGTTGCATTCTAAGTGCTAATCATCCTATCTTGTGGATGAGTTGACTGCTGTGCCTTACTCCACGGTGCTTCATGGGTTTGGATGATTGGCCTAAATTATTTGGTAAAAGGCTGATAAAAATAGGAGCACATATATGCATAATGTGTGACATCTGCCTAATTTCTGCCTGCTGAACCCATCAACTAAATTAACATTTTCTTCTCCATCCTTGATCTTTGCCAGTGTCACTGTTAGGTGTAAATTACTGTCCTCTCTGGGTTGTCATGAGGATTTTCAGTGTACTGGCTTGAATTGGGAGGGGAAGAAAAAATTATGATGGACTGGTGATGATATTCGAAGTTGTATGGGGAGCTAGCAAATTACCAGGGCTGGAGTTACTTTTTGGCAAGCTAAAATGTCAACATGAAGAAATGATGATTCACAAAGATTGTCCAGGAGAGCTGTAATTATAATCATAATCCAGAGTGGCTTTTCTCTGTTCATTTAGGGAGGTTTTCATAAGAGAACTGGGTCAGTCAAATCAGCACCCATACCTTTACAAATCCACACTACTCCTTTATCACTTGCCTTGCTCACATAAAAATCATTGTTTCTGTTGTACAGCGGAAAAGAATAAAATTTGTGCGTGACTGGAGTTTAGTTGCAAATAATGCATGAATGGTTGTGAAGTCTTTTAATGCTAATTAGTGAATTGAAGCAAAATTAAGGTAATAAAGTTGTTTTTTTTTTTAATGGAAAGCCACTGTAGTGATGGTGTTCAGATTAGTGTCTGTATGCATGAATGGACTGCAGCCTCTTCTCTTTCAGCACTTTGCACTTTAATAAACTTCTGTCTATTTTCACACAAAAAAATCTATGAAGAAAGGGATGGTAGCCCACACATCTGGGAATTTCAGAATAGATTGTGTCTTTATAAAAAAAATGCTGGACAATCTTTTATAGCCTTTTTATATCAAAGTGCTGTTATTCTGAAATTGCTATTGTTTTGTATTGTAAATCACTGTGTTGGAAACATTTGATTTTATGAGCTTTATGAGAATAAATGTTACAATATTTTTTTTAAAGAGACTAAAATGATGAATGTGTGACTTCCAATATCCAGTTTTTTATTCTTACATAGAAATTGTGTATCAGACTTGCAAACAGCCATGCTTGCTGCGGTTTGCCAGGGTATTCAGCAGGAAGCTGCTACAGTAGTGGCCTGGTTTTTTTAGCTGCAATTAGGAATGTGATATTAAGTGCCATATTTTAGAAATGCTTGTAGAAATGATGGTGTATGGATTTGTGATGGATGTTTGCTTACTTTTCCTTACATTATGAAACATAATACAATATCACCACACAGAAAAATGTATTATTGTGCATTTTATGTAAATGTACATGTCTTGACTTTCTCAATGCACTTAGAGAGCAAAAAGCCATGTATGTGCTTGAATAGCTGCAAAACCAGAGCAGGAAAGCATCCCAAATCAAAACAGCATCCAGCCTGTGTTCAAAAGGCAGTCTGCTACCTTTAAAATCCCACTGCCTTTTCATTTGGCTTTAATAGGAGCAAATGATCCCTTAAACTGACATACTTTTTCAGAGCAGGGTCTTAAGAAAAATTACTGCTTTTACTATTGCTGTAGTAGCCAGTCTGACTAAACTGAAGATATCCTGGCAATATTCATGAAAGAGTAATCCTTTTGTGCTTAACTTTCTTGTTTTAACTTCTGATTTAATTTGAATAAATCCATTAGAAAAGGATAATAGGGACATTTTATTCTTTATTGTATTCTTTATTTAAAAGAACATCTTGAAATAACTTATATTGCTTGTATGAAACATTACACATACATGGATCTTGGCATGAACTTGGGGAATAGGCATTCTTTGATCTCTGTTGTAATTTTATTCAACTTCTAATTAACTTTTTACATTCAAGTCTCAATAGATTTTCATACTGGAAGCAATGGGGGCACTTCTGAGGCTAACGCAGTCCCTTAAAAAAATCATACTAGAGAAAAAAAATGTGTACAGCAGTGGTGGTTAAATAAATAATTTCTCTGCCAAGACCCTATGTTCACTTTGTTTTATCTCTGTCATTGACACTTCTATATTTTTATTTCATCCATATAATGACAGCAGTAACGCTATCATTGTTACGTGTGCTTCTCTGCTAAGCAGAATATTAAAGAAATTATCTGAACCGAAAATTCTGCATGGTTGCAAAAGTAATAAGGGTTTTGCTTCCTGAACTTCATAGCTTGTTTTCAGTTCCCACTCAGGTTCCTTGAGCTGGTGATGGTGACAGAACATAAATACAGCTCTCACTATCTCCCATGTTCATTTGTGTCTCAACGGGAGAAATATTAGCCTAGAGCAGAGGGGACAGTTTGGGAAGGGAAGCAGCAGTGTATTAGTTTCTGCTATATCACACCAGTGATACCGGTGTCTCCGGTGTTTCTTGCCAAATCAACTTGTCCAGTGGATTCTCCATTGGTCTTTTGCTATTAGGAGTAGGAACTCAAAGCTGAGGATTTTTAACATCTGTGTGATTTCAAACCAGGCTGCTTCACTTGTACTGTGTAGTTAGCAAAGGAAATATAACTTGTCAGAGGAGTTTGGGAGGCAATCAAATAGAAATTGAGAAGTGGCATAAGTCTCTTCCCATTCATCCTCTCCCATGCTGTTAACTTCCTTTCCTTTTCCTCTGCAATCCAACATAGTTTAGTTTTGTTCTTCTCCCCCTCTTCCTTACTTGACACACAGCATCCTATGCATTACATATGTTTATTTTCTGTTTTCTGTCAGACCTCATCTCATTTTTGATTCTTTCTATTCTGTATACGCTGTTAAAATGTACTGACCCTTCAAAGTGAAGAAGGGACTCAAAGAAGCAGGCAGAAGGAATGCTGCTGTGGAACATGCAAAAATACAGCTCTGTTCAGCATCCCTTGCCTCTGGTCTGACCTTACACAGAAATGTGAAGCATGGGAGCTGCTTTCACAGAGCTGTTTGGTGGAAGTGTCTTTTGACAGAGAGAAAACAACATTTTTATTATAAACTCTGGGACAGAATGGGTTCAGAAAGCCTAGGGTCAATTCCAAAAGCTCAGCTGCCCTACAACTCCCTCAAGGACGAGTCTGCTTGTGATTGTACTTTACATGGAAATGGCAGGTGACTGGCAGCTTTGAACACCCATAAACCTCATAGACAATGAGTTTATTATTATTTATTCTCTTAAGGCAAGAAGACAGGAATAGAAATGGAATTTTTGTGGAGTATGAGACAAGGGGAAAGTGCTAGCAAGATGTTTTATAAGCCTCACAAAGAATAATTTGACTCCTGTATTATGTACAGTGAATGGCGGGGTTTTGCTGGTAGGCCACTTCAGGTGGGTTTTAATGTGTTTGTTTTTCAGAGTGATTGATGGCAACTCAGGCTATTTTTAAAGTACATCTGCCGAGGCCCCCTCCTCCTCACAACCCCACCCTTCTTTCCCCCCGCCCCCCCTCCCAAGAATTTTGGACAAAACAGGTTCTATTTATTTGTTTATTGCAAACCCTTGGTGCAGCTTCTCCTCCTTCTATTTGGTGCTCATACAGCATGTTCACCACTGATTCTTGTTACCAGCCTGTACTTTCTGTACGCTCCCATCCTCTACAGCCTGTCCTGCTGATGCTCCCACCCCTTACATACTCATGCACTCAACAGAGGTCTCCTCCATGGGTCTGCCTCTCTTCCCCATGCTTTCCTCTCAAGAAATGTACCAGAGAAGCTGAAAGCACAGTGAGCTGGTGCTGTCCATCAGAAAAGTTAACAGTGCTTGTTCCACAGGCCTAACTCCTGTTTGGAAATGTTTTCAGAAGCATTTACATTTCTAGCCAGCTAAAACCAATGCAAATCTTCGAGCTTCTGTAAAAGCTGGAAGTCAGAATGTAGCTATGGAGGGCAGAAACTTGTTT
>JAYDZK010000056.1:32798420-32816542 GCA_034509185.1 Euphonia xanthogaster | reverse complement strand
TTGTTTTGTTCAAGTTCTCTGGGCAGATCATGGTGCCTGTTATCTTTAAGGCTTTATTTTTCTTTGTTTAGATGCTTAGTCATGTTGTACAGCTTAAGAACTAGATTGCAGTAGAGTAAAGGAATAGTTTCTTTTTAAGGGCTTTCAAGAGATGTATCACTGTAGTGTGTGATCTTTTAGGGCTTGAGAGACGAAGGTTAAAAGCCACTGCCTTAATCAACAATTCTTATGAGTCTCAGTGGCTTGCTTTTGCTGTTCTCACAGTCTAAATGAGTGTGTTCAACTCACCTCTTTGCAGCAAACCACTTGCTTTGTGCAATATGGAAATCATACCTTGAATTAGTTGCATTTTTAAAAAATACCAGTTATTTCTTGAAATATCTGAAAGATCAAACTTGTGCTGTCATCCGTAAGACATTGTGCCCTGATTATTGGTACAGATACTGTCTTTTGTGTTTTCTTATTGATTTGGTCAATAAAATTCCAGCTGTGTCTGTGGTTGTATGTCCTGCTTGATAGGGGTGGTGCTGCTGGTTATATGGCTGCTTCCTGGTGTGGTTAATAAGATATTGTTGTTGCCTGGATTGCTTAGCTGCAGCAAGTAATTGAAAGCTTTTTGCTCCTTGCATGCATAGGAATGTTTCTCCCTTCTTTCTCAATGGCAGTTTACATTAATGTATAATGTATTCTGCATCAGGCTCTCCTTTTAGAGATTTCAGATTGTGAAGGAAATAGGAAATAGTGTCCCTGTGAAATAATGATGTGGCCTATTTTTCTTAGCTTTCTTTTTTTCAGATGTTTAGTACAGATGTATTCCACAGCCTGAACAGTGTGCAGATGTTAATATATTTAGCACTTCATTGGGTCTGAAGTCTTACACACCATGTCTTATTAATAGTTATATTCTACTCTGGCTCCTCAAATCAGCTTGGTTTCCCTCAGTCTTTCATAATAAAAACCTGGACAAGGCACAGGCTAGCCATGGTAGAGTGACCTGGACTCTGGCATTCATCATGTTGTTGGTCTGCCAAAACAAGGGCTTATTTGACCTTCATTATATGGCCAATCTGGAAGGTCTCAGCTTTTGCCTTCAACATCATGCAGAATGAGTCCTTTAGCAACATCAGGTTGATTTAACTTACTTTAATATGTGATGTTTCTTGTTATTTGTGGTTGCTTTCTGTTGTCTATTTTTAAATTATTTTCTGAATTTAGTAAATGCATTGTTAAAAATAAATGTGCTCGCACACATACACATGTTGTGATAGATCTGAAATTGCTGGCAATGTGCTGGTAATACACAGAAAGTTGTAATAATTTCATCACCGTTACTGTAGCATTGGGAGAAAGAAATTTAAATAGAATTTTCACAGTATAAAAAAACCTAAATCCATATTTATTCTTCCTGCGGTTGTGGCCGGCAATAAGTTAATGCTGTTGTTGTTTCTAGGAGATTCAGAGCCAAAGGCATTGTGAAGGTACAGCTGTGAATTCCTGAAAGAGAAGGGATCCTACTTAAAAGGCTTGGGAGATTTGTGCCTAGAAAGATTAAAAATTATTTGTCTGCATTCTTGAACGTTATGGGGCTATAATTTTCCTGTATGCCATACATTCATTTTTATCTGTTTCTTTATTGCTGTATTTTCCACAGGATTGCAAAAAGATGATCCACACATGGACTAAGGTGCATGTAGGCAAAAATGTGGACAAGCAGATATAATAATTGCCATTTTAGAGAATTTGAGGAATACTGCAGACAGTGAACTGAATGGCTTGCCCTAAATAAGCTTTGAGATTAAATAGGACCCAGGAGATGCTGGCAAATAAAGATTGTTTGACAGGTTAAAAGCCTTGCTGTAAAGAACTACATGCATGGATAGGTGCTGTCTGGAGCACAGAAGGTGGCCTAGACATTATGTGAGCTTTAAGATAAATATGTATATATTGTTTTGTCAACTTGACATTTCTTTTGTCGCTATGCTTTGTTCCCACTTCTAAAAGCACATGGCACTTCTTTTAGAAGGGATCTTACTCTGCACTGTGTTCAAACCTGTCACGTCTTCCAAAAACAATGAAGTTTTGCTGACAAGTGAAGTTAGTCTAAATTATTGCGCAGTCTCTGTGGATATACTGAGTAAACTCTTCCAGGGTAGGGGCTGAAAGTAGGACAGTATTTCACAAGGCCATGAGGAAGGTGCCAGGTTTATGGCCTGACTCTTGAAAGAAGTGCAGTCTGAAAGCTCTGTTTTTCACTAAGCCTGAGCCGTGCCAATTTGGACTAATGTGCACCATTTGGACTGTAAATAAGAGGGACAATTCCACTGGCATGCCAGTATAAATACACTGGTACTGGTATAATGTTTATGCAGCTCTTAGTGGCAGGTTAGAATTATTCTGTGGATCAAATAAAGCTTGTTAGTGGGATTAAAAAAAACACAACTGTAATGCTGCAAATGTATACCTTACAAAAATGGAAAAGTATGCTTTACTCTTAATGTTGTCCACAGTAGAGTTAAACTTGTGTAAATTCTTGCTTTAAAATTAAATGGGATACTCCACCAAATGAATATCCTAATCACTTTGTACACTGTGCTTTGGTGACAAGGTCAGCCAGTGTTTGTGCTAGGTCATGCCCAGTAAGAAGAGCTGGTAGGATCTGAGCCTAAAGCAGTAGGCTCAGTAGTCTGTATGGCTTCTGGAATGAACAGAATACATGAGAGATAGTCTTAATAAGATCTTCTGAAGAGTGGAAGAATGTTATTAAGAATAATAGAATGGCAGTTAAACAAGGAAAGAAAATTGCAGACTGATGGAGGGAATATTTTCCAGGTGTGAGACCTGATGCATCCTGTGGAGCAGCTTCCAGAGGAAGGTGATGAAGATGTCATCACCAGAGACACTTACAGACACAAATAGACTGAAAAACACATTATATAATTTACTGCAAATAGCACTAGTACAGCACCACAGTTGAGACAAGATAACTAAACTCAAGAAAAGATTACAATTTCTAACTTCTTTTCTTTGAAGATAGTGTTATGACTTTGCTTATTCCTATTTTCCATGAATCAAACGAAACACCTGTTTTCTAAACAGTTTAACATATTTTACATATTTTTATGCAACTTGAATTACAGTCCCACTGACTCAGCTATTAATCTATATCACTGGCTTCCCCCTGCACACATGCAACTAGCTTCTGCTTTCCCTGGCATGCACTAGAGAAGTTCCTAGTTGACATCCTCTCTTCCCCCAGTCCCTGCCAGCTGCAATGTCAGCAGCCTGGGCAGATGTTCCTGATCTGCTTTGTGTTGTGGTCTGCACTCATAGAAGATGGTATGTCTCTTCCTCTCTTCTACTTCCTAACTTTCTAGCAGTCATACTGTAGGGAAAACTTCTACTGAGATTGGGCTGAAAGAGCACAGGCACAGCTGATGCACAAAGACATGGCTGTTAAGATCTGCTGGTACAGTAGAGGTGACTGAACCAGAACTCAGATGACCAGAATCTATTTCTGCTGTTGCATTTTACCACCAGTGTAACGACAGATCATAGCACACACTGTGGTTCAGTGTAGTGCATCCCTTACAGTGGAATGCTGTTGGCCAGGAAGCCAGTTGCCTTTTGTCCAAAGCACAAAGGAGGCACAGTGGTGGGCAGCCACAGCAGTCAGGAGCGTGGTGGCGTAGCTTCAGGCATCGTCCAGGAGCCACAGGATATGGCTTGGCCCCTTCTCTCCCTATCAGCTACCACCGCCTTCCCAGCCCATCTGGGAATGGGTAGCTGAACCCAGGGTAGAGAATTCAAGATAAAGCTAAGGTAACTGATGCATTTTTAAAGTTAATAGCTATTCATAAAAGTGGTTTTCCATGAAGTGTGGAATTAATGCTCAAATATTCTTGAGGGATGCTGATTTAGCATTTACCAGTGTTAAACTTACTGAATTTATTAATTATTAGAACTTTGTAAAGAAAACATTTTTCAATATATTTTTTCTTGCATGCAATGCCAGCATGCAGCAGTACATCAGAGCTACACATGTGCAAGAAAGACAACAAAAACTTCCTATGGACCACGATGTTCTGAATAAAATTGAAGCATGAATATCTGGAAATGCTTCCTGTCAGTGATATCTGTGTCACTTAGGAATTTCCTTTTAAATGGAAAGGTTTATAGCCTCATCCTCTAGGTAAGGTTTTCTGCAGAAGTTGTATGTACAGAAAAATCCCAGGACTGTCGCAGAAAAGCAAATAGTTTACATCCCCAGTTTCTTCAAGGTTTTTCACGTGCCAGCCTCTTCAGTTTCTGGCTGTTCTGGGTAATCCTCACACATATCACTTATGTGATGCCTGTATTATTTCCATAAACAATAAACAGCAGCTCAAGACAATAAAGTGAAAATCAAGTTGAATTTTAAAATTATGTAACAATTCAGTGATGATTCTGGTTTATGGCATTTGTGCTTAATGCTTGATGCTGTATAAACAAAAAGACATATTTATCAGATTTGAAGTAGTTTGTGGTTGGGGTATTATTTAAATAGGATTACTTCTTTATTAGATAATCCACTGAAGTGAATTTCACCATATGCTAATATCTCTCGAGACACATTTTGAGCTTTCTGCAGATCCTGCATGTTTTAAATGGTCTTGGAAAGTTCTGAATTTTCATGAGCAAAATAGCTTTGAGAGGAGATCAGCATACTTAGTCATTTAGAAAACCAAGCATTTCTATTCAGGTGCCTAAGCACAGGCGTAGGAAATTAACTTTGCAAACTTGGAGGATATTCAGATCATTTTTCAAACAGTCAAGCTTGCTGAGGTATTGTAAATATCAATATGAAATGGATTCACGGTTATGCATAATTACAGCACCCTACTTCTCTTGCTTCTAGATTAAAACTGAGCTGCTGCTGTAATAAGTAACCATATAATTCAGAAAAAAAGAGAATTAAATTTACATAAAGTACAATAAAATTGAATAAATTTTCACTTTAGAGAGACAACACAGTTATTCATTGGTAGTATAACTGTTAAAATTAAGTTTCTGAGAAAACCGGAGACATGTCTGCTAAATGTGGAAAAGAAAATTACCAGAGGAGCTATTCTAACTCTTTCTTCTCATAATTTTTTCATGTCACACACACCAACAAATGTTACTTATGAAAGCATTTGAAACCCTATGTTTTCTTAACAAAGACTGCTCTTGAGAGCACTGAGCACACAATTTGATAAGAAAGGATTAAGATTAAATATATCCATATTTGTCCTACTTGGAGCCTAGGCCATTAATGACTACTTTACATGCAATGCTTAAAAAATTTTAGATATATGTAAGCACTACTTTGAAGAGCAGCATTGCCATTTCAAAAATCAAGTCTCATTGGAATTGACTGAAGCCACAGCTCTAAAATGAACTTGAAAAATAATTATTCCTCTCTACCAGTAGAAGAAATGAATGCTTTATTTCATGGTTGGAGCTCCCATAACACATCTGAAAGGGTTAGCATATGGGAAAAGCAAATTGTTGACATTCTGTTGTTTCATGAATCATATACATTCAAAATCTGTACGTTCTACATCTGGTGAAAAAGGCTAAGGTAATTTTGTCTCTTTTTCAACACTTTATAGTCCCCTATGCTCTGACACAGCTGTAGTGACATTGTAGTAGCCGTGAATGTTCCAGGATAGTTTTAGTTTTTCTCTAGACTTCTGTAAAAGGAAATCTTACAAAATGCTGCTGTCCCAGGAAAAGTACATACTCTGAGATATTTTTTTGTTACTTTTGTCAGAGTGAGCTAGCAAGACTAAATGGTTGTGTTGCTGGGAGTTTGGGTACTCTCTGTGAATGTGAGACTGGGCTTCAAGTCCCTGCTCCAAACAGTGTTTCAACTTTCTCACAGAAGGGATGATCTTTAACAGAAAGGTCTGAGTTTAGAAGAGAGTCAGTTGCTGCAGGAATGATCCTAAAAGTTCTACCAAGACTCTTTGTAAGTCTTCCACAACTTCACAGCTTCTATAAACCACAGGCATCAGTGGATACACGTTTATTTTTATCTGTAAAAGCTTCTAGCTGCAAGCATTGCAGATAATGAAGAATACTGTAGCTCAGAATTTACTGTCACTGGTATGATATTGGGCAAAGAAAATATACTTTTAGATAACGTTGAGCTTTATGCCATTTAAAGATAAAATTCAAGGGAAGTTTCAGGTATAGGAAGTATGAGAACCTATTTTGTGCTGTACTGGCCGGATTCATAAAAATTCATTGTTTTTAGTGACAAATACTCTTTATAAAATTAAGGAGCAACAAATTTCAGTGAATGGAATATTGCAGATCTAGGAATGTGTGAAGTAACGACTGGGACTTTGGCACTTTTAATTTTTGAGGAACTAAGCTTGGGGTTGTTCTCTCAGTTGCAACCAATGCTCTTGACAATTTGTGGTGTTGCCAGTCTCTGTGTCTGTACAGGTGTGTGATTCTCTACTGTTCTGAGGGGCATGCTGTCCCAGGTGGTGCAAACAGCAACACACGAGGTTGGTCTTACTCCTGTCACTGAGACAGCTGAAGGTTAGCCAGCTGAAGATGTAATGTGCTTCTTTCAGGAGTCTTGGGACTCTGGTTGGAGATTCTTCACAGTGGGGAACATTTGAGAACACCTCAGATTTTGCTTGTTCGGGTTGTGAAGCCTACTTGGGACCTAAATGATTAAGCTCTAAAATTATTTAAATTCAGTTTTTCCTTGGCCAAAGAATGGCTTGTTCTGTGGTAAGACATAAGTAAAGCCATCAAAGAATAGAAAATGAAGAACTGAAAGATGGAAACTCTGTTCTCCCTCATAATGCTTTCACATCTACTGTTGAAAAAATTTAGTACAGCTTTCAAGCTCCTAAATATTAGAAAATTCCTGTATTTGAAATTCCTTATGTACAAATTTGATGCCACATTATTTGCCTGCTCCCTCTAATGCAGGTTTTGCAGTAGAAAAGCAGGTACAAATGATGACATAGACCTGAGAACAAGTGAAGCATCTTTACATTTCCTTTTCATGTAGGAGGGGCAAAGTGACAGCCACAGAGATGTTCAGGAGCTGTTCCCAGTGGGGTGGGAAGAAGCTTCCCTTTCGTATGAAAGGGGATGTGGCTGTGCTTAGTCACCTTCTGGGGCCGCCTGGTGCTGCACAGGATTTGGACACATTTACTGTTTTCAGCAGTTATCTCATGGGCATATGGCAGCAGTGAAGGAAACGTCCTCTAACCCCTTTTGAAGACTTGAAGGAGGCAGTGCCCTTAGCCTTTACCACATCTGTAAACAACATCTTGTGTCAATAGCTTTCACAGCCCCCAAGAGAGACATGAGAATGGTTCAGTGGTCATAAACTGCCTGAAACGTTGAATGTCTAGACCTGACTGTTGAGGAAGTGTCTTTAGGCCTTCCTTTTATTCCCTCTTATGTGCCCCCAGTTGGTATCCTTCAAAGGATATTAAACTAAATACAGCAAATACCTAATGATTTCATGTGGTCATTTTGCTGACACAGTACCAGGCACTTCAGATATGTATCTGTACCCATTGTCTCAGGTATAATCTTTCTGGGGTTACATTACTGTTCTTTCTTACAGTCTCTAGAGATGTTTATCTTGGACAGATGCCCCACACCTGTATAAATGATATAAATGGGTCACAGCATGGTCCCTAACTCAAAAAATGAATCATTCAGTTGCAGGATAGAGATGCCATCAGGTTAATAGCTGATGGCATCTCTAATAGCTACAGTAATAGCTGCAAGCAGTAGGAATACTTGCCTGTCCACTTGATTATCTTTGTAGTCTTTAATGGTGTACAGAGCTTTGAAAGGATAATGTGTAAGCTCCTGTTACTGGTGTTCAGGACTGTTTCATGAGGACAAGTAAAAGGAGAAGACAAAAACATAATTTTGCTTTGCTGGTTAAGAATCCAAATAATCTGCAAGGTGTCACCTCTGAGATTATCACTTGTGTTCTGCCAAGAAGGAGTGAATTAACACTGTACATCTTTCCCTATTGCACATTTACAACTGTAAGGAACACGCAAAGTATGAAATTGGTGGAAATGAGTCCTGCCTATTAACAGTATAAGAGGGTGGTTTCCTGTAGTCACTGAGCGAGATCTGCTGGCACGGCCGACACCTTTGTATGACCTACTGACTAGCTGAAATTGTTTACTCTGAGTTGTCTGAGTTTTTAGCCAGAGGGAATTATGAGAGGAAAAAAAAAGCCAGTGGTGTATCGAAAGCAGCTGCACTAGTGGATGGGTGTAGCTAAGCTGGTAGGGAATGTGGCCACCTGTGGAGTGTCAGACAAGAATCCCTGCTGAGTGGCAGGGTGTGCAGATGTGTGTCCATGTGAAGGCATTCCTGTGCTTTGAGGCGGTGCAGTTTGGCCTGTGAGTTCCTTATGGACTGTGGCTCACTCCCTGCTGATGATATGTTATTCTTAGGGGTGTAAACAGGTGAGATTTATCTTTCTGAATCTAGCCTGTTTCTCCCTCTACTTTGTATGTGTGGCGTCTTAAAATATATCACAGTTTTTCCTATTTCTGAGTTATTATCTCTTGTTTGGAGGGGGAATGCTTCATATCCTTTTGCTCCTTTCTTTTTCTGTGTGTTGGCTTGCTGAATTGAGTTTCATCTCCAAGTCTATCATTGCTGGTAATACAAAACTCTCCTGCAAATCTCCCGAGGCAGTGCTGTCATAAGACATTTTTGCATTTTTAAGACCCTCCCTGCTAACTACAGAGTGGATAAAAGCATCAAGAAATATTCATTTGATGATAAATTCTTGTAGCTGCTTGTGCAACTTTGTTAGTACGTACAAACAGATTTTTTCATTTGGGGCACCATGAATGCTGTGTGACATTTCAGGGCTCTCAGGACTTCCTTGTCTCTCTAGCTTCTTCAGGGTGACATGCTTTTCTTCATTTGTCTGATCTTCATTTTGCTTTCCTGTCTCAGTTAAGCATCTCAATAAGAGATGCTCAATAGGAAGACTCAATAGGAACTCTTTGTATGGTTGATTGTCTTTGTTGTCCTTTGCTTCTTAAGAGTCCTTCATACCTATTTCTAGTCTGATTTTACTGTTAAAAGGGCATTGGAAGAAAATTCTTTCCAGTTCTGAGAACAGCTTACCAGTCCACCAGTGTCTCATTGTTCTTTCCCAATAATAATAGGGTATATTTTACATGTATGGGGTTTCAGAAGTTTATGAAGAAACTTTTTGGTCCCTTTGTTTTGCTGCAAGAATCTGTGAGCTGATTAAGAAATGTAATGCAATTTCATGCCTGCAGTACCCACCCCGTGTAAGCTTTCAGTTATAATATGCTTAAATTAAAATACTAGCTTACTCACCTGTGCAGTCGTAGTTATTTTCACATCTGCCAGTTATTATGTAGAAAGCATTTTTGCTCAGTCTCCCTAGTAAGTATTTGAATGTGTAGTCCTCTCCCCTCATTGGTGTTGTTAACCAGAAAGATTTGCAGACTTGTCCTATGTTCTGAACTCATAATAACCACAGGTACTCCTAGTGCAGTGCAATATTGGGAAAATCTTCCAGCATGAGAGTGGAGATTTACTCCATTGCAAAGATGAAGAGGAAAAAGTCTAGTTGTGAAAATTCTTCTTTCCTTTTTCCTCTCCCTCAATCTGATGATAATAATTTGCATGTGAGAAGTCTGACTTGGAGAGGACTGTTTTGTCCTGTAAATAGATAGATTTTTTTCCTAGGTAGAGCATACAAGTCAAATAGAGCCCAGAAGTCATCACTATCCATCAGCTATAGAGAAATTGTATTATGTTTCCTGCCTACTTTTTAATAGAAAAATGTGTGTCTCACACTATCTGCTGTCACGTTCAGCAACTGCAACTAAGTAGTAATGGATGGGACATGTAAGCCACATGTTCAGTTTCTTTGTCTTCAGCCTTGAGTTCAAGCTCAGTGGTGCTTCTTCTGCGAAAGAAAAAAAGATAAATGCTGCTTCTTTCAGGAGCTTTAGTTCAGTTGTACTGGTTGGTTTTTTTTTTCTTTAATGAGGGTGTGTATATTCTACATATGCAACAATATCAGCTTACCAACTTACCTCAAATGGAAGGATAAGGCTTTACATATCTTTTTCTTAAGTTATGTACCTAGCTCCATGTTAATATTTTTTCCGTGCTTCTCTATTTCCTGTAGCTGGCAGCTTTATTTTCTCGGCGTTTGTACTAGCGTGTAACATAATCAAGCCTGTTTGTCTTCCACTTGTAACACTGTAGTCCTAAAACAATTGCAGTTCATTTTATTGTAGAAAACACAGGCTGTTGTGCTATTTTACCAATACATGTTCTTCACTAGTTGCTGTGTTTTCATCAAGGTTCATGGCTATAAATAATTATTTTGCCTTTCCCTTTTATTCCCTTTTTAACTAATTTAGGCTTTTTGTTGTTGCAACTGCCTAATAGTAGCAGACTTCATTACAGAAGTTCTGGTTCTAAAGGATAACCAGCTCTTTCAGTCACTTCTTAGAGAGCTGATTTTAAATTAAATTATGCTGGCCAAACCCTTATCTCACTGCTATAAAAACTGACTGCTGTCTTTGATGCAAGTTTCTAAAGGAGTTTGAGACCTTGCCAGATGTAAAGACTGCAATCAGCAAAGAAGGATTATACTGTCAAGAGTGTCAGCTGAAAAGATGGTCCTCCAGAAAAAGTTTATATGGTTCTGTTTGATCTGAGGATGCTATAACAGATAATGTAGTCTTTGATTCCTCTACTCATTGATCAGTATTTAAGCATGTATTCATGCACATGCTATAAATGCATCAGTCATTTGCAATCTGAAGGAAAATATGCAAACAGAAAGATTTGTGACACTTCAAAGTCTTTGAGCACTCAATTAAAGGGAGGGCAAGGCAGAAGCCTTATTTCTTCTAAGTCTTTTCTTCTTATTGAAATGATAAAATGCATATACTATTTCTTCTTTTATTCACATTTCTTTCCTGCACTAATAGCTTGTCCTTTTCAAAGCTACAATAGGGTTGATTTTTTTCCTTACCATCATTCTGCTCTTAAGAGGGATGTAGAAGTAACTCACTTTCTGCCTAATGCTGTCTCTAATTGGTGACTCATCTGCTCATCCCACCATTAGTGGTCTTTTATGCACTGAAGTTGATCAGTAGGTGTTCCACATAGCTTCCTATTTAGACACAGACAGGTACAGTGCTGTTCTTGAGGCGCAAATGTGCCTGGCCTGTTTGGCAACAGCTTTTTCACGTTTTCTCCAATCAGTTGTTACAAAGGAAAAGGGATCACACACTGACAGATCCTAAAGGAAAAGGAGTGCATCTTCCCAGCCAGAATATTCAAAAGCTTCCAGAGCCTTTTACTCCTGAGCAGGGACAGTGCCTCTGTTATTCAAGTCTTTGACACACGAAGCTTCTAAACATGAGAAAAGGGCAATTTCTATCAGTGTGTTAAACCTGAAAAAGGCTTTGTATATCAGGCCTGTCATCAATATGTGTTAGCTCCAGTTTGAGTTTTAGCAGATCCTTTTCAGCTCTCCTATTCAGAGCCTTTGTCTAAACATAAGTCTAAACATGACATTGAGCATTGAATCAGCATTTAGAAATACCCATCCTCATCTAGCTCATAGCATCTCTTCTGATCTGCTCTGCATACAGTATCTGGATAAAAAATGTTGGTTTTAACATTATATTTAACAGTAACTGGAGGTGTTGCTTGTTTCTGTTTAGATGAGAGTCCTTACACAAAATCTGCAAACCAGGCAAAGGCACCTGATGGAGCACTGTCTGTGAGGAGACAGAGTATTCCAGGTAAGACTGGCTTCGCTTTTTGTAACACTTGTTTTTGAACAGCAAGATAATTCTAATCAAAATTCAACCAGTTATAAAGAGTAAATGTATTACAGTTGCTATCAAGCAACTTTGTAAGGAAAGTTCCAAGAGAGCTGTAAGAAGTTTCCACAGTTAGGTTGCCTCAAGCTTTTGCTGTGAAGAACATCCCCATATCTCTGTCTTTCACAGCAGATTTGAGACACTGAGCACAACCAACTTTTCATCAGAGGCTCATATATTTTCAGGCTCTTTGAAATCTCTTCTTTGCTGTCTGGTTTTGATAATAGAGGGAGATTGGCTCATACTTTCCACTACTCATCAGCCAGGCTCAGAAGTCTAACAGAGAAACACTCTGCCAGAGTTCTTGTCTTCATGTGATTTTCTGCCATGCGCAGAATCACTTGTCCATCCTTGTCTTTTGTGTCATTGCTTCACACAAAGCTCTGGACCATTTGATCAATGGTTAGTTAAAATAAGTGATCTTTCCACCTGTGTCTCTTTTAATTCCTTCAGACAAGTCTGATATACGTACAAGTTTGACATACATATTATTCTGCAATCTAAAGGGATTTTCACCTCAAGTAATATTTTAGAGAACTTTTAATGAAAACAAATGAACACTGACCAAGGTTGCACTCAGCTGGAATTACTGATGTTGCCCTTCTCACCTCAAGCACAGTAACCTCTGACTTGAAGAGAAGATGAACTGCAATAGAAATCAGAAGCTGTGAGGTTAGGTCGCCCACCCTCTAATGGTTAACATTGCCTGTGCTAAGTGGCTTTATTATTGAACAAAGACACACAACCCACAGAGAGTCTGTGGGTGGGGGATGGAGCTCAGACCTTTGCCCCTGCTAGGCTCAGATTTCATCCCAACGGCTATAGGGAACAGCCAAAGCACATTTTGTGGATGCTTCGTGTGCATGTATCTCTGCGTGAGAGAGAGCAAGCTGCCTTATTTAGTATTGCTTAAAATGAACATTCATGTTCATGCTTGAAAACACCATAGTGATTTAAAAATTGTTATTTTTATGGTAGAATCATGAAGATCATAGCCATTGTGAAAAGACACAAGTACAGCATCCAGTGTGCAGTTATTCTTCTAAGAAAATATTTAATTATGCAAACATCAACCAGGGCTTTTTTTATCCAAGTTAATGTAAGTCAACATTCATCGTTCTTCAGCGTGAATGAAGACCTCTGTAGGGTACTTTTCAGGTAATGCTGTAGCTCATAGGCAGTAATACTTATGGCCTTGAAAGTATTCAACCTCTTGGGTTTTTTTGCTGTGATCTTAGTAGTTATCATTAAAGTGTTGTTACTGTATTCATAAAACACTTAAGCTAAGGTCTGAGAACAGGCTGAAGTTTGTGGTTTCACGTGACATTTTGAGAACTCCTGACGATTTTCTCCTGTGTTCTTTAAAAAGAAAGTTTGATGAAAATGTACTGGTACAATTTTTCTTCAGAGCATCTGATAAGATTAGGAATTTCAGGTGTTCAGTAATAGTCATCATGACTAATGACCATTTATTTTGATTTTTTTACAATTTTGATGCACTTTCTGGAGTTTTTGAGAGCATTGCAGATAAATTTTTACTGTGTGCTCTGCATAAGGCACAGTTTATTCAGAGAGATAATACAAGTGTTCGGTGAGATGTGCTTTGCTTTATTTCAGGTGTTCTGAAAACAGCTGATCTACGCTTATGTGTATTCTTCAGCTTTTAATATAGTGATGACATTTATCTGAATGACTTGTTCCATCTCTAGACCTTAGGAGCCCCAAAGGATAAATGAGATTGAGCTGGTTGGATATTTTAAAAAATTGTGATTAAAATTCTTCCTACCTTAGCAAATTCTCATTGTAACACAATGAATGTTGGGGGTTTAGATACACAAAAGGCATTGCAAAACTAAGCACTATTTTGAAAATTATGAAAATTTGAACATTTAGGAGTTGACTGAAGTTTCTGAAAATAACCTATCAACATTTCTATCACTTGACATCATGTCTTGCATGTGAGATAGCACCTTGTAAATAGCTTCTATTCTCACTTGTGTGTGAGCATTTTATTCACATTATGGACTAGTCTTGGCAGAGGTGCAGAAGCATCCCAGCTAGCCAGCTTCGTTTGGCAATTGGAGGTTCACTACTAACTAGTAGCATTAATTAGTACAAGACCAGAAGCAGAACAGCTGCTTTTGCTTGGGAGCAGGATCACCCTTCTGACGTTATGTAGGTCAGCTCCAAATAGCTTTTGACTTGGAAGGTGTGGTGCAGTGAACCCAGTAAATTCTGCTGGACCTGGACAGGAACATGTCAGCTGTAGTTACTGTCAGTAATCCTCACAGAGAGATCTTATCCTATATGGAAAGCATTCATTTCTGTTCCCCCAGATGGTATGCCTGATAACACAACACATTTCTGAACTGCTAGTTTTTCAAGCTTGAAGCATGGGAGTACCTTTGACAGTACAGCTGTCTATTCCACTTGATGCTCTGTCATTCCTAAGACATGGACAGCAGATGTTCTATTCCCAAGGAATGCTCTGCCTATTGAATTAGCCAAGGGAAAACTTCTGGGTTTTAGCAAGGTAATTGATTGTATGCAGAGTTTTGCGCAGGTTTGAACAGTCTGTGAAAAAAAATAATAGTGAAAATACAGAGGATGTGAGATGTAAATCTTCCAGCTTGGTAATGGGATCGTGGCATCTCCCTGTGTCTGGTGAAAGTTCCTTCTTGTGACATTTGAATTCACTTCAAGGGATTTCTCTGCTCCATCCTTTTAGCAACTATCAAAAAGGCGAGCTTTTGTTGCTGAGAGGTCTGAGACTACTATACCAGCTGCAAACCTCTAGAGGTGGGTTTTATCCTTCCATGTGAAACTGTATTGAAAGAGCAGTATTGATGAGCACTGACTGAGTGCACAGAGAAGTAATGTAATTCTGTAGAGGTCACATGGAGCTCAGGCTTGGTTTATTTTACAGGAAAAATTTAGAAATAATCATTTTATAATTAAAGTCAAATGAGCACATACTGTGAGATCAGTGCACTGAGTTAAATTTCTTTCATCCCCAGAAGGAAGGAATGGATTAAGCATCTCCCTGGAGCAGAACCTGCTTATTTGAGATGCAAAATGCATAATTCATGTGATGAGACTACATGTCATATTTACCATGTCTTCACATGGTGCAAAATCAACAAGCAACAGATCCTTTCAATGGGATTTACAGAATTGCTGAAATAATAGTTAATTCAAATTATATCGATTAATATAATGCAGTTTGAAACATGGACTTTATTTTGCATATGTGTAGGTGTTTAGTTACAGTTATATTTACATGATTGTTTGAAATGTTACTTAGCTTCACAGTCAGAATTTCTTAACTTAAAAGTAAGGCTTGAGGTAATGCTAGCATGAGAAGCAGCTTGCAGTCAGAAACAAACAGATTTTCCCCTCTAAATATTTAAATTTAGACTGTGAAGCAGAATATAATGAACACTTATAGCTACTGTGTCCTTACAGAAGCCAAGGAAGCGAGTATATTGTGCCCCCCTGAAGAAACTGTCAGGACTAGTGTTAAGGCACATCAGTGGAAACAAAGTGTTTCAGAAGTCATGGGTTAGATTAGACCCTTCCCTCACAATCATAGATGCAGTTAAAAACAACTGTAATTTAAAATCAAGGTATTCGATAGCCAGCCTCTTGAATCCCTAGGTTTAGATGGACATAGTTCCCTTGAGTTCTGGGCTGAGGTTTCCTCATTTGCTAAGGGTCCAGGCAGTGCCCAGCCAAGGGCAAGTGTTGGGTCAGTAGCAGGTGAGCCAAAGGTGTCATTCCTGGGATTGCTTATTCCTGCAGGAGCTTTAAAAAGGACATCAGCTATTCCTGTGGCACTGATGCAATGTCAAGAGCTCATGGCACTGTTCAAGAGGCACTTTGAAGTCAAGGAGCCCTTAACATTTACTTCAAGATAAGCATGTTCCTGTGCTGTCCTGAGTATGGACAGGCTGAGTAACTGTTCCCATGATTTCCAAACTAAAATTCAATGTCCTCTTATCTGTTCTAGCAGCATGGGTAACTCAGGCAAGAGTAACGATGTGCAAACTGTTCACTTTATGCATCTATTTCTTTGTTTTCAATTCAATTCACTTACTGAAAACTGGGAACATGGAGGGGAACAAAGTGACCTGACACAAGAATAAAAATTACTGCTTTGTGAAGTGAGAATAAGACATCATACATTCAAGACTGATTAAAATATTTCATAGAATCTGCAACAAAAATGTCATTTTGCTTTTAGTCCATATTTTTTATTAAATCTTAAAATTTATCATTACTAAAAAAAATTAGTTAAAATCACCATGGTTTTTTGAGGTGAAATGTTTCAGCTTCTCAGTGTTTCATTTTTGTTTTGTTTTTTGGGAAAAGTGAATTTCTGCTCAATCTAGTTGGCATTAAATTTTAAAAAAATTAAAAATCCATACTTCTTCCTTCTTCTGTCTTCTGACCTAGACATATGCACTGTCTCAGACTTCTGACTATGTAAAGTCTCGTTGCCTGAAGTAGTCAAGGGCTCAGAAGAACTGTAGTGTGAACTATACACTGGGAGAGCTATTTGAATCATCTGTGAATTCTGAGATTTTGTTTGGTTTAGGATGGTTGCAGTTGTGAGCTCTCTCTTTCCTACGTAAATTCTTGTTCAAGAAACGGGTGCCAAATAACAAAGAGTAGAGGAAATATTTCCTCAAAGAGAGGAGTTTGCCTCTTGTCTGGGACAGAAGACTAGCACAGCTGCCTGCCTTCTGCCCTGCTCAACACACCTGGCAGAAGGCCCTTGAGGTCTTGTCCTCACCATGTTGTCCAAGCCACTGTTGTTTAGCCTCCCCTGTAACCCTTGTGCTCCAGCTCTGTCTGCCTCTGGGACCCACAGGAGCCTTCTCAAGTCTCATTCCAGCCACCTTCTACTCCACAGTGACTGCAGGCAAATTATCTGCATTTATGGTGTGAGTGCATGCCAGCCTTTGCAGAGACAAGCAGGGAAAGACCAAACTAGATGTTAAAGATCATTCTTTTGAGGTTTTCTCCACCAACTGGAGCCTCTTTTTCTCTCTAACCGGTTTTTTTATTATTACTTTTCATTTGCAAGTTTTGTACATGGCTGCAGGGAGGTACTAACAGGTCAGTTATTAAAATAGGTCACTGTGCTCTGAAGGAAAATTGTGAAGACTTTAAAGTCTGAAATTAAAGCAACTAGATTTTTCAGTTCCTTTGTACTTGTGTAAATACTGCACTTTCTTTCCACACTACCTGATTCTTTGAAGCATGCTGTAATACAGGTTTTGTATTTCAGCACAGTGTTTGATCTCAAAAACAAGGGTAGCCATCAAACTGGAGGGAAAATAGAGTGAATGTACAGCCCTGAGCACATCCTCTGCAGTGGTGAAAGATCTGGAATTGCAGTTAGTAGATGGTTTGCAGCCTTGTTTGAGGGGAGCTTGGTAACAGGATTTTAATGCAAAAATAAAATGTTAAACAAACATAATTTTAGGGTAGGCTGAATTTTGAACTGCTTAGCTAGAAGGGAGCACATACAAATCAAAGAAGCTTAAAATGCCTTGAAAAGATAATATTTACAGAGCTGATACTAAAAAAGTAATTGCTGTATGATGTAGTGTCCTCAGTAATTGCTAAGGACACAAAATATTCCTAAGAGAACCTATGAAATACTAAATTATTGTAATAAAACCAATAATTAACATCCTGGGAGTTTTCAGGCTCTGAAATATTTAAATACACAATGTAAATGCCATTAGAAAGCAGTAAGGCAGTTTTCATCCTGTCCTTGGCTCTGAACACATAGAGGAGCTGTTTACAGAAATACAGAGGTATGCCTTTTTCCCCTCCCTGGCCCACAGCCTGCTGTGCAGCAAACGCTCATATTTTGTCTCAAGCTGCATCAAATCTGGCTTTCCTGAGGGGCTTGTCTACTACCCACAACCGATGAACTCAAATGTAGGTCTGGTGGAAGCTGAAGAATTTTAAAAGACCCTTCTTCTTTCTTCACTATGATTCTTGGGCTTTTGTAACACCTGGGAATATCTGTTTTAATAAAAATGCCATCAGAAAATTACTGTCAGAAAGAAAGCAGGGGTTGTGAAGAAATAAGAAAGTAATTGAATTTATATATATCTGTATATGTGTGTATATATATATATATATATATATACACAAAACCAAAAGTTCCAGAATAGATCG
>JAYDZK010000056.1:32787124-32798320 GCA_034509185.1 Euphonia xanthogaster | reverse complement strand
GTGTGTATATATATATATATATATATATACACAAAACCAAAAGTTCCAGAATTCAGTCTAAATTAGAGCCAGAACATGCAATCCAGTTATGATGTCATCAAGTTGCCAATATAGAATTGTATTAACTGAATTTTAGATCGTGTGTGCCTCGATTTAAACGAGGAAAAGCTCTGTACTGCATAGGTGGAGCACATTAATCTTCTGTTGCAAGATAATCTCAGAAAAAAAGTGAGAAATCTGGAAAGTAAGATGGAGAGATAAAAGGGTTTCTAAAAAAAAAATCCACACTGATTGAAACAAAAATTAGACTTCTGAAGTGATCCTGGGATCTAAGTTCCATTAAGTGACACTGCTCAGGAGGGAGATGGCTCCCAGGTTATTCCTGTAGCTCAGCTCTTAACATCAGTCACGCCAGGTTCCCAGTGACTGACAGCTGTGGCAGACATGATGCATCCCTGTGGGTACGTGTTTGCCTGTGTGCAAACACAGCTCCAGAGCCAGTTTTGTTTTCCTTAGTGGTTAATATGGCGTTGGCAAGACGGCGAGTGTTCAAAAGCAGCTGTTCTCATGCCACAGTTAACTTGGTCCGATTCCTTCAGGCTCCTCTGCTGAGTAAAACTGCAGAAGATTTAAACAATCCCCTTATTTTTTGACAGAGTGCTCCTAACATCAGCAGGCCCCCTTGTATCATTTGCTACAGTGCAGCCACCTTCTCAGGCAATGTTGCCTGACTTGTGCAGTCCTTAGTCATTTTTTTCATCCTTGTCAAAAGAAACCTTCCTTGACTTTAACTTCAGCTTCCCTCACATTTCAGAAGCACTCTGATGTCACAGATGCAACACTGAGTTACCTAATCCTTCATCCCCCATCAAAATGTGAAATAGTCTTCATTGGCCAACTGGTTTTGCAGAGTAAGAGCATGATTTGCCTGAGAAAATCTGTCAAAATCATCCCCAACTTTTTTCATAGTTCTCATGGTGAGAAAAAAGAACTCATTGCAGAAGTAAGACTTGAAAATAAAACATATGTCAGTAAAAGCTGGGTTAGGAAATTCAAGTATGTGTCTACAAAAGCACTTTTTTCCCTCCATTTGCATTTTTCTCATAGACACTTACTTTTATTATGGTCTTTTAAAAATCAGCACAAAGTGCCAGTGAAGAGATTTTAAGCATTTAGAAATCCATTAGCCGTAACCTCTGCAGTCACAGTTATTATGGTAACGATCGTGGGTGATTCCTGAGCAGAAGCAAGCGTTCTGACCTGTGAAATGCAGATCACAGGCTAGTAAGCTTTTCTGCACTTGAGGTGTTTATTATATCTGCAAAGTCATTTGCTGATTTTCGTGTTGGATGAGAGGCTGCAGTTGCTGTATCATTTACAGGCTTCCCTGTGTGTTTGTTTAACCTGCTGGAGGTTTACCAAATGGTCTGTGAAGCAGCTGCAGCGCTATACATCTTTTCCTTCCCACTGACATTGAAAATTTCTGAATTTGCTTTCACATGTTTATTACTGAAGATTTCTTTCTTGTCCTTCCTCCTTTTCATCAAACTTTGTTGGAAGGACTTCATGTTTCATACACAGATAAACAAGAAAGAAATTTGTCTCTTGTAGGAAATTAACAAAGGTCACTGAGTTCTTACCTAATTGAGATTGCTGATGATTTCTTTATACATATTCTTTACAGGTCTGCTACATGCTGGTGTTTTTCAATGCTAAAAAGGATTAGAATAGAGAACAGTCTCATTTGACTCCTTTTACCATGAAGGAGAAAATGTATGAAGGGCAATACTGTACACAAGGAACATGTACTTTTTCAAATACCCAGCTGATTAAAGGTCTGAAAATTTACCTAACTTGAAATGATTCTTGCTGTTCACACAGCCAGGAGCAGGTTTTGTTGCTGATGGTACCAAACACATTCATTCATGTGTATTTGGATTTAATTGCATATAGTTTTGCTAACCTTTAGCCTTTCAAAGTAATATGTATTAATTTATTGCAGCTACACTTTTTTTTCCAGAAAAATCAGTTTAGCTATATGTAGTATAGGATGATATATCATATAGCATCTATAACATCATTAAAAAGACTGTCTCACCAGTTTAGCTGTTGCATACACATTTTGGGGCAGGGATGGGCAGTTCTGAGTGAATTGTTCTGTACTCAGCAAATGTGCTTGCAGTGTGTACATGTGCATGTACTCCTCTGGCCATTTGCCAGCTTGAAGCACGAGTCCCTTGTGCCTGCCTTCCAGTCGCTGTGATACTGCAGGATTTTTCAATGGAGCTCGGAACCTGAAAATAGGCTGGGAAGCATCAGTGCATCTCCTGAGGTTGGGGGTCCCATCTTCCAGGACAGTTGTTTTCCTGCACAATTCTGGCATGCTTTCTAAGCTCCACAAAGGGAAATTACCCTTGTGATGGTTGGTTTTGTTCATTTTTATCAAAGTGTTGGTGATGTCTGTTGAAAAATTTATTCCCCTTTGAAGGTTTCAGTTAGAAGGGGAAGCATGGTGTAGTGGATATGTGAGGAGAGGGAGACAAGGAAAAAAAGAAAGATGGTCAAGACTAGGTTTGAAACAGGAGCATGGAGACAGTCTCTGAAAGAGATGCTAGACTAGCTGGGTGAGCTTGGAAGGAGGGAGGAAAACCAAATGCTTTTAAAAGGTAATGGAAGGAGGTGCCAAGCAGAGGGAGATTTGTAACTGTGGGATTGTGCACCTGATTGTGATCCTTTCCTGGCTGAGCATAAAACTTGCCAATCCAAACAATCACTGCTGTCTACAAGAAGTTGTTAAACTTTGTGAAACCACACTGACTGTCCCTTGTGGAATACACAACCTATTACAGCTACTAGAGGTTCTTCTGGGTAACTGAGAAGCTAAAATTTAGTATTGACCTCTTGAAAAATGACTGCATTTTCACAGGATAGCACAGCTGGGCTTTACTGGGGCAAGAAAAGGGGGTATCTTCAGAAAAGTTGATAGTACATGAGAAGATTCATGAGGAATGCTCAGGTTTGCCGGTCTGTTCAGAAGTAAGGAAATGTATTAAAAATTTTTCAGGCAATATATTTTTCTCTGAGTGGAAATCTATTTAAACATTCTTCTCTATACTGCTTTCAGTCCAGTATTGGAGGAAAAATGTGTATTCAACAGCAAAAATGATTTCTGCATCATTGTGTTGAGATACTCATGGATCCAGTATCTCTAGAGAGGAAGAGCAAGCAGTAAATCCGTGTATACAGGCTGTGTCAGTGCGTTCAAAAGAGACTGAATAAGTTGATTGCCAAGAGCTTAATATGTAAATATTAAGAAGACTGAGAAGCATTGTACTCTCTAATGTGGCACCACTGGATGTCAAGGAACTGTGGCAGGACTAGATTGGGCAAAGCAGGCAGGCTCTCATGCTGTCCCTAAACCTCATTTTCTTGCTTTCCAAGATGGAGCAGGATTAGGAGTGTTGATCTGACTCAGGAAAGCATTGCTTTCTTTCAAAAGTCTTGTGTTGCATGAATCTGTAGACAGAAGCATATGACTAGCAATCAAAATCCAGGCTTGTTCCTTTAAGGTCTGGGAAGTTTGTTCATCTGAGAAGTTTGGGATCATTTTTTAATCATTTGCCTGCTTGAGTCTTTTTGCACTTAATAACTTCTTTTTATCTTATAGTTATAGATAATTAACTTGATGTTTTTAGTGTTCCTAATATAATTTCTAATGCCTCTTTAAAGGACTTAATGCATGATTTCCATCTGTTCAGGGTTTTTTAATATCTCTTTCAGTTTCTTCAGTGATTATCATTTCAGGGCATGAAAATAGTAAGGAAATAATATAGATAATACCAAAATATGCTACCCCAGATCTGGATAGTAGTTTGCCTCTTCTTTTCAACTGTATCAGTTGATCATATTTTTCTAATGCATATATACTTAAAATTAAGCATTATAAACTCAAAATCCACACCAAACAGTCTTATGAGATTGTAGCAGCTAACATTAGGCTGATTATCTCTATCTCCATCATAAGCTGTTCATTCTCACTCTACAGCTTGATTTATACACAAAAATCTTAAATTATTTTTTGTTGCTATAAAATTCTGTGTCTATTTTGCCAGTATGAAATGGCTCAAAGTATTTTGTATGGAGGATGGAGAAAAGGTTTCTCTGCTTGTTTGCCTTATAGCATTTTCATACTTTCTGTTAATTTCTTACAATCAAAAGAGGAAAAGAGATTCTGGTGCTCGTGTGTCTTCCACATCACATCTGTGGTACATGGGGCAGACAGAGGTGTAATGGCATGCTTCACAGTGTAGAATAAAAGAAGTGGTTTGGTTTGTGCAGGATCTGGAAGATCAGAAGTTTGTTATAACATCAGTGCAAACTAGTTTTTGTTTCCTTGCTATTTAAAAGTGCAGTGGTAAGAACAAAGGTCTTGTCTGTTCGAGTTTCAATGTATTTATTGTGAATTTCTAGGGCCAGAAGAGGTTTTTTGTGTCTGTCTTAACATACAGCTTCCTGGAATTTATTTGTATCTCAACTTGTATTTTAATTATATTTTTGAAGGACATTCAATCTATTTATGGTTGCCGGTGATGCAAAACCCATCACAACCTTTTGTGGTTAGACTCACTGCATTTATTTTTAGTTTGAGTATGTGCAGGTTCAGCTTCACCTCGTTTGGAAGAAAGAGTTGTTTTTCATCAAAATTCATCTCATCCTTTATAGGCACTTCACTATGAAATCACCATTTAATCTTCCCTTTGTTAAAGTTATCAAGTTGTGCTTCAGGGGTATTTCCTCCCAGGCATTTTCCTTTAACTATTGTGAAAACTTTTTCGTGACATTCCTGTCCTCTCTTTTGTCACTAATAATCTTGGGGAATTGTGTCAAAAGAAGGAGAAAAAGCATCTGAATGGCAGTAACTACTCCACTAACACAAAGGTGCACTAAGTACTGCTGTGTTAAACTGTCTTCTTTATATATTCGGGGTTTGTATTAATTATTCTCGCCAGTGAGAGGTTTGTTCACCTGGGAAGGTTCCCAAAAACCTTTTGGCAACTTTAATTTTGCAATTAATTTACTGGGCACCTGTTGGGGTTTTTTATATATAGGTGCACACATCCATTCACATCTTTTACATAGGTATAGCAAGGTACTTTTTGAACTTTGTAGGTGATATACAGACTAGGAGCATGCAGGTAGTATTTTTAATTTATTTATTGTCCTTGTCCAAATTGCAGTTATCTGTGTCACTTTATGTCTGTGTAGTTTGGGGAATCCACTGATGTTATGTGAATAAACACATAAAGAATGCTCTTCAGTAAAGTCTCCTTTATTACCAACCTGAAAAGAGTACCAGAAAGCAAAACAAGGAGTATTTTAATAGGGGAAAATAGCAACAAGGCCAAAGTCAGATTTCATTGCTCCTATTCACAGAAGACATGGGTAGAAGGACACTGTGAATATCAATCCAAGCAGAAGCAAATGTCTGTCTTCAATGCTAATTGATTTTATTGGTGAAGCAAAACGAGCCCAGCTTAATAGTTAACTGTGAGACAAGATTCTGCCAAGACCTTCCTCCTATATTAGATGACATTGTGACCCTGAATACTTTTTGGATAAATGATACAGAAAATGGGCACTGACCTTTGAGATACTAAAGACACAGTGTCATAGACAAATGAGTCATGTTAGAGCTGAATTTTAGATATCGCTGCCAAATGATGAGTGATCATACCTGATAATACAATGTGACTCTTGAACCCCAAAAAATTGCTTCTGTCGGGAAAAGTGAGAAGTAAAAATTGATAGAGGTCATACAGGGAAATCATGCCATTATGCCAAGACTGCAGCAAAACAGACCAAATCTATCAAGAATAAAAATGCTACAGTACAAGTAATAATTTCTATATAATTTGTATTTTACATATTCACATGGGACTAAAAGTGTTCTCTTTCAGAAAGATTTCATATTTATTTCTGAAATTGAAAGTTTAGCAAATATATTTGAAAGTCATTACAAATTTGTAGCTACAAACCCAGATACCCAGTAAGGAACTTTTGCAATTTTATGATAAGGATGGTATGTAACTGATGAGGCCATTAAAAGCCAAGGGCTTTTTCCTCAGCCACTAACCAAAGGTAATGGTGCAGTAGAGAGCATATAGTGGATGGGAACGTCTGTCCAATATCAAAGATTGACCTACTTAATCACACACCACAGAAAATAATATGAAAGCTGTTTAAGTCAGTCTGGTTTAAGTGCTAGCCAACGAGGATGATAGCTGGATATGGTTATAATGTATGGTAAGATGTGCTTTTCATGGCCTGTGTTAAGGGTATTGGGAAAATTGGAGTATTTTTGACAAGTTGTAAATACATTTTATAGTCCCAGTTTTCTCTGTGTATAAAATTGGAGTAGAGACTAGAACATTTTATTTGTTGATCTGCTGCAAATTTTAATATATCTACTACCCTATAAAATTATTATTGACCAGTAGTCAAAACATGGGAATCAGAAGATGTCAGGGCATCATCTTGTGTTTTTCTAATGCATATATACTTAAAATTAAGCATTATAAACTCAAAATCCACACCAAACAGTCTTATGAGATTGTAGCAGCTAACATTAGGCTGATTATCTCTATCTCCATCATAAGCTCTGGGTCTCCACTAAGGAAAATATTGTGAGTATGCCAGCCTGCTGCAACCGTTGGTAAATCAAGAAGGGAAAGAAAAACTGGAGCAAAGACTCTCTTACAGACATTTTGTAAGAGCACAGGGAGCAGAAGTTTGTTTATTTCAAAAACACCCCATTTTGATTTATGTGGAGAAGAAAAAAATTTCAGAATGCATTTGTTTGTGTAACTTAGCAAAGTTGTATACCAACCTGGAATGAAATGAAATGTAAGAGTTCCATAACTTTTTCTCTAGGTCTGATTCGCAAATTTTACTCTCAGTGGTAGTGGAAGATGTCTGTGCTGAAGCCTCTGTATTCAGAAAGGCCTGCTAAGTTCCTCAAGTGATTTTTGTAAATTTAAAATAGTTTAGAATTTGAGTATTTTCCTTAAAAATGCTAGCAGTATATCCTTTAAAAGCAGAGGAGAAAAAAGCAGGGATAAACACATCTTGTGAATTGTTTGCACGGAGTCAGCAACCTGAAGAAGTGCTCTCATGTTGCTGTTTCCTTCTGTTTGAGCACAGCCTTTATTAAGAGTCAGCTCTTTTTCACAGACAGTTTTACTTTAGAAGTATTTTCAACAAGCATGCTTTGAGTTGTGTTAGCAGTTTCCTCATTTGCATCCTTGTTGAGATTCTGTACATTGCACTGTGCTTGGAAAGAAAGATGTCATTAAAGCCTTCAGGTAGTACTATTTAGCTGAATCTTTATCTGTTTCAGTCTATTTGAAGATTTTAGCTATTTCTTCAATCCATATAAACATTTTCCTGTCTGTTTTAACCTGTTGGTCACTGAAAGAAGAGAAGGACATTGCAATAGACCCAACAGACAAGATGTGTTTTTGAAGTAGAGGTGATTCAGGATATACAGTTAGCAGGTCTTAATGTTTGTACAGAGGAAAGTAAGATAAAATCTTTGTTCCTTTTCACCCAAAGTTTCTGGAGAGTAAATGTTGAAAGAAACACCAAAAAACTTTCCTGTGAAATTTACGTCATATTTTGGACAGAGGAAAGTCTTCTTCCTATATATAATAATGAGGCTGTTCTGGAATTATATAAGCCTCTTATGTTGATGTCACATTCAGATTTTTACAAAAACCTGCAAACACCTTCTTGAAGTGACCTGAAATGTTCCTGTTGTCTCACAGGCTAGTGTGTGCAATGTCACTATGTGCTAATATGAAGCCATCTCAGTTTCCGTGCTAATTTAGTGGGATATGGTGACAATGTAGATGAAAAAAGAAATCACATAGGTAGACTCTTGCAGGTGGGTATTTTACTGTTTCGCTGCAGTGATTTGTTCAGCAAGCTTGACTGTCTAATAAGCTAGTTCATGCAAGTGAAGACATCTGTCTTCATCCCTCTTTGCCATTAGTTCATTATGCATACATTAAACTTCAGGGAATAAGCACAGGGATTGGTTAAAGAGTTACAGAGCACAGGTTAGCAGCCCAGAAATGCCTGAATTATTCCTTTTCTTTTTTCCCCCCTTTTCTCCCCCCATGTTGGCACTCTTACTTTACAGGAATAGTAAATTCTTGTGGATCTTAAATGCTTATTGACATCTAAAGTCATCACTATTTCTGTGATTTCATAAATTTTAATATAAGCCAGTAGCTTATTTTGCAGTTCTTTAACCCTCCTTTTCCATTGGCTTTAACTGTATTTTTTCCTTCATCTTGAATATTAAGTTAATAATCTTTTTGACACAGGCACTTTTTTTTTCCCTATAAAAACCTAGTAAAATACCAGTGCATCCTGTTTGTTCGATTGCATATTAAATTGCCCCCTAAGCTGTCCTTGTAACTTGAGTTTTATATCAGATTGAGGTATGCAAAAAGAATGAGTCATTGACAGATCACTTTTTAAACCATTTGTAGCAATGCATTCATCCAGCCTGATTTTGAACTACCATCTTCCAGAGGTCAGCATTTCTGGGTTGGGGTTTTCCACAAAGGTGAAGAGTAAGCAAGCCATAAAGATATCAGCGGTCACTGAGCACAAAGGACAAAAGGTAAAATGTGTGGGAAGCGTTCACTCGCATTTTCCATGTTTCTCGTTTTTCTCATCCATATCTCATTTTCTCAAGGACAGCCTGATCTTCTACACAGAGACTTTGATAAACCCTTTTGTCATGCTGAGTCTCCTTCAATACTACCAAGTAGAAAGACGGGGTGTGCGTATCTTCAGGTGTATTTGTTCTGCAGTCATTTATGTATATGACCCCTAAAAACTTAAGCATCTGTTCCTTAATCTATGTACTACGAAAAGTTATGCAGTCCCATTCCTCCAAATTGCAAATATTTGAAAATTCACTACCCACTATTTGAATACATGAACAATAGTTTTTCTAAAAAGGAGTGACACCAATACTATATCCTTTTCTTATCCTTACTGCTTTGGTTTGCCATGGCACTAATGTTCTAGCTCCATGTCATAAAAAGGAAAACCACTGTCTTGTGTTAACTAAAATGTTACATTATATAGCAGCTGTAGATCATAAGAGGCAATGCAAGGTATGTCAGGAAAAATAAATGACAGCTCAAATGGAGAAATGTGATTTTTTGATGCTATTGCTAAAATTTACCTGGTAGCAACAGGATGTTAAAACATTGTGGCAAACCATGTCTTAAATAGCAAAAACCTAAGCAGTTCAGACAGTTCTTAATCTAAAAGGGAAAAAAGATTAGGAGGTGATTTGATCGGAGGTCACAATTCTGCATCGAAGGGATATCCTGAATGTAATAATGGTACTATAATGAGATCTTTGTCTTGAAGGTTTGTCTACTCCCAAATCAGATAGACATTATCTACACGTGTAGCAGAGTTTTCATCACTTTCAAAGCCACACTGGATATCTTTTTAAAATGTAATCTGTAGGTGGAGGTACCACCATATCAAGTTTCTCTGCTTGTCTCACTCAGGTGATGAGGGTGAGAATTGTTTGCAGTGGTTCTTTCCTGCTTTGAAATGCACAAATACTATCAGTCCTGTAATCAATCATGCCTGATCCATTTTGGTAACTGTAGAAAGCAGAGAAACTGCAACAGTTAGGCTGGGTTTTTGTGAGTAGTGACACATCAGCGTAAAGAAGCACAAATGATCAAGAGTTTTCTTGGTGTTACTTTCTCATTAAAAAGAAATTAAGAGGAAGTTGGAGGTGAATTCATCAGAATTATGGGAAGAAGTTTTATAAATCTAAATTAGTGTCTAAGTTCTGTGCTGTTCTGCACAGTAGTGTTTCTCCTAGCGAAGGAAGGTTCATGAAGCCTCTATCCCATTCAGACAGATGTAGAAAAGACTAATGTCATGGGGCTCTGTCCTTTCTTCATCACTACTGTCAACAGAGACGAGCAGAGGAGATCAGGGTCGCGCTGCTGATGCAGAAGCCATTCCTGATTTTAAGATTTTGTTGCTTATCGCATGATCAGAGTTTTCAAAAGGAGATACTTATTTCATGTGGGAGATACAAATTCGAGATAACTACGGGTATAACCTTCAGCTTGGAAATACCTTCTACTACCCATTCCACACCCAAGCTAACAATGATATGGTGTGGAGGCATGGAAGCTTGAGCTCTGGGAAGCCCTGCAATATCTGCTGAAGAGGTGAAGGTTGAGACCATTAAGTCCTTCATCAGTTCTGTGCTCATTTTTACCTTCCAATGTCTTTGCTTCATAAAGCTCTACCTTGACAGTTTAGTGAGCTGCTCTGGGCCCAACAGATGTTCAGGAATTTGACTACCATCATAGATAATAAGGAAGCAAAAAAATGCTTGAACTTTCTGAAACATAATAAGTGCCTCAAGGTGGAACTGTCCTCATCTGAAGATAAGGAAGTTGATGGTTGCAGATTTTCAAGTGATCAGTGGATAGTGTAGATACATGTAGGTTTTCTCTAAAAGAGAACCATTGATGAAAATGCTAGAACTTCCCAGCTAGCTTAAGGAATAAATGTGCTTTCATTAGACTGCATCATTGAGCAAGTTGTACTTTGCACTGCATCTTTATTCCAACCCTACAACAAGGTGGCATATCAAGGATAATTCTTTTTTAGTAGGTAATAATACAAGAAAAAGTTTTGTTGTTGTGATTTAACTGAATCTGGATATTCTTACAGTAATATGTTAAAGTATTCATATCTATTGAAGCTAAATATTTTATGTTTTATAATTTTTAAATAGTTTTTCCTCCAGTTGAATTTCTCTGCTCAGGGATTATAAATAGGGAATGATTGTGTTTAGCCTGATTTTTCCAATCCTTGATGTAGAGCAAAAAAAAAAGTACAGAGAAAAGAATTCAGAAGTGTTCACTGACAAAAATTCCTAATAGACTCAGCTCTTAGAAGAATCAGATGCCATCATCTGGATTAAGATAACTCAGATTTATCCCTTTGCACAATATCTGTCAAATTAATGTCGTGAATAATTTTAGGCTGATAGTACTTGGAATGCACTATTGTGCAATTCAATTGCAAATACAAGGGGGGAAAAAACAACAACAAAAAAAAAACAAAACCAAA
>JAYDZK010000056.1:32767178-32777894 GCA_034509185.1 Euphonia xanthogaster | reverse complement strand
GCAAAACAACGGGAGCAGTGAATAGAGATAAGAATTGTTTTCTCTTCTTCTCTGAGCTTCTCACTGCCTTCCTCAGGAAAAATCCTGGGAGACAGTTGTGCCTGCTGCTCTCTGTGAGGAGAGCTGCTGCCACACGTGTCTGCCTTTCCCTGCTGGCAAGGGTTAAGCAGTTTTTTCCCACAGCAGGCTGAGGCTGGGGTGCAAGGACAGCCACCTGAGTGGCTGCCCCCAAGTGGAAAGAGGCTGCTCCCATTCCTCACTGCTGAGCTGTGGGTTTCACCTCTCCCCTGTGGAAGTTACAGGCCACACCAAACAAATGGGGAAGTGTGGATTGATCATGAGCTACATGTAAGGCCACTTTCTGTCAATAGGAATGAAGCCAAAGTTGTCTTCTCCTAATAATTTGGTTTTTTAGTCAGTAAAACATTTCTAACTGAAAAGAAAACAACCATATGGACTCAGTAGCACAGTCATGATCTTCAAGCTGTAGCAGGAATTACTACAGCACAGAGCAGTGCTCTAGAAGGCCATGTTTCACCTGTTTTCCTGAGAAAATGAGATTTATGTAATTTCATTGGGTGTTTCTCCCGGTTCCCTGCAGTAACTTTTTTAATAGGCACTGAAAAACTCCCAAAAGAGTCCATTACATACAAGACATCTCCTGGAAATAAACACTTGAGTGAGTTGGGAGCAGGGGAGTCCTCAGAGAGACAGAGAGATGGGCAGAGAGCACTGAGGGCCCTCTGCTCTTCCTGGTGCCTTTCATGATTGGCAGCACACACAGGGTAGCCTGTGGCATCCCTTGCCCCCTCAGGGTATCCTGACAGGGTAACTCTGGTTATTGCAGGCAGGAACATTAAATGACACAAGTTTTCATTAGTTCTGCTGCTCGCAGAGCATGTATTGTATAGAGCTGGGTTGGGTTGGTTTTGATTTTTTTTTTAATTTTTAAATGTGTGTTTGTGCTGTTTGCAGTACTTTAGTGGAAGGTGGAAAGTGTGAGTGCATGTGATTTTGCACAGAGTCCTTTTCCCATTGGAAAATGGAGTTCTTAGACCCTGCTAAAGTTTTTCCTGTAAAAGCTAATAGCAAACTGTCTGCTGGTCTCTTAACAGCAGTGGTTTCAAATTCTGTAAAGTGGATTATCACACCCAAATGCATTGGTCTGTGCATTAGGCTTCTCACCTCCTAGTCCAGCTGGACACCAATTCTTTAGTACTTCCAGAGAAAAGACTGACTCAACTAGAAGCCAAGTAACTTCTTTACTAACTCACCAACTATAAGGGAGCATGGTACATTTTGAAAAAGAAAAAAAAAATCTTATGATAATAAAATGCATTATGCATTGTAATCTAGTAACCTAAGATCGGAGAAACATCCCAAAAATCTTGATTGTCTTCCCTCTAAGTGACAAAAGCAAATGTTTTCATAGCTAAACAAGAAGCTCAATAGGTACTCTTAAGAATTTCATGTAATTTTTGTCTCATTGTGTATTTCCATGTTTTCTAGCACTCTTCTGTAACTATAAGAAAAACAAAATTATGCCATAATTTAAACAGTAAGACTCAAATTCCTCAACTGTTATATGCATCTGTGTCTTTTTTCCAAACCATTGTCACTCTGCAAAATATCTAGCCCAAAGTTCTCTCAAAAAGGGGATGAGTTCTGTTTAATTACAGGTCTTCAATCTGTCTGTTCTGTAACTGAGTCTTTCCAGTTGCGTGACTCAATATCTATCTTAAATTGGAAAAGGTGTAAATCTGTGTGTATAATTAGAAAAATAATAGCCATTAAGGTTTGGATTCGTTTTCTTTTAGCTGTCCAAGGATCAGGTCTCATCTTTAGAACTGTGGAAGTTACTTTACATAAAGAAGGGAACACTTTTGGATTTGTAATAAGAGGTGAGTTATTGTTGAGTTTGAACTCTGTATTTTCTTGTTTAAAAAAAAAAGCTATAAGTTTTTGAAGCTCTCAGAAATATGTCAAGATTTATGGCTTACAGTTGGTGAAAATTGGTATATTACATTTTCCATACTCTCGTTTGTTCCTTTTATGAGCTGCTCTAATTTTTGTTTATGGAAGAATTTTAAGTAATCGACTATGCCAAGGAAACATGACAAACTCTGGTCACATAACACCAGATTCTGCTACCATGAAATCACCAGGAACATCATAGTTCTTAAAATTATTTACACGTAGTACTTGTACATATTAGGCATGAAATTTGATTAGTACTGCTGGTAGTCTGAATTGTACAACTAAAATATCACTGACTTGGAGAACAGAAAAAAGATGCAGCTGTTAATTAATATACCCCAATAATGAATTATTATTCTTTTCAGGGAGAATGTCTTTTTTACTTAATACATAAATTATTAGTGGTCACTCATTATTCTGAGCATACATAAAGTACAGATATTTTTTCCTCTGGTCTGCAAACATTGCAGAACAATGTGTTCACAGTGAGATCACATTTTCAGAGTGAAGGTTCTAAGGGAAAAATACTCATTTAGTAAGAATCCCTCCACAGAAATGTTTTAAAAGATTCATCTATACATGGATTAAGTTGATTTTCTTTAGGTAAAATTCAGTGGAGGATCATAATAATGGCTTGGCCATTTTTTTCATTTTTTTAGCCCATCTGTGAAGGTGCATGCTACAAGATGTAGGCTTGCCTTTTGGAAATGAGCTTTCATAAAAAGCATAAAATGAAGGTATACTTTCTCTGACTTTTTCCTTTCCAGGTGGAGCACACGATGACAGAAATAAATCTCGTCCTGTAGTAATAACATGTGTCAGACCTGGAGGGCCTGCTGACAGGTACAATTCATCTTTCTCTGGAGTTTGTGTGAAAGAGAAATGGGGAAAGGTGAATTATTTGGGACAGAAGTTAAGATTTTGAGTGAAATAGATGCATTTAAATGCAGTCCTTTGAAACTCATGGGTTTGTCTTTAATTGTTGTAATAGAAAAAATGATAACTGCAGCAATAGTAATGGGCAGCCACAGAGGCTCAGCACATTATGGTGTGTGTGAACTTTAATTTAGGATCTTGCACCTAAAATAATTAGAATAAATTCCTGCAATAGGTCAGGGCACTTTTTTTTTTACATCTTTCAGACAACTGATATAGCTCTTAATTATGCTTTTTATACTCTAACACCACAATCTTTTTCTCTTGTGGTTCAGAATAATACTGTGACCAGTTTGAGTGTTGAATTATTCTGTTAAGATGTTTGCACATATCTGCATGTGAGGTCACACATATCTTTACCTAGAGAACTTCTGAGCACAGATTTATGTTTTTGCCATATTTGTATATAATACCATTATATATATATATATATATATATATATAAAGAATATTCACTTTATTTTTATGAAATAAAAACTGTATTTTCAGAAATGACATTTGTGTCTGTAAACCATTAAAGAAACTCAAAAGGCAGTTTCTTTAAAGCAGATTGATATCTATAGCCTATGCTGACATTTTCAACTTTGGAAACTGAGAAGAAAATGTTTCAAGAGACTGTTTCTTTTGTTCCCACACTTTTTTCTCTCCCTCATTCCCTGGTTTCCTTGTTTTTCTCCATGATTCTTAAGTTGACAGTGTTAGTATTTAATTTTCTGTTATAATTCTGAATAGGTTATAAGGTATGCCTAGGAGATAGCATTTTAGATTTACAGCTGAATTACTTCTAAGTAGGAAGAAAGAAAAAAATGGAATTATGCAAGTAAAAGATAATTTTAAAGAAAATCAATAAATGGACATTCATATTTTGCAATCTGTTTCAGCACCCATGTGTTTGCACCTCATGTTTATTTTAAAGAAACTATTGGAGGAGGATGTGTTTATGTATGTATGAAAACAGAGTTGTGTGGACAAGGTAGAAAGAAAGCATATGTTGAGCAGAAGCTATACTTAGATGCAATTTAACATTACTCGATTATTTCACTGTGTGGTAAGCTGTTTTCCAGTCACTGACTTTCCAATTAAAGCAATTTCCTTTCCACTGCGCCCTCTGATCATTCTGGCTGTCAAAGTAAATGTTAAGTGTTAAGGCAAGAGGGATGGATGTCAGGGAGGGTGCGAGAGAATCGCCTTGCATAAAAATGGTATTATCTCCACATCAAGTTCTCTTACACTAACAAAGATCGCTCCTTTATTCTCCCTTCAGAGAGGGCACAATCAAACCTGGGGACAGGCTGCTGAGTGTGGATGGGATCCGACTGCTGGGAACGACACATGCTGAAGCCATGAGTATTCTCAAGCAGTGCGGGCAGGAGGCGACTCTGCTGGTTGAATACGATGTCTCAGTGATGGGTAGGTCGTGGGGTAGGAAGTGGGGCTGTAACACTGGGAGCCAGCTGTGATATTTCGCTGCCTGTTCTCCATTAGCTGTTTCATCAGTGATTGTGACCTGTTATGCTTCTAGTAGCCCTGCTATTCCCTTCTGCATTGTATCATTAATCTTGGGTTCATAAGGAGGTGAGCAGTATTTTGCTGTAATTTAGCATTCTGACAATTCCGTGGTTGGTAGGCTGAAACCATAGTGTGGGTTCTAGCAGAGTAACTTTTCCAGTGACAAGTTTATAATAAAGGTTAATGAAGTGTAAGCATTTCTGTCACATGAAGGAGGGGAATACTTGATCTAACAAGAATTCTTTTGCCTTTTGCCAGTGCTGCTAGTTGGACAAGACATAATTAAAAAGTCACAAGACTGCCACAGAGAAAAGAATAGGGGAGAGAAATTTTTTTAAGAAATACAGAGGTGGAAAATGGCTTGAAAAATGAGCTTACATGTTGTACAAACTTTGATTGAACTCATTGAAAATATGGGAGGTTTTTTGGGAATTCAAGTAGACCAGATGATTTTTAATAAGAGATTTGGAATGTATTGATTTCCATTTGTTTTGGAAATTGTCATATTCCCTCAATTTTTTCAAGATACAGAAAATTCATAGCAGCAAGAAACAGAAATACTCACCAGTAAGACTGAAATATTTCTTGTCTTTTGGGGATTTTTCACTTCTTTTTCTGCTCAGTTCCACAGTCAGGTTTCTAGCCTAGCAGTAAAGCAACCTCCTAGGGATTTGTGAAATAGCACTGTCAAACTTCAAAGCCTTGGAAAAGATTAATACTGAAAAGAATAATGTCAGATATTTGCTTATTCTGGAACAGCTCTCTTTATTCTTCTCTGAGACACAGATTTCTCTTTTTTTATTACAATGTATGTCTCTGTTTACTTAACTGTCAAGAATTGAAGTAGCAGGTTTGTGTAGTGTCTGGCAGGCCTGATGGACAGTTGCACAGATTCATGTCCAGAAAGGTGCAGACAGCTCAGATGAGCTCTAGCTTCTGAGGAGAACTAGAATTTAGGTGTTTTCATTTGTTTCTTCTTTTTCTTCGAAAGACAATGGATGACCAAACCCTGTCTATCACCAAAGTTAAATCAATATTCTTTCTACTCCAGTTTTTCTAAAATGGACCCCTGGCTGTAGACAAAGTTCCCAGGAAACTTTCATTTCAGAGAAAACTCCCTTCCCCATTTTCCTTGTATACCCCAGGGGGAGAGTAAGCCTCCATTTCACTGAGGATCTTTTGGAAATCTTTGAAGGTTTGTGTAAGGAGGAGACCACATGGTGAAATATTCTGTTGTTTCCTAAACTGCAGCTTGTTCAAGGCAGGAACCTTCTTTTCAGCACTATCTGGATAGAGCTCCATTCAGGAGGATACAGAACTTAGGTGGAAATTTCAGGCTTGTAACTCTATAGGCAGCACCTACCAGTCAGTCTCTTTGTGTCATTTTCTCTAGGAATAAACTCCTCTTTGTTCTCAGCACCAAATCTGGATTTACCATTCCTGCCTTCCTGGCAATGAATGTGTTATCCAACAGAAATTAAAGGAGGTAGAAGAACCTTAGACTTGTGGAGTCAAAAGGAAAGAAGGAAAAGGAAATCAAACACAGGGAAATTTATAGAATGGTGGTCCAGCAGAGTCTGCAAGAAGAAATAAGGAGGGAACCAATAGACTGTCTTTCTAATGCATTGTGATATTACCTAGCCCCCAGTAAGTTTTGAATTTTTTCCAATTTGTGTGCCCTGCATAGTATTTTAGCAGTGGTGTGAACAAAAAATCTTGTTGGGAAGCCCTCTTGTGCAGCTATTTGATGACTATGGTGCAAAGGCTGAAAATCATTAATCCTAATCCATTGAATCCTGCCAGGAAACCTTTTCTGCTTTGAATCTTCTCTTAGTTCTGCTCAAGCGCAGGAAAGTCAGCGTTGGGAATAATGTGAAAGAGAGAACATGAGTCATGAAGAGAAATTTAAAAATTACAGAAATGTTACTCTTTTTTCTCAACTCCTGTGTTACCCATAAACTGTAATGCTGTCTAAGGGTTGATGAGAATTTGAAAATAGGCTAAAACAGAGGAAGAGTGTTGGGTAAGGTGACTTATCAATAACTGATGCTTGAAAATAGATTAGTAGGTTAGCCTGCTTGAAGGAGGCAGAAACAATCCAAAAGTTACACAGAAGTCTAGTGTATTCTGTAGGGTCCTCTTGGTATAAACTTTCAGTAGAATATACTACTCCTACAGGTATAATTGTAGCACTGTTTGCTTTAATACTTTCTATTCTGTTAGTGATGGTAATATCCTGTAAAGTAGCATTCTGTGTGGCCAGAACTGGAAAGAGCCATAAAATACATTCTGATAGCATGAAATTGGAACTGGATTTGAAATGGTTTTACTAGATGAAGAAAATAATCCTGAACTATTTTTCAACTACAGACTTTTCTTACTCCTGTAAGCATAAGCTCTTTCAAAGGTGCTGTATTTCTCAAAGTTTAGTTCTCCCAGCTGAAGTCTTCAAGAGGTCACTTGGGAAGCTTGTACATTTTATTGTTTGTGGACCCTAGACACACTGGAGTAAAAAAAGCATCAAGGGGTTCTGTGCAGGGTAATGAAGTGTGTATGTAAGAGATGTAATGTAATGTAATGTAAGAGATGTGGCTGTTCCTGTTGAACTCTGGGGTTACACCTGTGCTTGCTTAAGTACATCCTGAAGTCTCCTGCTCTGCTGGGTCCTAGGAAATAAACTTGTCAATTCAGTTTCTTGGAAGAGATTTTTTTTTTTAGACTGCTGAAAATATTTCCAGGTTGGTGTGTGGAGTACTGCTGTGTAGTTTCAAAGAGACTTTGTCATAGTAGGAGTTTGAAAATACCAAGATAATCCCTGAAGAAAATTGGAAAACCTAATTTCTGAGAAAGTATTTTATAATGTGATTAAAGTTACATTTGAAGTTGTGGAGGATGAAGTCTTCCAATGTCTTCCTGTTTTCCAGAACACATTCTTCAGTGTTGAAGTACTCTGATTGCTTATCTTTCTTGTTGATTTTAGAGGAACTGCCTGTGTTTTTTAACTTTGTGATGCTTAAATAATGCTGCACTTCAGTGTTTGTAAAGGACGTGGATATGGTGACTCTCTCCACACAAAACTGTATAGAATTAACATGACCTTTGTGGCTTTATTACTTTACTCTGTAGTCCTTACAACTTAAGTGTCCAAACTTTCTGGTCATGTGGATCACCTGTTTTCATCTAATGGTGGGAGAGGTCTGTATAGTGCAGCTCTCTGTGCACTGTGATTACACCTGAGCCTCATTTTGAGGAAGGGGAGAAGGAGAGGCAGGGTGGTAGCTAGCAGTGGCTTGCTGCCACTCTCAAGATAATTTTACAACCTGAATCCTCTCCTGCGGCAATCAAATAAAAAATATTAATTCCAGGCTATAAATTTAGGGTGGAGAGACTGAAATTCTCACCATTAGGTAGTGGTCAGATGAAGTATCATAATTAACTACTCACAGCTAGAGTTATAGTGAGAGTGAGAGTTAGAATGCAGCACTAATAACAAGCTACAAACAGAGATTCACAGTGCCTTTGTCTAAAACAAGAAATAGAAGTTGATCAGTACATTGGAGCTGAGGAGATGCAGTTTCCCTTAGGTTTTCAAAGATCTGCCATGATGCCACTGGGCTCTGTGTGGTCTCTATAATTGGGGTTGCATCTGCTTGGGTAACCTTCCATATTTTCTCTGAAAGGGAGCAATCAGAAAAGTTCAAAGGTAGTGACTACCTTGAGTTTAAATTCTGGCCATTTTTATGTAACTCTAATTCATAAATGGCTGTTGATGATCTTTTGAGCTACCTACTTTTTAAGTCTTGGATGCTCGTTCTGGGGCAATCTTCGAATCAAGGATACTGTAGTTATACAAAACTAACAGCTTTTGCCAGAACTTGGGCACAAAAGAAGCTTTTTTTAGTTGTTTGCACTTGTGAGACACAACATCTTTCTCTCTTCAGTGGCTGTTTGTTAGTTCAAACTACTCTGTGTTGTTCAGGAGTAAAGGAACATATTGCACTTTCAAATTCCATATGTTTCTCTGGCTTCTTTAACAGTTCTTGCTCTTATTTGAGCCAGAATGGATTTGCTGGAATATGGCCCCCAGTAAGCTTTCTCTACAAAACAGAAACAGTCAGCTTGTTTTCTGTTGCAAATCAACAGAGTCACCCTGACACAGAACTGCTTGGTTTTCAACTAGAGCAACGCCCTCTATTTTCTGAACTCAATGTTTAACACTGGTAGAACTTCCTAGAAAGGGGAATACTGGTGGAGGCATTTGCTAGTATATCTTTTTGCTAGCCTCATCTGAGGCTTTTGCCTCTTTAAGTTCACCCATTAAAATAAGCTTATTAATTAATTAATGCTGTAATGACCTTATGAAAGTATATTTAAGGAAACCTGCCTCACCTTTTAGCAATTCTGCCTGACAAGGGGAGCACTAGGGAGAGAAAATTTGCACAGTTTAAAGATCAGATGAGATAATCTACAGTCTAGTGTAGACTTTCAGCAGTTTGTGGAAGGCAAGAAATAGAGGACAATAAAGAACTTATGGGCTGACCCTTAAGTTTCATAAAGCAATATCACTCAAGTGCATCCAGAGCTGTGGAGACCCTTAAAAGCCAGAGATTTTACACGCCCAAAGGAACAGAAGCCGCAGAGCCTCCAAGGACTGACTTAGGATCTTCATAAGCCTTACAATTGTTGCAAGACCTTGCAAGTTGAAGTAAAGTCAGGAACCCTGTAGGATTCCACGCTTTTTCTTTCTATTGCTTTACAAATTTAAAATGTACATTTCTCTTGTCTCATAGAGGGTTTTGACAGAACAGATAGGTTAACATGCTCTAGCATTTGACTGCCACTGCAGGTCTCCTGGCTATCACAGGGCAATAGATTTAGATCCATTGAAATTCTAAGTATTAATTAGTTGCTTAAAACTTTGAAGAAGTTTTCCTGTCTTATGTTGCTTCAGAGACAGATAGAATGAAAATTAATGTGCAAAACAAAGGTCATCATAGCTGTATTAATTGAAACATTACTTTAAATACTGCTATACAGACACATACACAAGTTATGTTACAGGACAATGCTGGAAGTCAAAATGTTGAGTGTTCTGCTTGGGAAATGTCAGAAATGAGACTGTCTGCTCAGCCACTGTCCAGAGGGGTGTGCATGCAGTACAATCACAAGAGCCACAGGAGAGATAATAACCTTTTATGCAGCTATTAATTTTTAATTTTATTTCTGTCTCCAGTGTGTGACCAAAGGCTTATTGAAGGCACTGCCCAGATCCTTGTCTAAATGCAAAGTTATTAATTTCCTGGTGTTTTTTCCTGAGGCCCTAATCCAGCCACAGTTTGAGTGCTTCAGGCAATATGCAGATCTCAAGGAGAAAACCTCTGAGTCCCAAGGTCATTCCATATGTATTGGATCTTTCTTACAGCAGGAGATAACAGAGACATAACTCTAACAGTTCCAGAAATGCCCACTGACAGATGTGTCACTAGGTAAAACACATGGGACTTTTTTGTCTCTCGTGGAGGCTAATGAGTGATTCACATTCACTGAGCAGATACTTGAATCTTCATGCTATGGCACATTAGTCTCATCTTACTGTGCAGTTTACTTGTTCATCAAACCCAAGGCATGTTCTGCTGTTGGTGCCAGATGCCTGCATCAGGGACACCAGTATAAACTGACAGTCAGCCGTGGATATACACAATAAATAACTTTTCTCTTTGTAGTGCTAGCAAGGTGTGCTAAGGCACAGGGAGGTGGTTCAAGACAGCCAGCACAGCTTCACCGAGGGCAAGTCCTGCCTGATCAATCTATTGGGCTTCTATGATGGAGTAACTATATCAGTGGACAGGGGAAGGGCTGCCGATGTCATCTCTCTGGAGTTCTGTAAAGCTTTTGATGTGGTCTCCCACACCATCTTTAGCTCTAAACTGGAGAGAGATGGATTCGGTGAGTGGACTGTTGTTAGATGGATAAGGAATTGATTGGACAGTCACATCCAGAGGGTAGTGGTTAATGTCTCAGAGTCCCAGTGGGCATTAGTGACAAAGTGGTGTCCCTCAGAGGACCAGTGTTATTTAATACCCTCATTAATGACACACATGAAGGGATTAAGTGCACCCTCAGTAAACTAGCAGGTGACACTGAGCTGAGTGGTGCTGTTGACACACCTGAAGGACAGGATGCCATCGAGAGGGACCTGGACAAGCTCAAGAAATGAGCCCATGGGAATCTCATGAGGTTTAGCAAGGCCAAGTGCAGGGAGCTGCACCCAGATCAGGGCAAACCCTGGGATCA
>JAYDZK010000056.1:32745122-32767058 GCA_034509185.1 Euphonia xanthogaster | reverse complement strand
ACGTGTCCTGGGCTGCATCCAAAGCAGCGTGGGCAGCAGGGCCAGGGAGGGGATTCTGCCCCTCTGCTCTGCTCTGGTGGGAGCCCACCTGGAGAGCTGCATCCAGCTCTGGAGTCCCCATCACAGGAAGGACATCAACCTGCTGGAGAGAGTTCAGAGGAGGCCACCAAGATGATAAAAGGGATGGAGCACCTCTCCTGTGAGGGAAGGCTGAGAGAGTTTGGATTGTTCAGCCTAAAAAGAAGGTTTTGGGGTGACCTAATTGTGGCCTTCCAGTACCTGAAGGGAGCCCACAAGAAAGATGGAGAGAGGCTTGTTACAAGGACTTGTAGTGACAGAAAAAGGTGGAATGGCTTCAAACTGAAAGAAAGTAGGAAGAAATCCTTCACTGTAGGTGTCGTGGGCACTGGAATAGGTAGCCCCAAGAAGTTGTGGCTGCCCCATCCCTGAAAGTGTCCAAGACCAGGATGGATGGGACTCTGAGCAACCTGATCTAGTGGAAGGAATCCCTGTTTACTGCAGATGGGCTGGAAGTAGATGATCTTTAAAGTCCCTTGCAACTCAAGCCATTCTATGATGCTATGATTTCATCTAGTGTGCTATATGATTTCTCCTTGGAATGAGAAGCCTGAGGCTTGTGATTTTTTTCTGCTATCAAGTTTTCTGACTTTAAGGACTGCTCTTTTACAGTTGGGAGAATGGGTTATTCCTTTTAGCCCTTTGTCTCTCATGCTGCTACTAAATATGTTGTGCAGATGTCACTTAGTCTCATCATGAGCCTGTAAGATGATTGCTATTGATCAGTTTGTCCTGCTTCCTTACCTGCTTTAATTTACTTTACTTATCTTCTTTAAAGGAAATATAAATACCTTTTTTAACACCTCTTGAGATAAATGGAATTACATGGAAACCTAAGGTAAATAGCCATTACAATTTTTAAAAATCCAGCCCAAAAAACCCAGTTCTTGCTTGATCAGTTTTTTGTGTTTTCAAGAGATACAGCTGCTGGTTGTGATAGTGAAATAAAAAAATGCTTGCAGTTGGTGACCAATGCTGTTGGTACCTTTCAGGCTTTGTGATTGTATCACAGAATTTGTGATATAATCTGATACTTAAAAGCAGCAATCAGGTGTTCCCTCCATTTTACATAACCTTCTTTTCCTTGCAGTTCCCTTTTCATGCCTTACACACCTCCTACCCAACTCATTCACAGCTAGCTCCTCAAACCTTATGGTGCTTTCACCTATGGGTAGGACATTTGTTTCATTGTGAGGACTGCTGAGCAGTGAAAGAGGTGTGGAACAGGGCCTTGTAAGAAAACTGATTTTTCTTTCCAGTGAATGGTACCCCTGGGTTGCATAAGCAACTATCAGTTTGTTGTTTACCCATACCTGTGTAAGCTTACATGTTTGTTAATAGCTCTGACACATTTTTATGTACCATTACCTGGGTGTCTCTGTCAGAAAAACTTAAATCTTCTGACATCCATACCAAAATAGTTCCTCAAAAGAGTGAGGGCCACTAAGCCCACCAGCCTGCTCTGTGTTAGCAGCATTATCAGACCAGCTGTCCAGTACAGTGCACATGTGATTGATTCCTGGAGACCAGAAAAGTCTTCACACACACATGACTGCAGGGTTTTGAAGGCATTTGCTGAAAGTGGAGAACAACTGCGAGGGTTCTGGATCCCATGTTCCTTCCTGTCTATTTCATGGAGGCATGATGTTCTTTCCTCCCTTCTTTGTTCTTATCCTGGTTCTGAGCTGCATTACTGTCTTTTTCCAGTAGCTTCTTGATTTTTACTTTTTCTACTGACCTAGTTTGAATCATCTTTTCTAGAAGGTCCTAAATCCCCAACATGCTATTCCCTCTCCTTACAGACCAGTTTTTTCTGCTGTCTTTTGCCAAGTGAGGCTTAAGTAATTTTCCAATACATTTCTCTCACACTGCTGATTTCTCTCTTTTAAAGGCCTTTTGCAGTTTACATGCCTGTCCTTCTTTAGCCCTTTCTTTTGTCCCCATCTCTTAGCAAACCATTCCCAAGTTTCTTGTTCTGCAGCTTCTTTATGGATCAATAACCCGCTCACTTCAGTTCCTCCCCTTCTTGTCCAAAAAGTCCTTCTCTCCCCTCTTCTTAGCTCTTGATTCCCAGTGCCAGATCTGTAAGGTAGAGGGGACACATATGGAACATGAATTTTCCATGTAAAGCCTATAGAATTTCAGGAGGAAGGGCAGGGTAGGTGGGGCAAACTCTGGGTTTTCCTAATGACCTGTTCCAGCTAAAATAAATAAGGGGAGAGAAAAAAGTACCTGAGATAGGTAACCATTGTAAGAAAAAATCACACCAAATATTTGTACTGTGGCCAAGTTGTAAGTTACAAGCAGTTAAAAAGGAGATATTTTAAGCAGAAAAGTATTATTTACATGATTCCCAAGTCTGTTTGCCCAATATCTTTTCTCTGTCTGGTTGTGATTTGCTGCTGCAGTTTAATAGCCATCTTGCTAGTAGCGATTGCAGAAGGGAGTTGTTGTCATGTTTTACAAGGATTTCATAAATCTTACAGGTATTTCTTTCTTTGCAAACTTCTTGATCATCCCTAAAGAGAAATAAAAGGAGTTTAGCTGAACCATATAAGTTACAAATTACTCTAACAGGTCCAATTAAAATTTATCTCAAGCGCTTTTGAAACTATGCCCTTATTAAAAGCAGCTTAATAAACTTTGCTTTGTATGGGAGAAAAAAAACTGTGAAGGTGAAATGAGATGTCCCTGAAACAGAAAATTAAAGGTTAAATTTAAGTTTCATAAATCACCAGGAAGGGGGAGGAGTTCCACTTCACGTATGAAAATACTCTGTTTTACTTAATGAGTTCTGAGAGTAATGGAAAAATTTGTCTTCTATGATTTGTCAGGAAGGTGAAACCTGTATTTATTTGCAGTTAATCTAAATAGTCTACAGTTATATCAATCTGACATATCAAACGTATTTCATGACAGGAGTTCATTAAAGAAGACCCTTGCTAATCTGTGTTAGTATCTCCTTACAAAGCACATGGTCTCATGATGCTAATTCAGGGGCTTAGAGCCTCAAATGGAAGCAGTCTCTACCTCTTAAAAATAAGCTATTTTGCTTCTTTTTATAAGTAATTAAAGACAAATGATGGAAGGGGAAGATTCTTGTAGTAATCTCTCCTGTCCACCATCCAGGCTTCATGAAAGCAGAGCAAAGGAGCAAATAATCCTCACAGACACTTAGTAAAAGATGGGAAATAAAGGATTGATCACATCTTTCCACTTCACATGAGGGCTATCCAGATACACCATGAAATGCAGGGTGAAAGAGAATTGGCACCCCTACCACATGCTCATACCTCTGGTCAGCTGGAAGTGGGTCAGTAAGTTGGCTTCTCTGTTACTTAGCATGCCTTTCAACAGAGACTGTGATAACAACAGGATAATGAGGTATCCTGGCTTGTGCTTGTCTGAAAAACAAATCAAGCAGGTAGCTGCAGTACTTAAATTCAGAGCGCAGAGGTGAAAGTTTTACAGAAATGGTGATAATTAAGTTGTGTGGAGATTAAAGGATGTTTTGTATGTTCCATGCAATTCAAAGCGAGAGCAACTCTGTATTCAGAAAAAATCCAATTAAAAAAAGTAGAGCCCTAGATTTGTGTTAGTGCCACTGCAGTCATCTGAGAGACTAAGGAGTAAGAGACAGATCTGATTTTCTTTATACTAGAGAGAATTTGTGCTGTAACCCCAGAAACCACTAAATATCTCCCAAGACTTTCCCTGAGGGGAGGCATTTTAAAAAACCTGGAACTGAACCACTCCATCCTCTTGACTTTTTTTCATGGGTATGAGACATCCAGACTGTGCCTGACAGGTTAGGTCAAAGGGAGAAAACCCAAGAGTCGCTCAGGTCATTTGCTTGAACCAGGCATAATCTTAGGAGGTTAAAATGGGATGCAGATTTTTGTTCCTTTACAGTAAGGTTAATGGTTCATTAATCATTTCACAGAACATTTATGCTGAAAAGGGGTGGATTTCAAAGTATGAATATTTTTAGATATTTTGCCTAAATATGACCTTAGTTAATGGTGTTAAAGTGCAAAACCCATGTGAGTGAGAACGTCTTGGATGGACGGCCACCATATATTTAATTTTATTTAGTTTTTGGCTTTCACATAACAGACCAAATTTCAAATGTCAGCATTTGATTTTATAAATCATGGCATGGTATTGATGCTGCTGGTCTTCTCAGTACATCCTGTCATTCTTTAGTTGGGTATGGAATGTGTGAGAAGCATCAGCTGCTATGTTTAAACTAGAAATCAGCTGCAAAGAGAAAGAGAACAAGAAAGGATGTGTCCTTTCTGTGCTTCTTTAAGATCTCCCTTGCTGGAGGAATGGCTTTTTTGCTACTTTCATAAACTGACTCACAGTTAAACTCAAGATTTGAAAGATTTTTAGAGATAAACCCAAGATGTTTTGCGTATATTTTTTGTGAAGTTTTTTCTTGTCTTGGCAAAGTTCCTTTCAGTTCAGCTCTTCAGGGATTAGAAATGTAAGAATTTAAGATGCCCATGCAGCCTTACTCAGATGCCTTGGTGCATATGTTACATTACAAATTTTAATTGGAATGATTGCATACATGTTATCTTCCACAGTCACCTGCTGCATAGTACTAAATGATCAGAAAAACAGTCATGTGAGAGAAATGTGCTAAAAAAAGGTGATCTCATCTTGATGCAGATGCCTAAACTGGGGCAGGTGAAACACATTTGTCAAATGACAATTTTCTTGGGTGGTTGTAGAGAGAGTTTAGGCTCAGGTGTAGCTGCTTCAGGTCTGCCCTAGAGAGATTTGCATTTTGGTGCAGTGAACCCCAACACAAGTGTCTTAAAACATCCTCTCCAGACAAATGGATGCTTTCAACCTTCATTTCTTTGATCCTTGTTTGTTTATCTCTACAGTTGGAAAAACACCATGCTTTTGGTCTAAAGTGTGGTTATAAGAGAAAATCATTAATAAACGTCTGTTGTAGGGAATACTCAGACGCTGCAGAATAAAACAGCTCTCTCTCACCACATATGCTCAGAGAAGATTGAGAATACTGTTTAGTAATTAAGGCATGAGCTTGGAAAAAAGGGAGAAGTGTTCCTACTCATTAAATATTCACTGTCTACCTTCCTTCCATATGAGGCTCTTGAAGAAGGAAGTATATGTGCTTATTTAATTAAAGAGGGAAGGTAAAAATAAGTACATCCAGGCAATATTAATTCTGGGGATCATTAGGTTTGAAGTGCTTTGTGCCCACATGGTGACTGTAATATTTTCCTTTTAATGTCATTCTGTTTGTAAACAGACGCTTCCAATCTTTATTGGTGTAAATGTATTTTTATGATGATTTATACTGATATTCTGCAGATTTTAATCAACTTCTCATTTGGGTATTTTTACACCTTGCATAAGCATGGGTTTTCTTCTACGGTCAGCTCAGCAGTGTTGTTTGGAATAGCCTTTTTCTGAACACTGTGACCTCTAATTTTTCAAGGTCTTTACAAAGACCTTAGGTAAATTTGGGTGGATTTCACTGGTAAAAAAAAAAGAACAATGAAAACCAAAGAAACAGACTGAAAAGAAACACAGATGAAAAAAGCTTTTCACAGTTTCTCCTTTACATAAATTCAATAATTGCTTAATTATAAATATGAGCAATGGAATATCTTCAAAAAGAAACAAGTCACCAGGCAGGGGCATAAGAGGACCTGGAGCCCCTCCGATCCTGGCAGCGGGAGCTGCTCTGGCAGGAGGTAAATGTCTTGCCCTGCAGCAAAGGAGGAGCCACATGGGAACCTTGCCAAAGGTGACCCTGGCAGCAAGCTGGCAGGCTGTCTGCTGAGATAGCAGATGATAGAGTGCCCTTCTCATTGCTATGACTATAACAGTTATGGGCCACTTGAGTTTCTAGAGGTTATTGCTTAGCTGGGATTTTGGGAGCAGAAATATGGGGAATTGGTTTTGCTGGAAATGTACGCTGCACGGAACAGGGCATACAGAAGCTTTCTTTTACTTTAAATGTGTGAATGCTCCCAGTAGTACTCTTCCTGTATTCTTTGGAACAAGTACTGGGAAGGGAAAAGCTGGACATATATGGGCAATCCTAGATTATTTATGCAATGAGTGTTGAAAGAGTTTATGTTTAGGACCATGGCTTCTGTGTTGGATTTAAGGGCAATTTACCTAAACTACTTTCTCCATATCTTTGAAATGTTTTTGCTGAACTGCTGCTGAGGCAGTATCAAAGCAGAAAGAGAGGGCAGTTAATAAACTTGTTTTCTGACTTATTTTGTCTGACTCAAACATACCAAAGTTTGTGCAACCCCTAAGAGCAGAAAAACTCCCTTGTCCTCAGTGCAAAAACCTGCAAGTCAGATCTCAGCCTCAACCTTCTGCATGGTAGCCTTTTATAATGTGGCTGTGCCAATGCATCAATTTTTTTTACATTTGATCTGTGCTAGAGCACAGATTACTGAAGAGACCAAAGTTTCAGGTGAAAAAAGTGGTACCAATAGTACACATTTGTAGGATTAGAAATTCATATTATCTGTTATGAACAGCAATGTGCAGTTTAATTTTTCTTTTCTTCTGGTTCATGGTTACCTGATAGGCTTTGCAAAGGAGTTTTAGACTAGTCTGAAACTCCTGCCTATTCAGCCAAACCAAATCAGTTGCTGTCAATGGTAGCAGAAGCACACCCAAGGTCAGCTTTCCAAGGCAGAGACTGCAATTATCTTGTATGCAGAGGTCACTAACACATGTAAATAGTAAGTAACCATGAATGTATAAGTTGATATGTTTCAGTACAGAGGACCCCTGAGCAAGGTCCAGTCGTGCAGCTCGCACACACCAAGCAGCTCAGCCATGTGGGAATGGGATTGTGCTTGGGTCAGTCATCCTGTTGACAAGCAGGAGTGGCTGTCCCAGGCTCAGCATCTTGCTTATGTGGCTCTGCTGCTTCCAGGGCTTTAGCTCCCACCGCCGTGGCAGAGACAGGGGCAGCTGAGGTATCTCACTAACACAGCATTGGCTTGTCCAGGTGTCCAGAGTATCCATGGCACACCTTTGCTCTGAAGTTTTTGGCACTATCTGAGAGGTCCTGTCTGGTGGAGACTTGGATGCATGGGCACTGTCAGCTCAATGCAAAGTTTGGGTGCTTGGGTGTTCGCAGTGCTTGTTCCCGTCTATGAAGTGACAGCAGTGAGGGGCTTTGGGCTCTGTAGGCTTTTGAAGAGAATCCAATCCCATTCTAATTATTAGTGTTCCCGTTAGATGGAACTTAGGGGCATTGTGGCAAATAGGCATAATTGATGGGTACTGCAGCTCTTTATATTACCTATAGTGTGTACTTATGGATATGCTTTCAAGATTGGCTGATGTAAAATTGAGCACACCAGCTGTATCTTAGTTTGCAGGCTGAGGTGCAGATTGTGTTGCCCTTATTTGTTCTATTTGTTGTGATTAGTCAGACACAGAATCCTGCAAGAGATGGAGAGTTTTGAAGATACCAAAGTTCTTGTGCATTTTATTTTCTGTCCTACCTGGAGGAGAAAATAAGTATGGAAAGTTCTTTTGGACGTATGTATCTGTCTATCAGGCCCTGAAAATTTTTGGATATTCCATAACTGAAAGTGTGCAAGACCAGGTTGGATTGGACTTTCAGTAACTTGGTCTAGTGGAGAGTAACCCTGCTTTATGGAAGGGGATTGGGACGAAATGGTTTTTAAGATCCCTTCCAACTCAAACCATTCTGTCATTCGATGGTTCTTTGAGTTCATCTGTGCTTTGTGCCATAGAAAAAAATCAGCGTTTTGTATTGCAGGGCCTCAGCAGGACATATTATTTGCACCATTTTTGGGGTCTATCTCATTTTGGAAGATGGTTTTTAAAAATAATTGTTTGTAAATTCCATTCCTGGAATGAAATGCAGGAAGACTTCCATTGTTGCTGACTTCTGCAAACATTTCACAATCAATCTAATGCTATATAGTGTTTCAGGGCAGTTTTCAGGAGCCATCCTTCAGTGGAAAGGTGCTATTCGAGGCTCAGGTTGCCAAACTAAACATAAATGTGTACTTGTAAGCTCCCAAGTTCTGAAACCACGTGCCGCTGTCAGGGATAGAGATTTTGAGTTCCTAATAGTTCTTTAAGTGCCACATGAATTTTCTGTGTGGTATTCTTTCTCAAGGTAACAAAGGTAGAAAGTTTTAGTGCCTGGGCTTATTTGCAATAATAAACTTGGACTATCCTCAAAGAGGCAGATCCTGGATTTTCTATACAGGCATCATCTACCAAGTTGCTTTTGTGTTGTAATTGTGCAATAGACAGATTGCGCTTTGGATTAACAAGGCACATGAAAAGAAAAATAGAGGTAAATAAAAGATTGGGATTTTATGCAGCTTTTGAGCAGGGAGGAGGCCTAGTAAAAGTGAAAGGTGTGAGCTTGAAACAGTTAGTAGGAGGAAGCAGCATCCTGAGAATTGGGGAAAGTATTTTGAGCTGAAGTTTTTTAGGCAGGTTTTTATGGTCTGAACATGAGCAAAAGTCTGAGAAAATCCTAAACTGATTTTGAATATATCCACATCCACACTCTGGGAGCATTTTGAAGGCAGAGATGGTTCTTCAACTAGTTAGTGATATTTCTTAGCTGAGAAGGATGGTGGGGCTAAGACTGCAAACTATGAAATTAGGTGAAGGCAGCTCCTAAGCTTTTGATTTTAAGAACTTGGCTAAATTAGAGGCATATAAATGGGCTGCAGGAATTAGGCAACAAGAGGAAAATGGAAAGACTGTGCCAGTCAGTTGACAAGAATATTAAACTGCTTGTGGATAGAGGGGATAATAGGTGGCACATTTGTTTAGAGAATAATGTCTCTGTTTTCCATTCTGAGGTTGAGAGGTCTCTCTAATTTTGCTATCACTCATTCTGGTGGCATCCTCTTGGAATTATTCCTATTTATCATTTTTGAAATTTGATTATTCTAAAGGTGAGAGTATAAAATGCCATTGGTGGCTTTTTTTCCTTAGCAGCAATTCATGGGTTTTTTTCCTATGAGCTCTGTGATCTTTCTTTCAGTAGACCAGCAGTTCCAGTGCTGCCCTGTTACTTGCAATAATGGAAAATACACTTTTATTTATCTATCTTTGGTACTGTTTTTGCCTTTTTAATTCTGGTTGAGGTAAAATTAGAACAGCTGTTGCTCATTCTACGGCCTGCCTGAAACACACAATACCCCAAAATCAGGGGAATGCAAGGAGTACATATATTGTATGATAGAGTGTAAGTTCGGCCTTGGAGACTGGCACTGACACTTGGAACAAGAACAATATTTAATTTTTAAATAGTGGTTCTATTATTAAAAACTGCTATCCTTTCTCTACAGATATCACTTGCAATACATTGTCAGCTTACTCTGTTTTATAGAATCATGGAATAGTTTGGGTTGGAAGAGACCTTAAATATCATCTAGTTCCAGCCCCCTGCCACAGGCAGGGATGCCAGCCACTAGATCATGTTGCCTAGGGTCCAGTCAAACCTGGCCTTGAATGGCCCCAGGAATGGGGCATCCACAGCTTCTCTAGGCAACCTGTACCTCTCCTTTACCCCGTTCTGGTAAAGAGTTTCCTCCTAACAGCTAAACTAAATCTCCCCTCTTTCAGTTTAAAACTGTTCTGCCTTGTCCTATCACTATCTACCCATGTAAGAGGTCACGCTCCATCTTTTTTATAAGCTTCCTTCAAGTACTTAAAGGCAGCAATGAGGTCTTCCCAGAGCCTTCTCTTCCCCAGCTCTCTCAGCCCATCCTCACTCTGAGCAGCTTCATGGCCCTCCACTGGACCTACTCCAACAGTTTCACAGCTTTCTTAGCTTTCCAGAAATCCCTTTTAGAGCTTGCTAGCTGTCATTGATTTTATTTTGCCCATAAGATCTAAGATGAGTAAAAGGTTACTCTGCTGAATGAAGCATGAACAAAGCCAGGGTGCAAACATTATGCAATATTAGCAGAACAGAGTACCAAAGCCAGTACCGTGAATCATGCTCTGTGTGTGGCTCATTCATGACCTTTAGTCACAAACGTATGAGGAATCAAATTATATTACTCTGAGTGAGTGATTATGATGCTACCCAGCTGTAGGGCATCTCGAATGTTGTTCCTGTGCCCTTTAAACACTGCAGAAATCTTATTCCTACCTCTCTTCCTTGCTGCTACATTCCCTCTTGAAACCATTGACCCATGATCCCAATCTCAATTTCTTGATTAGATCATCTTTAAAAATACGTAATTATATCCTTTCTTTGCAAGATAGAGATCAAATAATCTTTGCAGTACAAGGAAGGGGTATTACATAAATAAGCAACCTCCCATGCCCCCACGTCCACCCAAAACAATCAGTATTTCAATAACCATTCCTCAGCTCTCTGTAAGAGACTTGGCTGGTCATTCAGTTGCTGCAAAAAGATGAGTAAAGGAAAATGCCCCTACAAAAGAAATTTAAAATGGTAGCAAAGCAGCCTAAGTGCTTTATGATGTAGATGAAGAACAGAGGCGAAAGTGGGGTTTTGTCAGCTTTTTTTATCTGTGGCTTGGTGAAACCTGGAAAAATAAAAGAAGAAAGGTGTAAGTGAATTGAAGTAGAAGGGAAGGAGAAAAGTAGAGAAAAGCTTCCCTACTTGCAGCAGATCTCTCTCTTGCACACACATTTCTAATTGTGGCTCTTGTTTTGCAAGAGATAATGGAAAAGACAGACAAATAAGTTGACTGCCCATGTCTATGGCAATCCCAGAAAAACATGAGAAGGGACATAGAGGAGGCACAGCATGATAGAGGACTATGAACCTCACACAGCTAGGAATGCAATCTTGCACCGAGCTGTGAGGAGCTGGGACAGCTTTAAGTGTATCAGTCTTACGGAGAAAATGTTTTAATGGACACCAAAAATGGGGGATTTGGGCTGGTATTCACAGAAAAGAAATAGTCCTTAAGAATACAAAAACCACACAGAGAATGGCAAGATTCATTAAGTGTAGTTTAAGATACTGTTTGACAGTAATGAATAGTCTTTGGGTGAATGAAGAAAAGTGGATGTGAATGCACACAGAGTCCCTGAGTGCTTTCATGTTGCTGTGCTGTCAGCTGAGCAGTACTGTAAAGGACCTTACAAAATGGTCTGTATGGAGAGCATCACTGCTAAAACCACGTCTTAGAAATTAAATTCATCAAGCCTGTTGGATGTCCTGCCTGTTCTTTGGACTGGTTATCTGGTCTCAAGTTTGTACAGCTAGCTGTGAATTTCAAGTGTAAGATTTATATCAGCTTTGATTTTTGCATTTTAGCAATCTAAGCAGTGGCAAATACTCAAAACTCATGGCAATAAGTCTGTGGTATTTTGATCCATTTCTGTTACAAAAAGCAAAAAGCTTTTAACATTTCAGCTCTTGTTTCTTAACACAGAAAACAGGGAGACTAATCCCTAGCACACTGATTCTGAATGGACTGGCAGAACCACATCTGCTGTGCTTTCCTCACCATTGATTTTTCTGTCAATCATAGAATGATTTAGGTTGGAAAGGACCTTAAAGATCATGCAGTTCCACCCCCTGTGCCATAGGCAGGGGCACCTTCCATTAGACAAGGTTGCTCAGAGCCCCATCCAACCTGGTCTTGAACACTGCTAAGGATGAGGCATCCACAATTTCTCTGGGCAACCTGCTAAATAGATACATATGTGCAAAAGAGTTTCTCCTACTTTTTTTTGTGAGACGGGGGAAAAGCCAAGCACTTGGATTTCTTCAAAACATTCTGCAAATTCTCTGGGCAACCAACCTTGTATGTTATTCTTAGCTGAGATTGAGATACCAAATAAAGGCACAGATTTGGCTGCTTATTCTGTGCTTTACACATCAGTTCCACCACTGGTGCTTTTAAGTACCTTCTTCCTGTGTGCTGAGTGCTGACAGTAGCTTGTTGGGATGTCTCAACCTTTCTGTAGTAAGAACTGACTGCAATGGAATGTTTTGTGTTGGACCCTTTCTGGAACTCACACTGGCTTGTGTACACAAATGCACACACATACTTCCCCTACATTCTGTTGGGTTTTGTTAAAGAAAGCAAGTTAAAGGAAAGGCTTGTGCATTTCTGCATTTAAGGGTTTGTGAGTGTCCATCTATGAGAGTTTACTCAACAGGTTCTTTGGGGAGCAGTCAGTGTTGTCTCTTGTACATCAGAGCTGTCACATATATGATTGCTGAGCAGGTACTGGGAAAGAATCATTGATTTTTGTGAATTGAAAAAAGAACAGAGAGAGCAGAGGAAAGCAAGAATATAGTCTAAGGCATTTGGGAGTGATGGGGGACTGAAAGTGACTTCTTCAATCACGACTTTCTGTAAGTGTTCCAACGTTTAGCTCTTAAAGGCAAGAGTGTCAAAGATTTCAGGGTTTTTTCCAGTTCTTAACAATCTTCCTTAACTTCTCTAAGATATGCTTCTGTAACCCACTAGTCTGAACATGAGGCATGCAGGCACCGGGTATAAAAATTAGTGTTACAGAAAAGGAGAAGGAACATAGTTTCAGGTATACTGACAAGAACTGAATGGAGAAAAGGGAGCTCCTACCTGAGAGAGAGATTGCTTTACTTAGAATCATAGAATCTTTATGGTTGGAAAAGACATCTAAAATCAGCAAGTCCAGCTGTCCAACCATACTTGCTATCTGTAGGCTGCAAAGATTTTGTATGAAGGGAACAAAAAAAGGTGTGAGGAGTAGAGGAGCACACTTCTTTGATCAAGAAAAACTATTTCTGTAAAATACTGTCTTCTGTTTTTACATAAGTGAGACACATTTACATCTGTGAAGGCACTGCTGCAAAAGTGTTAAAACTTTGCATTGCAAGAACTACAAGGTTTGAGGACCAGTGCATTTTTTCTGGTCTGAACCAGCACCTTGCCAGATTTTTTGACTGCTATCAGTCAGAGAATCACAACAAAGAAGGCTACAGGGACCTGCTATATACAGTTTTAAGGTGCAAACCTGGTTAGTCTGTGAACACCTAATGGGGAAGAAGCTTGGAAAATTAGAGTGAGATAGTAAGATATCCACTTATTTGTCACATCATTACTATAAAGTACAGCAGCATCCAGGAGAGGTCAATAGCAGTCTTCTGAAGCTGTGTGTTTCAATTGGTCCAGCTGGCTCTTTAGAGACAAAATCTATTTTGACATCCTTCCTCTGTGTCAAGCTCTTTTAAGCTGCTCAAAAAAATTATTTGTACCTTGTTTTGCCATGACTGAAAAAATAAAAGAGCACCCCTTGCAAACCTTGCAGTTAGAGAAGTGAGAAGCTGCAGAGCACAGGTAGTAGCAACGGAGCTCAGTGTTCCTACAGAAACAAGCTCGGTAGCTGTACTTCCCAGTTTTAAGTACAGGAAGGCTTTGGAAAGGGGAAAAAAGCATCCTAGACTAAAAAGGCTTGGTTTCCTGTGGATTTAGTGTCATTATTGATCACAAGCTATGACTGAAGCTTTTCCCTATCTAGGGCAGTTCAGGTGCTGTTTCATATGTAGATCCTCTGCTGCCTAATACAAGCAGCTCGCTGGTTTCCCCACTGTGGGAATCCTAGTGGTTTTTGTCCTCCACCACCCACCAGTTGTTGACCTGGATTTCAGATACCATGAGGATCAGTAAGGATTAACAGATACATATATTTTTGAGGACATAAAGAAACACATGTAATGGGATGTCTTTATCAGGTTAAAAATACATTTTTCAATTTTCAAAATGATTTGTGATTATCTTTTGAGGCAAAGGAGGTTGGTAACACTGCTCATTTTATTAAAAAATTCTAAATACTATACTACATACTATTTGTATGTACTAAATATAGTATATTTACTTATAATGAAATTGTATCCAGAATAAAACCCCTTGTTTCCAGTTATTTAAGCTGTCAAATAAAAAAGGTGGGTTGCTATGTAGCTGCATTAGCATGCAGAAAGCAATGCTGCTTCCTCTGGGAGGTTTTAATCAAGCCTCTTGTAGTGATTGAGATGCAATACTCTAAAATGAGAAAAATTATTAACAAAATCAAAAATCTAGAGTGCCTTTCACACAAATATTCATCAGTGTATTCATCAGTATCTTATGTAATTACATAGTCAATAAATCAACATAGTGTGTAAGTGCTTCAGTCATGGTGTAAATATCTTAATGACTGAAACATCTTCACACATGAATAATTTATACCTGTATGATTCATTTTTCATATCCACGCTTTACTTCAACATGAAAAACTAATTCTTCTCTGTCAGAGAATGTGTGCTTGGTTATTGCCTTCTTTCTCTTCCTTCTGCTTCTTTTCCACTGTTAGACACACTCCATTTCTTCTCTTCTGGTTCTTCTAATGTAGTTATCTTATTTATTCATCCTGTCTGCCTTGGTTTGTGTTCCCAGTGCATTTCAACAGGCACCTGGGAAATAACACTCAGGCATAAGCTGCTTGTGCTTATGCAGTTTCCCAAGTAACTGGAAAAAGGACCAGCATCTTGAAATATTTACACATTCTCAACAGATATTTGCATTCTGTTTCCTCTCCTCAAGGCAGCCATTGCAGAAAGAACTTGTGCAAGTTGGGCTTTGCCATTTTCTGGATCAGTATGAGTTAAAACCTTTGTCAAGGTACTGATGACAAACATTGTTTGAGTCTCCTTTCCATATATTTGTAAATGTGAAACTTGTGTATAGCTCCAGAAACCACTGGAATGTTCAAGATGAAAATAATTGCTTCTCAGTGCAGGAATGGGAATAAGGAATACTTAAATTCTGCTCTGCGGCACAGCTTATTTGGCTGTTTGCAAGGCACTGCATGCATCCTGCTTTACTTAGACCTTTAACCAAGTCATCTGAGACAGGAATTTCATTGTGATAAACTCCTTCTTTAGTTAGTAAGAGAAGACAGGTAAGTTAGTAACTTTAACTTTAGTTAGTAAGATAAAGACTGCTGAAGGCAGTTCATCCAGCTTTAAAGCTACTTAGTGCTTGAAGCTCCAGACAGAAATGCTACAGGGTGGACTCTATTCTTTTAGCTCAGAATTTAAAGATCAGTTCAGGTTTGTGGAGCAGCTTATTTTGTAGTGCCTGTGAAGGTTGAGCCTTTAAAAATTCAACCCTAGTTGTGTGCAGAAATTGTTAACTCAGATTTAATGACCACTTTCAAAATTACTGAATCTTGCCTTCAAAACCTCAGATTTCGAACTTGAAAAAAAAAAAAAGAAAACCAGCAGGAATCTAAATATTATTTCAAGCTGTGGAGGAAAAAGGAGTTTTATAATAATTAACTGACACTTTTCTGGTGTTGTATGTTATTCCATCCAACCTTTTTTCCATTTCTATATGCAGTTTACCTACATTACACTCTGATGGGGAAGAGCACCTTCACTGAGTGATCATCACCCTCTCATTCAATTTCTTGTATTATGATATAGATTGTTAGTTTTGGATTCTAATACAGTTTTACTGTCTCTTCGGTGCCACTATTACATTTTTCGACTATTTTTTTAGATTTAAGACTGAGTGGAGTATCTTATATCTGTTCTCTCTTCCATACTTGGAAGCCCAGCTGTAGTTCTAATACAGCTTCAATCTTAGTGTCTTCTGAGACACATCACAATTGAATGTTGTCTTTGTATGCTCACAGCTGGTTCCAGAATGTTGTGAATACCAGTCTCTCCTGTATGCTGGCAGTACATTCGGTGACTTTGATCCAGCATAAGTCTTCATTTATTCAGTTTTTTCTTATTCTGCTTGTAAACACCTCCAAAGGTCTCTGATAGCACTTTGTCTCAATCTTTTAATATCCTTAAAGGACATCTTCTCTTACTGTATCTTACTGCACTGAGTTATTGATCAATGGGTATTGGTTAGTAGGAGCTCTCAGCCAGTCTCCAGAACGTACTTCGCCCTCATCACTGCCTGCTTTGTTTTGGCATTTAGGAAGAAGCCTGCTGGCTTTTTGCTCTCTTGTGTCTGGCACTTGTTCTCTGGGGTAGTTTCTCACCACAGTCATCAATCATTACTCCCACTATAAGTTGCTCCCACTTATTTTCCTGTTTTCTGTATTCAGCATTGATCATTTACTATCTATGTCCTGTTGTAAGGCAGTATTTTATCCAGTGGAAGGATGTTAAAAGAATCTTCTGAACCTCCTCTCATGTATTTTGCTTTAATTTCTACTACTTCTAGGTGTCACGCCTCCTGCACTTTCACTATTTTGTCTTTTCTTTTGTAAAGGATTTCTTGTAGACCCCTTCTTTATCTTCTTCATTTGATTATTATAGCTGCTATCTACAGACCTTCATCTTCTTTTCTGAAAATTAATTTAGCTTCCTTCTCTAACCTATTGACTTATTCATTTTTTCAGATATTTTTTTACTTTTTAAATTAATTCTGTTTTTTCAGCATGTCTGTTTAAATTCCAGGTAATGTTTATCTTCAGTTGTTCAAGAGAATGATTCACTTACTCATCCTGTTTCCCTCATCTGGTCCATCTCTGATTCTGACACACTCTGAAACTTTCAGACATCCCAGATTCACAAACTTCCTCTTGCTTTTATCATTTTCAACATCAAGAGCTGATTATTGACTCCTTAAATTATGCTATTCCAGTATTTCTTGAAGTGGCATGTTATCTGAATAGAGAAAAAGAATAACCATGGGGATTTTATGTGGGGAAAACATGAAAATGGCATAAATACCACATTGGTATAATACTGATCTTTTGTTGTCTAATTTTAACAGATTCAGTAGCAACAGCTTCTGGGCCACTGCTAGTTGAAGTTGCCAAAACTCCTGGTGCTGCTCTTGGGGTTGCACTAACTACCTCGATGTGCTGCAACAAACAGGTCATTGTCATAGACAAAATCAAATCTGCAAGTATTGCAGACAGGTGAGTGTGACAGAGGACTGACACTGCAGGTCCATGCATCCATTTTACTTCTTTTTCTGTTTGGTCTGGTTTTAAAGGAACCCTTCCCTTTTTTGAGAAAATCGACTGAACCAGGTTGCATGTCTTAAAATCAGCACTTTGTCAGATGGCTGTTCCAGACTGCCGGGTCTAAGGCTTCCATCTACTTTAGCTCATCCGTGTAGTCGGTGACGTAAGCCAGCCCCGTGTAATACATGACCTGCTGCTTGCACTATGCAACACAGGAGTCTGGCTGTCAAATGTAACACTGTGGCAGAGATCAGTATTTTAAAAAAAGAAACATAACCCACTGGAATTCTTGAAGTAAGCCCACCAAATGGAACAGCTGTCGAGGGAAGTAAATTTTGAGGCTTTGCAACCTTGGAGTGTTCTTTTAGGATATATCACCCATTCTTGTGGCACAGTGAAATGGAACTCCTTATGTGTGGATTCTTCTACTGATATTTTAGAATACAAGTGAGGTATAAGGAAGACTGGCTTCTGTATTTTTTAATTGTTTTGCTGTAATATTTCCACTTCATTTAAACCTTCAAATAAAACCATTTAAACCATTAAAATTATAGCTAGATATTTTTCCCCAGTGGTCTGATCCTCTGCAACAGAGTTTTGGGATCTTTTCTGGGGTGTGTGCGTGTGTGTGTATGTGTGTGTTTATACATATACAATATATTTCTATATTCATATTTCTATTTAAATTTTTTTTAAATATTACGTTTCAGCAGCAAATTCCTCCTGCATGTCCCCAGTCACCCTACCTTGTAACTCCTCTTTGGCAACGGTGCTTTTGGTAGCACCCACTTGTAGCAGTGAGTCTACAGCTCCTCTGTGGGCTTTTCCCTACAGTAGAAACATTGAGAGTGACGGCCATTGATCCAGGGGTGTTCTCCAGTTCAATGGTGCAGGATGCTTTAATTTTCTCCCTCTGTTTTTTCCCATTTCGCAGGGGGTAACCAATTAAAGGAGCTGTCCACTTGACTGGTACGTCGGGATGCTGACTGCTGTGTTTGCATTTCTCAACTCATCCAGTAGCCAGTCTCTTGAGTGCAGCAAAATTTAGCAGATAGCCCCCTCCCCACCCCACTCCTAGAGTCACCATGCTAGCCCTGGTTTCATTATTTGTTTGACTACTGCATAATTTCATCATCATTTACAGCTTTGGTACTAATAAATGTTTGAATTATAACTCAAAAAATGATGAACTGGGTGCTTGTGTGAGGGATATGTGACCAAGTTATTCAAGTCTCCTTAAGCTCTTCTCATTTTATCCTGCTGCCATTCACACATATTTTAGAGTCAGCTACCCCATTGCAGTTTGCAGTTCTGTGAGTGATGTCTTGGCATATACTGTATTAACGGAATTGTTTTTAAGGTTTGTACTAATAGAGTTAAAGTCTGACCAGTGACAGTGCCTACAAAACACAAATGTCTCTCAAGAAAAAAGAACATGTTCATAGTTGTCATGACCAGTTTGAAGGCAGAAAAACTCACTGTGCAAGCAAATAGCATACCTGATCATACCAAGTTTTTCCCCTTTTATATAGATGTGGTGCATTACATGTAGGAGACCATATTCTGTCCATTGATGGCACCAGCATGGAGTACTGTACACTGGCGGAAGCGACGCAGTTTTTGGCTAATGCAGCTGATAATGTCAAACTGGAGATCCTTCCCCACCACCAGACACGGCTAGCACTGAAAGGCCCAGAGCACGGTAAGAGCATCTGTAGCACCAAATACCTCCTTCTCTTTCTTTCTTGTGCTTTGCCTGCCCATGCTGAATGGTCAAAGCTATCGCTGCAGTTATGTCTGTAAATGTTGTTTCAGCTCCCCACGTTATGCTTCTGCAGTTTCTGAGCAGCTCTGTGTTTTCTTGGTCTTAATGAACCCTCTGAGACTCCTATGGCCAGAGAGGGAAATGTTTTGCTAAGAAATACCCTTACAAACTTGCAAATGTACATAAAGACACCCGTTGACTCTGCTGTTGCAATTGTTGGGGGTGCTACAAGATACTTCAGTAAATTAATCTCTACATTAATTCTCAAATTTAGAGTGGGGAAGTAGTACCACAGCAAACTTATTTTCAGCATATTGATTTGATAGTTATGGTCAATTAATAACACCTGTTCTCCCCTAAGATATGTAAACACCTCCCTTATTTTCTCTTGTTAATGGCATTATTATTTATTGCCATCATCTTTTAAAGTGCTTCTGAGATTGCTTCAGAGGTTCACTGTCAGTGCTTATGAAAACTGTTTGGAAAGAGTTTCCTAGATTGCAGACCTTTTCACTGTGATACTTATTTCATACCAATATGCTTGAATAGAATGGCTTTCCATTCTCAAATCAAATGTTTGTAAAATGTCTTAGTGTTTGAAGATGGAGGCTGCCTGTCTTGTCTTCTAACTAATTGTGAGAAAGTGGCTAATTCACAGTAATCCTTAAATTCAGTCTAAAATAGCACATGTTGATAGACGTTAAAACAGTAACAAGGGTTATCACATACACAGAGAATAGGTACATGTGTTGCAGCATGAACCAGTGGCTTAATTTTTCTGAGCCTGTGGTACTGTGCTTCTGCCTCCTCTAGATCAAGACAAGATTTCTGAGGTCTTGAAATGTCAGTGATGTAAATGTTCTGGGACATCCGTGCAACATCCACGTTGCCCCTTGATAAGCAGTGTTCTAGACAGTTTCTCAGAATAGGGAATACTGAACTAGTGAAAGAGGAGACATTTGTTTCTCCTAGACCAGGGTGAACAAAATAACCTTTGCAATTACACGTTCTCCCTGTACTCAGTTCTTTCCCTTTTCTACTTAATCCACTTAGAGATGCAAGAAGCAGAGTGATACTGCACAAGCAGAATGAGTTGGAGCCCAAATTTGCAATGTACTTCCATTCCTTTCAGTTATGACAGTACATTGCAAACAAATCTTTCTTTATTTTTTGAAGTAAAGATGTCATGCAATTAATTTCTGGATGGTTAAAGAATTTTGAAGACTGTTTTTTTGTTTGGGAAGACAAATGCTGAAGCCAATGATTTGTGTAGATAATTGTGTTACTTGAAGCAGTTGGTTTGTTAACCAACATTTATAACAGATTGATGTTGTTAATGATCTAGTAACCAGTGTAGATGCCTGGAAAAAGCAATGCTCTTGCTATGCCAGAGTTAAGAACTGTCTGTTACAAAATCATATTGAGTTGATCAGCAAAAGATAATATATAAGAGCATCTTTTGGGGGAAAGTATCCCTAAAGTAATAAAGTTGCTTTCTTCAGTAAGGCAGAATAACTAGGATGTTCACAGACCATTCCAGTCCCTCACCAAGTGGTGCTACCACAATATCATGACCAATTCAAGATGTAACAAGCTTTATGGAAGCAAGTTCCCTCTTAGAAACAACCTTTTATCAGGTGTGGTATGACCTAGAGGCTGCAGAGAGTGAAAATCTCCCTTGCTATGTCTGGAATAAGCTGAGTCATTAGGGCTGTACCTGCTGAGCTCAGTTATTGGTCTTGTGGGAATATGTTAGGAATTTTAAACAGGCAGGAAAGTCAGTATATAAAATAAACTGAAATTTTAGCCCTAAAATAAAGTGAAGAGCTCTATAAAATACTGGATTCTTTTTCAGTTTTGTTTTTTTTTTCCTTTATACTGGGCTGCTGACATTCATTTCTCTTGCTGCCCCATTAGTTTTATGTTTACTGTACAGAGCCCTGTACTGGAAAAGCTGAAATTACCACTAAATTACTATGGTTACACACAAAAGGATTTTCTTTTACAGAACTTCTGTTGAATTGGGACTATCCTTCTACAAGCTGAGCAAACTGAATTTGTGTACTTTCCCACTTTGTAGGACATTTTTATCTCTAGTCTCGGCATGAAAATAAAACATTAAGAAAAAATCTCAAGGACTGCCAGATAATTTCCTGCTGGAAGCAGTCTTTTTAATTAAACAAGGCTCACAGCAGCTTGAAAATAATGAAAATCCACCTGGCCACATTGTTCTTATCAGATTTTAATTTTTTCACTGTAGTTAAAGTTAAATCTCGCTGTCTGTGCACATAATTGAAGAGACGATTTCATCTGAGAAGACTCTAAGTCTCTAAGACACATAAGGCCATACCAGGCTGCTTCTGGTGTTTCCAGGACTTTTCTGGCTAACATGAGATTTTCCAAAGTCCCTGAGGCTGGTGGTTCCAGTCGGTGAGGAACCCAAGGGGCACAGACCCAGCCTGGTGCTGACGTTGCACCCCTACCTTACTTTTGATATCTGATATTGGGGTGTTGGGGCAAAAAAATATTTCTTTTGATTCAAGTACATGCCAGGGCACAGTGTTTGCATGGAGGGATGCAACTCCAGGGCAATTTGACTGAAGACACAGGGCCAGGTCAGGCAGCTCCAGGACCTGCAGGGTCTCCACCACCCCACCAGGCTGCAGGGACATGGTGAGCCCCTGTGCTCCCCTTTCCCTGTCCCTTCCCTGGTGTGCACTCCACAGTTCCACCCTGTAGAGATGGGCATCACTCCTGAGTCAGAAGGGCTAGTACAGTCAGGCAATTGGCACAGCAGTGCTCATGTGGTACAAAGTGAAACCAAAGGACAGCTTTCCTTCTGCCAGAGCACAGGGCTTGCTCTAGTGGCTGCCCTTTCCCCACACTAGTTTTGTTTCATGGAATAAGATATGAACACAAGGTGTAGGTCCAACCTAAATGCTCAAGGTTTTGGGCTCCTGTTAAAGGCCAGCATGGGGACAGACACATCTGCAGCCATTTTAGGTATAGCAGGTAGCAGAGGGACACAGATAGTACAGCTCATGGGACAAAGACAGCAAACTGTTTTATAGAATCAGATTTAGGAACAGATTAGATTAGATATTAGGAAGAAATTCTTCACT
>JAYDZK010000056.1:32731949-32745022 GCA_034509185.1 Euphonia xanthogaster | reverse complement strand
TTAGGAACAGATTAGATTAGATATTAGGAAGAAATTCTTCACTGCGAGGGTGGTGAAGCACTGGGCCAGGTTACCCAGAGAAGCTGTGGCAGCCTCATCCCTGGAAGTGTTGAAGGCTGGGTTGGAAGGGGCCCTGAGCCACCTGGTCTAGTGGAAGCTGTCCAGTTCCATGGCAGCAGGGTTTGAACAAGATGGTTTTTAAGGGCCATCCAAACCAAACCATTCCATGATTCTCTAGTATGGGTGAATCCCTTGGTGTTGTAAGACAAAAAATTCAGTGAATGCTTCCCAGTTTGAATTGTGCCTTTATGGTTCAGCAAGGATACAGACATGCTGAATTTAATGATGAATATACTGTGTTTAATCAAGGGAGACATCAATCCCTTTCCTTTAAGATTTGACAACTGAAATGCTTCCCATTCTCTTAGTAACTACCAGTCTTCACTTTCAGCATGTAGAACTCACAATTAAATAATTAAATATGGTCTCAAATTTCATCCAGTGAAGGATCATTTTAAAGTTTTGAAGATCAAGTTAAAAAAAAAAAAACAAACACAAAACCCACAAAACAAAAATACAAAATTGCAAATCCAGCTAATCAATAAGACCTCTTTTCTTTATTAACCAGGTTTCAGGATAGAGTTTTCCTGCTGCTGGCATTGGGAAGTCATTTACTGCACAGCATAGCATAATGCCAGCAATAGATTGTGGCAAAATTAAAATGTCAATACAGTAAATTGAAATGGCAGGGAAGCATCTTCATTCTGAGCAGTGCCATGTAAAGTATCTGGTTGGTCTTTTTAAAATAGATTAATACAAGGAGAGAGTTATTAACCTTCATTTAGTGGTCATATGTAGTATCTTAGTATTTTCTGACAAAGTTTGCAATCTTAGCCCCTAAGCCAGAAGGAGATTAGAAATTGATTCAGTAATCATAGTTTTTGAAACAAATATAAAAAAGAAAAAACTCAATCAGAAGCCCTTTTTCTGAGGAAAAATATTATTTCTGCTCCTCAACTTAGAACCCCCTGATAAGAAGACAAGACCAGGTTATTTATTATTTTATTTTATTTTATTTTATTTTATTTTATTTTATTTTATTTTATTTTCAGTTTGTTTTCTTTCTTTCACTTCTGGTTTATAGGTTGGTTTTTTTTTTGGTTTTGTTTGTGCAATTCAGTTACTTTTACCTCTTTTCTGGTCCTTTTGTTTTCTGATTTTCCATCATCCCTTCATGTGGGCAGTGAAGGTTGAAAGGAGCAACAGGCAACTTACCTGGGATTCGTGTGCCAACAGCCAGAGCAGCCTCCTCACCTACCACCATTATAACACCTACCACCCTGACCATTGCAGGATGCCAGCCTTGAAATTCCAGAAAGCGCCTCCTCAAAAAAGCCTTCGTAATGTTCCACATCTTTTCCTGCTGACATACTCACTTCTCCTCTTCTTCTTCTTCTTCCTCCTCTCTCTTGTTCCACCTCCCTCCCTTCTTCTTTCACTCATACTTTTCCCATTTCAGGCTCTTAAACCTTTTCAGTTTTATGGATGCTACACTTTTTCATAGCTATGCCAAGGTTATTTCTGACATTTTGCACCTTTTCTTCTCTGTAACAAAGCAGCCTTTGTAGACGGGAAAAGGCTTGAAAATTCGGCATGAATCAGCTCTTCTTCTGTGTATGAGTAGACCATTGGATTGGAAAAGTGTATACAAAGCATGATTTTTGAATGCAAAGCATTGCTTACAGATCTTTGTCAGAAATCACCTACTACAAAAAGGCATTTCTAAAATCAGTGTATCTAGATATATTGATTTGCATTAGTTTGGGGATATGTGTTGAAAAGTTTATTTTCACGTGGTTTTCTTAAAGTAAGTTGTATACTATGAATATATCTTTTGCATCTACGTTGTCTTTGTTAGCTTCCAGCAAGTGTTGTCATGAAATGCTGGCTTTACTTTTTCCTAGGGTCACCTGTGTGGTTTAATGTCTTTGTTACTGGAAATGCACAAAGCATTCCTGTGCATCATACACAGCCTATACATAAAATGTTTGATTCATTGATGAGTTACAGGCATGTGCCGCGCTCTTCTGTGAAGACTGAGTGCTGTATGCCAAGTGTTTGATTTCTTACAGCAGCTCTGGTGTCTTCATCCTTCTCTCCTACCTCCATGAGTGCATACAGCCTGAGTTCCCTGAACATGGGGACCTTACCTCGCAGCCTCTACTCCACCAGCCCACGTGGGACAATGATGAGGCGGAGGATGAAAAAGAAGGACTTCAAAAGCTCCTGTAGGTGGTAACTGCATTTGCTCAAAAATGTGCAGTGAATGAATGGGTGAAGGAGGGGGAAGATGCAAAAAAAAAGTTGCACAGTATCTTAATTAATACACATATATTCTAGACAGGAGAGTTTCTGGTAGATGCAGGAAACATAAGGGTAAAAATATTTGTCTGATGCTAAATTGAGATGAGGAGATGCTGTGCAGCATAACTATCTCATCTGAAATTTATAACGGAATGTTTTCTTCTGACAGTGCTGGAAGAGTTTGTTATACCATTACTGAAGTGATTTTAAAATTCCTTTTTTAACTCTTCCAATGTCCATTAGGGAATAGAATTCATAGCTGAATAGTCAAAAACAGATTGCTGGTAAGCTCAAGCAGCTGTCACATTAGGGAAGGCAGAGCTTACCATGGCAGCTGCTAGGTAATTCTAATGTTTACATCTACACCATGACCTGTACAGTTATTTTGGTGAGGGAGAGCAAGTTACAGTGGAGACTAAATAGCCTCATTTGACCGCTCTCTGGGACTCAAAGCATGGATTGCCTGTGAGTCAGCCCTTTCCCAAGCCAGAACAGATCTATTCAGGCTGTTCCGTTTTGCATATTGCTAAGCACTCACTGGGCTGGAAAGAGTGTGGCTGTGTCAGTGCATTTTTTCCCAGACTCCATGAGAGTGCCATCTCTCTTTTGGCTTGTCAGTCTTTGTGCAATCCACAGCAGCTCAGTTCCTCCAGAGCAGGGAGGTGAGAACTGCTCTGTAAATTATTTGCTCTAGATAACAATGCTCAGAAGTCCACTCTGAAAGAACTGAGCCTGCTGCACATTGCAGCACTGCTGCTGTGTTTTAAAGATTCCCCATGGTCATAGTAAAACCAGAGCAAACCAGCAGCTTCCAAGGCCAATCACTACAGAATTGTGAGAATACATTAGAGAGGAACTGAGGTTTTGCTTTCTTGCAGTTTTTGTTGCTTGCTTGTTCTTATTTCTTCTGTAAAGCACGTATTTTTGCATAACATTTGCCTGTAAGTGCATTTTTTGGTTTTAATTCGATCAGCCATTTTTCACAGCTCATCTACTGACATGTTAGCTTCCAATGCATTCTTTTGGGTCGTGAGGGGATACTGTGTCTGTCATGCTATGGTATCAGTAGAGGTCCAGTTTTTACATGTTCTCCTCTGCACGTGAGAAACAGTAGTAGTGTTACACTAGTAGTAATTGATTTGAATAGTAAAGTCAATGCAAAGAATTGTTCATGAACTGTGCTACATTTTAGCTGTTCAACAAAGGATGAAATCCTCAAAGCTAATCCTGTTATGGATCTTGGACACAGCTGTAACTTGCGTTGTTAAACTTTTCAGATATTTTTTCTTCAAGGAAGCCTTGTCTGTGTTATCTTGAAAGACTCAAAACAAGGCCAGTGATGTGGCATTTAAGTGGAACAGTCACATAAGTACTGCAGCCCACCTAAATGATTTTTCAAGTAGAAGGCCCTGGGGATGACAAGCTGCTATGAGTAAACAAATCTCTGGATAGGAGAAGTTAGGACAAGGCTTAGTTGTGCAGTAGTTGATTACCCATTCACATTCTGAGGTCTTGATATGGAGCATTACAAAATACCTGAAACTGGCCCCGTCACTGAGTGGTCAGTGCCTCATTACAACCTGTGACTACATCAACAACCCTCAACTGGAACTGGCTGTGAGGAATGGCTGGCCAGCCAGACTTGTTTGCTCTTTTTGTGAGTTTGCTTATCAACCCATGCAGAGTTCCTTGTTCTGTTAGTAGACTTATACCCATACTTGAGACAGCAGAAACAGCCAGCTTAAGAGACCCACGCTGCTCTGAATGTCCTGCAATGGACAAGGATAGAGAATGTCCAGTTCTGTACCTTTCCACTATCCATCGACAAGACTTGGAAAACCTCTCCCTTGGTGGGAGACTCATGAGAACCAGGTAGATTGACTGCTGTGCTTTTCATGAAAAGGAGTAGCACAGTCTTCAATTTCAGTGGGATTTTTTTTTCTTTAATCCAGTTGGATCATTTGAGAGTTTTATTAAGGTAAATTTTAATAAATCTTTTCGAATGTTACTTGGGAATAAAAATACATAGGTTGCTATAAAGTTTACATTGCCAATTATTTAAAAATATTTGCACAACATAATGTGATCGTGGCATAATTCATGAAGATGAAGTGTGATAGCACTAGGGGTTACAAGACTTATATGGTCATGATTTAACAATCATTGCGTTAGTTACCATTAGGAGATCATTCTAAATATGTGGCTGTAAAAATTGAGGGCATGCCCTGCTGCCACAAGCTTTTTTTTTGCCACTTGTTTTCAGGTTTTATTCTTCCTCTGCTTTTGTTTGTTTGTTTGTTTGTTTAAGGTGTGGGATTCATTGTGGAAACACTTAGGTTATTATTTCATTAAAGTTTAAATCCTGAAGTATTTTCTAATAGGTCCCTATTAGTGGTTGGAAACGAGACAATTTATACCAATTTACTTTACCGGGATTGCATATGTGGTAGAAGTTTGAGAGGGTTTTAGACATGCACAGGTGCTCTTTTCTCAACAGCTATCAGGAGGAATTGCGAACATTTTTCAATTTCTTGTGGGTCAGAGTGGGAGACTGGAGGCATAATAATCCATAGATGCGCCTTGAAGCACATCTTGTTCTGCTTCTTGTATAACTGCAGGCATAGAAGTAACAAATACGTAATCTTCAAATTCACGATCATGATTTACATGACTACAGAGCATATAGCAAACCAGCCCCCAGGAATGTTGCTAGGAGTTAGATGAGAATTATACAAGCATGCTGGAATCTACCCCTAGCAATAGCAACCAGTGTTCACTGCACCTACAAACACATCCATGTCCCCTTTTTAAAACAACAGCGCTGCTTCCTGGCCTGCAAAAATTCTAATCCATCAAGGAGCCAAAAAATGTCACTGTTTCCTGCTACAGTTGCTGCTGAGTTACAAACCCCAACATGCTCTAAGTCATGGGTTTGGGTACCTGTGACATTTTACAGAGTCTTAGGAGATAGCCAGTGTTACATGATTAGGAAAGGATAATTTTCATCTCTGAAGGGTTTTTTTGTTCCCGTTCCTCTTTTCTTTCGGAGTGGAAGGAGTTCCTAATCGTCATACTTAAGTGTCGACATCATTAAAATGTTTATCAGAGTGAGTTTTAAATCCCACAGATAGTGACTTAATTTCCCAGTGTGAATTAAAACTTTTACTGTCCTGAAAGTTGAAATAAACTTAATGAGATATTTAGGTTCCTGGTAGGACATTATAAAAAGAGTAAGAAGGTATAGAGTCAACTAGATACCTGCTGCATGGAGGGAATAGAGACATAAGCAATGGGAAATAGAGATGAAGTTAACAAGTAATTGTTATATAACCTTTAAGAAAGGGAAAATTTAACTTTCCTTTGCCCTAAATTGTTTCTAGAAGTGTCTTAGGTATTATATTAATTTATTTGGTTTTGTTATATTTTAGCCTTTGCAGCAAAGAGCGCTGGAGAAACCTATTTCTCAGATGCAGTAAATGCTAAAGCTGATGGAAGCTTCTAAGAACAGATTTTTAGTATTTGCATTTGTGTATAAGCATAACTTATTGAGTGCAGATAAAAGAAAGAGTAAGAAGGAAGCTATTGAGTATCTGAAATTATGCACAGTTCTTACAATAAAACTTAAAACAAGATATGAGGAAAAATTCACAGTCATTTGGAAGAGACAGTTTTAGAGTGGGAAGGAACTTTGCTGGGAGAAAACAGAAACTTGTGACTTTTTTGGCAAGTGAAAATTTTGCAAAGAACTGTCATTGCCAACTGTGCCTCATCAATCAGATTTATACTAACTGATATAGAGCACAAGTCTAATGCTTGCAGCCCCATAGTGTGGGAAAATGCTTATATAACCTCTGACATCTTTTTACAGTTTTGCTAATATTATCTATAATGTCAATTTTTTTCCCTGCATCTAAGAGAAAAAAAAAACACAGGTAAACTATCCCTTAAACTATGAAATTTTACCTAATTCTTAGCAGATATCTGTGTGACATGAAAGGGAATAGTTTGTCACTGGGGGAATTCAAAGCATAATGCAATAGACATTTAGACAGAGGTCAGGGAGGCAAAGGTGCAGTCCCTTCTTTCACAAGTAATTGCATTGAATCTCAGTGTTGTTTTTGTCTTGATCTGTACTGCAGCCTTTTAGAAAAAGTGTGAGTAAAGCAGGGGAACAGAAGTAGCTGCCTGAGTTTCTCATAGAAGGGTCCCCCAGTGGCTTTGAGAGACCCCACAGAACCTTTTTCCTCACAATCCCTTGAGGTACACTGGTTGCCAAAGCAGGGTGGTTTGTTCAACTTCCTTACATTACCCAGTTAGCCTGACAAATTGCTGACTTATGGTAAACATGTACAAGAAGAAGGCATCCTTACTTCCTGCAAGCAAGCCTGATCCATGTGCTTTGTGGCTAGCAAGAATGAATTGCTGTGAGATATTCAAAAGAGGAATGTGCCTGAATACCTGCTGGGCTTGTGCCTCCACTTGCCTTAGTTCCTGTTGAAGGTCTGCTTATCCATGCCTCCAACATAATGCACACAGAATTCAAGGATGTCCTGAGATTTTTGGAGTGGGGATATCAAACACATTTCTTTTACTCAGAACAAGAACTATCTTTTTGCATTCCAGCATACAACCAGATGTTTTCTATTATTTTATATTCCATAACTGTTTATACTGTTTATACATAATAAATTTATAAACTCTAGCCTAAATTGACTTTTAAAGAGGCATTTCATTGACTAGATTTATTGTAAAGATCAATTTTCTCAAAAAGCAATGGAACTTCTACTGTATGTGAATGTCTTTCCTCCTGGTCTGCTCTGTTTTATAGTGTCTTTAGCCTCTAGCACTGTTGGTTTGGCTGGGCAGGTCGTCCACACAGAAACCACAGAAGTGGTGCTGACAGCTGACCCCGTAGTGGGGTTTGGGATACAGCTCCAGGGTAGTGTGTTTGCTACTGAGACCTTGTCCTCTCCACCTCTCATTTCCTACATCGAGGCCGACAGTCCAGCGGAAAGGTGAGGCTCTTTCACTGACTGCTGAATACGTTCGGTGAGCGTTCCTCGGGTTCTTTGGGCTTCCTGCTTTCTTTCAGTTGGTGACGGATTGCAGGGCCTTGCTCGGTGGAGTGGGGCAAGTTATACGCTTTCTGTCCTGACAGTGGTGTTTCCTGCACTTGATCAGCTATAAAAGAATGACAAGCACCAGTGTTCTGACCATACAGAGTCCTCCAAAAGGAGACTGGAAGCTATATTCATGCAAAACAAAACAAAACAAAACAAAACAAAACAAAAAACAGAATGATCAGTGAAGTCAAAATAGTGATAATTGAGCGTGCCAGGGGGAAAGGTATAACCAGCTCTGTTCAGCTTTGGTACAGAATCAAATCTTAGGGAGTACCAGAATTTTGGCTTACTAATTATTTCAATTACATTTTTATGCTTATATATCTATTTAATCATGTTATGAGAATGACAGCAGCTGCACAGACAAGCACCAGCTGCCATTTCACCTGCAGTCCAGGGTCAGAGGCACAGATGATGTCCATGGGTGGGGTGGAAGCATGAAGACCCCTCTTCCTGGGTCCCAGCACCTGGAGGGCATGACCCATACTGGGAGTGCTAGATAGTGGCGTGGTGCAAGGGGCAGCAGCTTCTGTGCCTAGGTAGCTTGTTGAGCTGCTATGCCACAATTATCCTTCAAGGTCTGGTTGAAGGTGTTTGATCAGAAACTGTGTGGCCAGCCAAACCAGGGCAGTGATCATGTCCCTGTGCTTGCCACTGGTGAGGCCACACCTCAGGTGCTGTGCTTAGTTCTGGCCTCCTCTTTATATGAAAGACATGGAGGTGCTGGAGTGTGCCCAGATAAAGGCAATGGAGCCGGTGAAGGGGCTGAGGAACTCTAACAAGGAGCAGCTGAGGGAGCTGGGGGTGTTTAATCTGGAGGAGAGGAGGCTCGAGAGGAGCCTTATAGCTCCCCACAGCTATCTGAAAACAGGATGTAGCCAGGTGGGGATTGGTCTCTTCTCTCAGATAACAAGCAACAGGACGGGAGGAAATGGCCTCAAGTTGTGCCAGGGTAGGTTTGGATTGAATATTAGGAAACATTTCTTCAGTGAAAAAGGTTGTCAAGGACTGGAACAGACTGCCCAGGGAAAAAGTTCAGACTCAATTCATGGTGGTATTTAAAAGACGTGTAAATATGGCAAATCAACACGGGAAGGGTGGACTTGCCAGTGCTGGGTTAATGGCAGGGCTCAGTGATCTTAAAGCCTTTTCCCAACCTAAAGATTCTGTGATTCTGTGGTACTGCTGGTTCTGGTAACATGCACATCTGATGATTGCTTTGTATTGTTTTGTACCAAGGTGTGGGGTGCTGCAAATAGGAGACAGAATAGTGTCAATAAATGGTATCCCTACAGAAGACAGCACATTTGATGAGGCCAATCAACTGCTCAGAGACTCCTCTATCACCAACAAGGTCACTTTGGAAATAGAATTTGATGTTGCAGGTATGAATGTCCTGTTATTCTGTCTGGCAAGAAAAATGAAGGAATAAATCCCAAGTACATTGCAAGTGTTAGGAATCTGAGGTAGAGGTTTTCTTCTCACATCTACACCATTCAGTTTTCAAGTGACTTATTTGAAACGTGGTTTCTTGTACGGCTTTCTCATCTCACACAGACCTGCAGTCTACTTCTGAAAGCAAATAGAAATAGCAGTCCTGTAGTAAGATCTGGTGACTGTCTCTCCTGTAAGTTATTTCCAGATATTTTTCTGGCCTGAGATAGAAATGTTCAGCTAAGCAGAGACAAATCCTCTGCAGGCCAAATAATGAAATGTTTCACAAGACAGAAAAGTATTAAAAAGGGTGGATAAACAAAAAAACTCTTGAGGTGTTTCACTTACAGTATCTCTAAATAAAATAATAGAAAATTAATTAATAAAGGCCAGAAGAATCATTGATAATTTTTCTGGTGAATATTATTACTAATGGCATTCCTTTTTTCTGTGATGTGTTTAAGCATACAGAATATACCCATGAAATCACAAACTGTGTATATCAAGTACACATTATGTGTGTGCACCACTGGATTAGTTTTATTCCCACTAGATGTTAAACCCATGACAGTTACCTTAGTGGACAGTTAAAAATAAGTGTTAGTCCTGCAGCAACAAAGGTCAGAAATCCTTACGACTCAGTCTCCTGTCCTTTTAATTAAAAACTGTCTGCCAGCAGTAAAATTTTCCCGTGTGCTCCCAGAACTTGCATATGAGCTAAAAACCTGCAGTCTCAGCTGGCTGCTGGCCCATGCAATCTCCACAAATTCAGTTAAACCTTAAAAAAAGTTGAGTAACCGTGAAATTACCAGTAGGGTTATAAATCATACCTCTTTCATTTTAGCACCCATGTTTCATCCCTGCCTTGGGACTCTGATGTGACTTCATCAACTTACATGCATAGTTCCATGCTCGTGGAATTGCTGTGCCTTATAAATTATCTAACATTTTAAATATTATTTTTTTTATAGAATCAGTTATACCAAGCAGTGGAACATTTCATGTGAAACTACCAAAGAAGCATAATGTGGAACTTGGCATCACCATAAGTTGTAAGTGCAAGGGCTTATTTTTCAGACCACGTTTATGGGATAATCTGCAAATAGTAGATCTTGTAGCTACAGACTAACATTTCTTTTGGTATAAACTTATTTTTCCTTTTTCTAGCTTCTTTTGCTGCTTTTTCTGTTTTGAAATACTGTCCTGTAATATATTTATACTCCCCTTCAAGTAGTTGACAAAGCCAGAAGTTTGCCAAATCTAATGTTTGGCTTACTCCTTCACATGCATAGTACATATTTCACTCCTAATATAGTTATTTATTAAAAAAAAAAAGAAAAAAAAAGAAAAAAATATCTCAGCAGAATTAGGTCCATGCAAAAGTATTTCCATAGCTGGGAAGTTTATAGCAGAGTCTGTCATGGTCCCTCACAGGCTCCTGAACAGAACCCCACCGAAATGTCTCACAGACATGAGGATCCACATATCTAGGGTTATTTCCTGCTTCAGAACCCAGGTACATCCTCAGTCTCTAGAACTTTTGGGCAGTTCTGAATGTGCAGCTCAAAATCCCCTTTCGCTGGGGATTGCAGAGATTGCTGAAGAAATCACAAGAGCCTGCATCAGTCTGTTTCTCAAGAAGTATTTGTTGCTGTGGTTTGAAATTAAAAGTGTTCCAATACTTATTTTGTGAGGAGACAGTAAAACAATGTGTTAGAACTGGATTTTGACCAGGTGAACTCTGGTGTGCTGAATTCAGCTCTTGAGGGAAGGAAAAACAATCCATATCAAAGTTAATGGGCTTGACACTGAGGAATCTGGTGTCATCAGAATTAACATTCTTTTATGGCTGTGGCCTTTCTTAGGCTATTAGTGCTCCCTTGGAGTTTTTCATGTGTCTTGGGGGAAGACTGTGCTTTGTCTTGTATTCCCGAAGCTTTTACCAGCGCAGTGGAATATGGTTAATCCAAAGTACAGCAGGGATCTCAGTGCTGAGGATTACATCTGAGGAGCAAGTGAGGGACACTGCAGGCCTGTTTGTTTGTGTTGCACACTTGAATGAGTAACTGTTGGACTCTGTAAGATGTGGTGTGATATTTGAAGCAATTGTAGGTCTACATGTATCTGTGCAAATGAAAATGTTGAGAACTGAGAAAACCTGGAGCGAGGCTGTTCTATTTAAATGTTATTCTTAAGATTGATAAAGGTTTGTAAGATTATTTTTAAAAGTATGATCTTACTAGTAATTTGGTTTGTGTTGTTTTTTTGGAATGCAGACATCTACTTTTTTTTGTCTGTAGGACTAAAATTTTAATGGAAAGCTAATGTTCTTGGAATTTCTTTTTTAGCATTCCTCTTCCGAACTTTGCATGCCTTACTGATCTGGAATTTAATTCCAAAAAATTAGTGCTTTATAAAATTAGTGCTTTATATAATCAGACTAACATGTGGTTGGTCTTAGCTCTCTGCTCTTGTGAATATACTGCAGCATCTTTAATATTTAAATTTAATTATCTCTCATATATAATAATCTCATTAATAGTATTTAATTCCTATAAAATTTATCTAGGATAAATTATTTACATGGCTTTAAAGGGTTTGTATTAATAACTGGTAGAAGTCTTGAATTGCTGCATGTCATGCTTGCTTTTCAGTGTTTGGTCTGTTTTACCTAATTAACTGCTAGATAAGGCAGTATGATTTGAAGAATATAAGCATTTTATATTCATTTTGTCAAATTTCTGTCAGGACAATTTAGCACATTAGCATGCCATTGATTACTGATATTTTCAGAAAGCTATATGATTTCTTTTAAGAAAAAATACTAAGGGAAACTTGGCAGATTTGGTGTGTCTTAAGCAGCGGGGATGGAGGTGATCAGATTTATTCACTTGTGGGCTTGATCTCTTAAAAGGGCTAGAGACCTGTTTCATCCTCTTCCTTCTCAAGTTAGTGGAGTTAACAGTAAATGAAAAAGTGCTATTAAAACATTACAGAGAAACACCTTTCTTACTTTCCATATCCCCCATTTGGTTTGGGATTTGTATGAGAAAGTCAGGAAATTACATAATCTGACAGACAAGACAGACATTTTTTGTCAGACAGGAAGTGCAACTTCACTTTGGGCTGGCATGTGAGCATTTGTCTCTTTTTAAGTCCAAGAGTTCTTCTAGGTCAGCTGTTAGGAGTCAGAGATCCTAGAAGAGGAATTTATTTCTCTTTCTTGGAATTGTTTTCTGTGGTAATGAGCACCAGGAGTGCGTGCATGGAGTTACAACCAGGTGCTTTATTGAGGTGGATCTGAGGTGACATACAAAAAGACAAATAAGCTAATTCATGGTCTTTGAAAAACAAGACTTGTAACAGGAGGAGAGACTTTCTCCAGTTTCAGATTTATTAATGCAAGAGAAAGATAACAGAAAACAGGAAAAATCCCCTCAGATAGCATAACCCCTTAAAAGCAGGACAGAAGAAAGTTTCATGAGCATCATTGTTCATGTTAATCCAGGGCTCTGAGTTTTGGATCGTTCCTGTCAGTTATCTCCCAGTATAGTGGTCTTGCCTACTGCTGCCTTCGTAGACACATTGCAGTCCTGTCATTTGTCCCTTAGCTCTGCAATATCTGTCTAATTTTACCAATGACAAATGCTTACACTCAATAAAGACCTTATTTAATATTTTCATATTTTGCAAATACATGTGACTTCATATTTAATGCTTCACCTATCACTAGTTTCACACCCAGTTACCTGATTAGAGCAAATAGAAGGTCTCAGTTCTTAAAATTATATCATCCAAATAAAGCACAGGATTGTTCCTGTGCATGAGATTATGCTTTTGTAGCAGAATCATTCCCTAGAAGAAGGAACATTTACAAGTAGTGCTAGTAGTACTCCAAGCTGTTTCAATTTATTTGCCATTGACATTGACTTTAAACTGTGTAATGAATATAGATTTTCTTTTTAAAGACAAAAACCTTTTTTAAAGGTTTTTGAGGCAACTGGCTACTTTATCATAGACTAATTATTTTTTTGTCAAGAACATTGAATGATGTCCAGTAAAATGACCTCTAGTGGATTCTGGTAATTGTAGTTAACAGCTTTTTTTTTTTTTTTTTTTTTCCTTTTTTTTTTTTTTTTTTTTTTTCCGCTT
>JAYDZK010000056.1:32707806-32731849 GCA_034509185.1 Euphonia xanthogaster | reverse complement strand
GGAAGGGGGGGGAAAAGTTTTTTTTTTTTTTTTTTTTTTTTTCCTTTCCTTTTCTTTTTTTTCTGTCTTATGTAAGATTCTGATATCCTTACTGGTCATGAACTGCAGCACCTTGCTTCATAAATAATCCCTCTGAAGCTAATGGGACTACTCAAGGAGTAAGAAGCTGCAAAGCTGATAAGAATATCAGAATCTCACCCAAACTATATCATCGGTTTCTCTGAGTCACTTTGACTAGCAACTATACTGTAGTCTGCTTTATTGTTTTTGTATTTCATCAGAAACAAGCTTTGTAAATACCTACAGATACTTTGACTATGATAATTTATTTTCTAAAGCATGATTCTGTATATTTTGGGATTTCACCTGGCAAGCTCTACTTAATTTTGAAACATTACAGGTAATTCTTTTCAAGGCAGAAAAATATCAACAGATTTCTCAGCTGCTCCACATGAACCAATACTTAAGGAACAAAAGAGCTGCATCAGTAATTTTAAAAAACTCCTTCATCTATTTATTAATCACACTATTCTTAAAAATGTCTAGTAACTGTAAACCAGCATTGTGGATAAATGGACTGACTTTGTATAAAAAGTATTTTTCCATCACATGAGGATCTTCCTTTGTTTGTTTTGCTTGTTCAGAGCTTGATCAAACTCCAAAGTTTGAAGCCAGGCTGAAAGTAGTCGGTTTTATCTGTGTGGTGGGTGAGATGTCCACCCCAAAATCTGGTGAAGTCACTTTGTTGGGGGGGGGGGGTGGTTGTTTGAGTTAGCAGTGAAATAAGCAAGGAGCATTGTTTGAGGGTTTTTTAAATGTAGTGGAACAGCTGATACACAGAACTGATGACACTTCATTGAACTTACTTTCAAGTGGCTGGGTAAGTGTAGTGGGATAGGGTAGAGAGACCTGAGAAGGAGACCAGGATCAAAGAGTAATTTAAAGAGAGACAACAAACAACTTGCTTAAGAGCAGCCATTTAGCTGCAACACTAAATTTAGTACCTCTACAACTTCATGCACTCTTCAGTCCACTTGTAGTTATTCATACAGACTCTAAGGTCTCTGCAAAAGCTGAACAAGACTAAGAGCTGGAACAGGGAAGAGAAAAGATGAGATCTTCATTGGACAAGCAGAACGGGACAAGGAGAGGAAACAAGTGGAAAGCTGTAACAGAGAGGCAGCAAAAGAGGGGAGAGACTGAGCTGTGATCAGGATTAGGGGCAGCTGGGACTTGAACAAGGCTGGACATGGGTGAGTGGTAAGATGCTTTATTTTTAACAGCCTCTTAAAACCAGAATTCTGAAGTGGAGCCTGGAAGCTGTGCAGTGTCACTTCAAGCTTGCATTAATTGATGTGGGTATATCAACTGGTCAGATACTGCTTTCCCTCTGGATCTCTGGTTTCTCTGCTCTCTGGGGAGAGATGAAACAGTGGTGTGTAACAAAGGGCATGGAGGCTGCATAATGAATGAGGTGGAGGATTGCAGAAAGACAAAGGAGGGAGGCAATCTCATGGTCAAGGTGGTTTAATGCTACCCTGGAGAAATTACGGTGGTTTTTCTTTTCTCTGCAAAAGACTTGTGCTGAGACAAGTCATTCTGGCAGTGGGGTGGAGATTTTCCACAGGTGGCTGCTTGATTTCATGCAGAAATATTGAGATCATGGGGTTGCACTTACAGAAATGCTACTCGTCTGCAGCTGTTGCTGAAAGTGCCAGTAGCTGTATTTCAAACACAGAATCTGTTCTATTCTACGAACTATTGTGAGATATAAAGGCATGGATATCCCAAAATGCTCACTGAAAACTGTCATACTTTGACCAAAATTTTCCTGTTTCCTTTACTTATCTGTAAAATTAGGGTAATACTCAGTCTTCTTGCTGGAGACAGCATCTGTTCATCAGTGGTTGGGAGACAGTCTTAGCCTATGGTAATGTGGAAAAAGGTACAAAAGTTCGGGAGGAAATTCATGATTTTATCTCTGCAACACAACCTGAATAATTTGTAGGAAGTATGAACATTGAACAACAGCAAAATGAAGTGTGGTGTATCTGCTCCTCAGCGTGGGGGAATTCATTTCACTCAGAGCTCTTTGGTGCCTACAAGAAGGCTTTCATTCTCTAGACCAAATAATAGCCCAGGAGGACTCTTAAAATGCTGCTGGTTCACACTTCCTCAGTTTGAAACTGTGATAACTTTGTGTGCAGCATCATAATCTTTGCATCCACATATACTTTGTGGCTCTGCTCTTTGAGCTGTGCTCTTTCCCTCATTTTGCTTCCCCCTCTCTTCTTTTTACAACAAAAATGGACTATTTTCTTAGTTCTGGTAATTTTGTAAGACACTTTCATAAAATGTCTTTCAAGACTCAAATCCTAATCTGCAGTGGGTAGCCTATAACCTCAGAGTAAGCCAACCCAGAGGGTAAAAACATAAAATTTTAGAGTATCACTTTGGTGATTTTCTAATTCTAACAAGATGAAACAAATCTAAAGGATTCAAGTCAATTATGGAGTTGTGATATATTTGACCCATGACATGAAAGTGTGAGAAACAAGCTACGAAAATAACATATCTTGCAAAAAGTTAATTATTGTTCTCTAAATTGCAACATAATCATTTCCTGAAAGCGTGCTGGTTTAGACAAATTCCTAAAAATTCTTCAAAGTCCTTGTATGTCTGTCTTCTGGACTTTCACATTGCATTTGAAATATGGCTCTTTAGCAGTTCTTGAACAGTTCCTTTGGACATTCAAAGGCTGTCTCAGCCAGGGCAGCTAAGGTTAACAAGACCTGTTAGCATATTGTGTTGGAAATGTCATTATTAATTTACCATGTGGTTGCTGTAGGTGAAGATCTGTCATTTTGCATCAAAGAGAAGATTCATGAGCTGCTAAAGTAACTGACATCAGGATTTTGTAGGTGATCCTCCAATAAGGGGAGCTTTTTGGGTGATTGTCAGTTCAGGCATGGGAGCCTGCTGGAAACGTACCTTCTGTGAAAGGATGCAGGCGCTCACTTCACAGAGCAGGAATGGTGTGGGGCAGTTGAAAAACACAAAATGTCTAAAATTAATTAGTGCTTTCAGGAGAGCTGAGAGCATTATACCACATGGCAATGTTTATTATCAGCACACTCTTTGTTAACAGCCCCCAAAGTCTGTCTCTGCTCACCACATGGAGCACCTCCTAGGCAGAGCAGCTGTAGGTAACATTCTTCCCAGAGGTAGACAGCATGTGCCACACAGATATCTAACAATGTGTCTTCCTCACTCTCAAATTCTAAGGCAACTACTTGCCATATCAGATGTACCGTGCAGTCTTCTGTCAGCAAATGGATGAGCCCTCCAAAACAATGCATTCAGTGAAGCCACTTCAAGAAACAGTCCTCTGGAAGTAGATAGTGGTCACTGTTGTATTCCTCTGGTGTATTTAACTGCTTCCTAGGCAACTAAAGGTCAAGCAAAATTGCAGAGCAAATTTCCTGACCTAGGGAAACTTGTCAAATACTTTTACACAAGTTGGTAAAGAATTGCAATGCCTGGCATTGAAGAGCAGAGTATGTTTTTAACCGTGAGGGACAGATAGAAAAATTGACCATTAATGTCAGATTCTTCCAAAAAGAGGTAAGTGTGCAAGGAGAGGAGTGGTGGGAGTTTTACTAAACTGACTGGAATTGCAGAGCTTCTAGTAGGCACCCCCAGTACAAAGCTGGGAAAAGTCCACAATTCTTGAGGTCCAGCAGCAGTACAGGGGGGCAAGGTCACTCTCGCCAAAAGAGGCACCGGTTGCTTCAGAGGAAGCAGTGAGTTACAGTGAAGCAAACATCAGTGTGCTGTAAGCTACACCTGTGCAAACATGGTAATAGTGTGTCAGCCCAGTAGGGTGTGTGGCCACTGTCCACAGCAACTCCTTTATTGGAAGTGGATTCCTCCTTCTCACCCAGGGCACATTACCTTCGTACCTCTGCCTTAAGCACTGGATGGGACAGAAGTGGATGGGAAGAATATGGACTGGCCCACTCTAGATATTTGGCCAGAGCAGATCTGTTGGTCAGGGATGTGGTATTACAGGATTGATTCTGGCAGAAGATCACCATTAGTAGTTGCACTGAAAGATTGTAATGAGAAGTCTTCCTTATGTGTTACAGCTGTGCAAAATTTTATGATAGATCACTGGAGCTGTCCTGTGATGTCTTCACATGGCTCAGTCCTGGTCTAACCCAGAATTCAGACATATCAGGCTAAGTTCCCTTTGTACCAGTCACCACAGTTCTGAAATTTTCTAATGTTTGAGGAATATCCAGTCTTGCCAATATGCTGCTGGTGTTTGTTTTTACCTGAAGTTCAGATAATTTAGGGGTAGGGGAGGAATATACTGCAAGTAAGGAATGTGTATGAAGTATTGGTTTGTGGTCAAAATTAGTCCATCTGCATATCTAGAAACAAAACCAAATGTCTGCATTTATTCTTTATTACAGCTCCATCAAGTAGAAAACCAGGGGACCCTCTGGTTATTTCTGATATCAAGAAAGGAAGTGTTGCTCACAGGTAAGACATTAGAGCTCCCAATAAAAATCTGTTTATGTGTGTAACCAGCCAAATTCAAGTTAAACAGAGAGTTTGTAAGGGACTGTGAAGAGACTGTGCACTTTTTTTTTTTAATAAGAACTTTTGTGAAAAGTTAGAAGGCAGATTAAGAAATAATTGTTCTAAAAATCCATCTTGTTTCTATAATAATGTTTAGACCTTTCCAGTTACCTTTCTTTTAGTGTTTCTTGAGTTTCATGTAAGCTTGTTTGCTTGTTTGCAGAACTGGGACACTTGAACTGGGTGATAAGTTGCTGGCAATAGATAATATTCGACTTGACAACTGCTCAATGGAAGATGCTGTCCAGATCCTCCAGCACTGCGAGGACCTTGTAAAGTTAAAGATCCGCAAGGATGAAGATAATTCTGGTATTAGCAATGACTATTGCAGATTAGTGTGGATTTTTAGGATTTCTAGAGCATAGGGGATTTCTTTTCAATTTTAGTGAAATGTTTTTTCTGAACATTTTCTGGTTTATGCTAATGATAATCAGAAAATGTCACCTAAAAAGAATTTTAATGGTATATAAAGTGTTGAATTTTCTCACTGGCTATATTGCTTGCAGGAGCTGCACGGCGAAATTAGGACTTCAGTTCACTGAAAAGACAATTAATTGGCCCTCAGGTGCAGCCATATAAACTTGATCTGTTTCTTATCAGAGTATTGGGATTTTCTCTGCTTTTAAAATTGGAATCATGGTTAGCAAAGCATGGATCCCTAGGATTCAGTTCTCCAGTGAAGTGGTATAGTGTGTGCTTTGTTCATAAACTTAAAAATTTGACTTTGGTACGACTGTTCACATGCTCAGAGGCTAGTAGTACTTTACACACTGTGCTGGATGTCTGCTGCAGGAGCCATGTCTGATCAGCCCAATGGAATAATGGACTTGCCATAATTTTCTACACCTACACCTATAATAGTCTTGTGTCTTCCCCACTGTGGATTGCATAAGAGCAGAATTTCTACCTGGAGATAATAAAGTGTGTTCTGTTATGCATTGTAGGGCAAAGGAAGTGAGACAGTTATAACTACTGTTACTGCTTGCATTTATATTTACAGTGTTACACAGAAGCACAAACTGGAGATTCACTTCTCTTCAGCTCTTTACAAAAAGAGATTCTCACAGCAAAAAGGCACAACCTGCCACACTTTGTTATTTGAAATTAAGTGCAGCTGTTGAAGCGCTGTTTAGAATTGCACTAGAAGACTCTTTTTCCTTTTTCTTTCCCCCTCCTAACTGATTTTGAAAACAAACCAAGTATCTTCTCAGTATTATAGTGCAAAGCAAAGGCAGCTGCATTTAGTACCTTGTGCAAATTGTTGCTGTAAGTGAAATGGGGATTTTGGTCTCCACTCATGGAAAATAAGATCTTTGCTCTCTTAGGTATTGCATACCATGGTATCTGGTACAGATTTTAGTCTCAGTGGGATTCTTATACCACAGTTTTTTTTACACACTCACATTGCTTGTTATATATCTATATCAAGATTCTCACAAAACTACAGTGTTTTATCCAGACATGATTGGTGTAACTGAGCAGATTCAAATGTAATTGGACAGCTACTCAGAAACCTACTAAAAAAAATTCTTTGTACAAATTGTTCTTGTAAGAATTGACTAAGTGTCAAAGTGTAAATGAAAGTATTTATAGCAGATTTCAGGTACTTTGAAATTTAAAATGAATGTCTGCTCAAATGTTAAAGAAAAAATATATAGTGGTATTACAGTAGTAAAGGTGTAATAAAAAGTATATCTCAGTTAAAATAATTCTTTGTGCATTTGCCATTAATTTACTTATGAAAGATTTTTCCTCACAAAGGAAGAAATGTGCTGCTCAAACTCAACAGAGGAAAATAATGAATTCCCTGAGAAAATAAAAGCCTAATGCTGATTGATGAGTAGGCATGGAGCACTCCAAAATGTTTCATAAAGCACAGAATAAGATTATGATTTAAACTTCTTTTTATTTTTCACTGCATGGTTTTTTGAGGAAGGTGAGGCAGGGAGTGGGGGTCTCGGAGCTGTGTTCCTCTGAGCCACCGTGCGGCTGCGGCCACAGCAGGGTGATGCCTGTCAGGTGCTCCCCAGATCCTGCTGCTCTTTGCCCTTGTCACTGTATTGCTCAGATGTTATTCTGATGAGCAAGAGGCCAGTGGGCAGAGCAGAAGCACTGCAGCACAGAGGACCTACTTTCATTAAATGTGCTTTCCAAGAATTAGGCGCAAGAATTGCATCACAAGAAAAGAAAGATGGAAAATCTCAAGAACATGAGACCCATAACCATAGTACTTCAGTTATATCTTCTCCCCAGGTGGAGATATGTTTCCAGCAATTTTTCCTCTCTCCTTTTCTTCTTGCCAGCTTCCCAAGCTGAGGACAATCTTTAATCCTGATTAACCTAATGGCTAGCTCCCTTTCTTGAGTATCACCATTCTTTGCTTTCACATGGCAGAACTGGCCTTCCTGGTGAATTCAGGCCACATGTATGCTCAGCATAACATTCTGCCAGTAATTTTCTGACCTGCAGCTAACCAGAAAACAGACATAATGGACCAGTCTTCTTTCTGGTCATTCACTGGGATCTGTAGACTTCCAGCTCTCGTGTGGAAGGGCTGCTGATTGTTAGTAACCTTTTATTCACTTTGTGTTTATAGCAGGGAAATGTTAATGTTGTGTCACTTGTTAGCAAGGGCTGGCTATTACATTTTCAGCTAGCTTGGTGTGTTATCTTGTACCATGTCCGTGCCACATCTGGATGAACAGTACCAGCATTAGATCCCAGGGGATTGTTCCATAAATGTTTTAAGCAAGCAAAGCTGCCCCTGTTCTGCTGTGCAGTGGCAGCTTGCATGCTAGCCCACTGTGTGCCACACAGGGGCTTCCAGAGATGTCTGGGGAGCAGGGTGCTTTTGGAAAGAGCATGTCAAACAAAGTGCAGTTGATGTGAGCTGTTCCAAAACACTGATGGCAATGCCCCAGGTAGGCACAAAAACCCCTGCATTCTTTGCTGAATGAACACCACTAATTCTTCTTTCCTTTGATTCTCTGTGTGTAGCATTTTCTGTACATGGATAGCAAGGAGGGAATAGAAGAGATTGGAAGGGGAAGGTGGGGGGGGCTAAAGAGCTAAATTTTCTGAAAATTGGGAAGGAACAAAGTAGCTTCAAAGATATTAGTGTTCCTGCAGTTCTGCCTAAAATACCACATTCAGCTCTTTGAGCCTTTGCTAGTGATGTAGGTTTGGGTTTTTTTTCCCTTTCTAAGCTTTTCCATCTACTATAGAAAGCTTTTCCATCTACTTCTTTTTCTATCTATTAAATTAAAACATTTGAATTTTCTAAGTTGTTTTAGTTTTAGTAGCATTTATGGAATGTGCATCCTAGACATTTTCCACAATCACTGAACTGCTTAAAATGTCATTACCCACAGATCTAAGAGAATTTGTCCACCAGACCAGTTGTCCTGGCTGAATTCCAATATCAGACTATGAGCAGGAAAGCATTTGTTATTTTGATTTGAGGAGAATTCTGGCATTTTAAATTTTAAAATATTACTTCACAACTCAAACATGCTGCAGTTCATTGCTCTCCTGCCACAGTTAGGACTTTTTTAATAATATGTAAAGAGTGTTGTATAAATACAGGCACGTATCTTGTTGGTGCAATGCCTATTGAGTGTTGTTTAAGGAAATACATTGTATTTAAGTTTACTCAGTGATGGATTCTTTTCCAGTTCTGATAATTGTTTGTTGACATAAGTTTAAAATAATGCAAATTACTTCATACAATATAATGAAATAATATCTAATGGACTTATATTCAGTTTAGTTGATCATTCAGTATACAGAAGATGCTTTTGATTCTGTTTAGAAAAATCAAAACATATCCATCAAAAACATGGACTATTTTATGGATACAGCTGCTCATCTTATAATGACTTTTGACTTTTCCCAGAATTCTTTGAAGAAAGTTTGGGTTTAAAACTTTTGAATTACCTTTAATTTTAAATAACTTCCATTCAGTTCAAGAAACAGATAAGTATCAGTATTTATACCATAGTAGTACCTTGCCTTTTCTTTAATAACGTAACACTGTGGCAAATAAGGACAACAGTCCCCTGGTCTGCAAGAGGCAGAGCCTGGCCAGCAGGTCAAATGAGGTGATGCTTCTCTGCTGCTCAGCAGTGCAGAGGGATTTCTGGAGTGCTGGGTGCAGTCCATGGGCTCTCCAGTACAAGACAGACATGGACATACAGTGGATGAGGTCCAGCAAAGGGTCACAAAGATAACGAAGGGGCCAGAGCATCTCTCCTCTGAGAAAAGGCTGGGGGAGATAGGACCACTAGCCTGGAGAAGAGAAGGCTCAAAGGGGGAATCTTATTAGGGTGTATAAATATCTGAAGGGAGGGTGTAAAGCAGACAGAGCCAGGCTCTCCTCAGTGGTGCACAGTGGCAGGACCAGAGGGAATGAACACAAACTGAAGCACATGAGGTTCTGTTAGTGTCAGGAAACACTTCTTTACTTTGAGAGTGACCAAACACTGGCACAGGTTGTACAGAGAGGTTGTGGGGTTTCTACCCATGGAGATATTCAAGAGCCAGCTGGACACAAACCTGGGAAACCAGCTTTAGTTGGCCCTGCTTGTTCAAGAAGGTTGGACAAGGTGGCATCCAGAAATCTTTTTCAGCTTCAGTCAGTCTGTGATTCTGTAATGAAATAGCCTTAAGTTCTGGTTTAATAGGAAAGGAGATCTAAAGATTTTAAAGGGAGTAAAATTTACTCTTAACAGAATGAGGAGAGTTTTTCTGTCAACTTGTGGATATAAAAAGTTGATATAAATTACCTATTATGCAATTTTTTATATCCAAAAGCTTCTGTCAAGCTTTTGGATATAAAAAATTGCATAATAGGTAATTTATTTATTTTTTTTAGAAAATAATCCGGTAGAATATGATTAAGAATTGTATCTGAAATGTGATCCTTTGATAATGTTGTTTGATTACCAGTCACTAGACTGAATATGCTATTTTTTTCATTCCTTCTTTCATAAGAAACCAATTGCATTCCCTTGACATTTATTGCAGATGAACAGGAGAGCTCTGGAGCAATTATTTATACCGTTGAGCTCAAGCGCTATGGTGGGCCTCTTGGAATTACAATCTCTGGTACTGAAGAGCCCTTTGATCCCATAATCATTTCCAGCCTTACGAAAGGAGGATTAGCTGAAAGGTAAATTGGAAAGAAAATTATTTTTAATGGTCTCTCTGTCAAGACAGAGGTTCGTTTTGTTTACCTAAAACCCCTGATTTTCATGGGTTAGCAATTGATTTTTTTATAATTGTCCAAATCTGGGTTCATAATCTTTTTGGTGTTGTTTTTTGATCATTGCCAAGCTCCAGGAGCATGAGCAGGATGTACACACTATACAAGGCAGCGGATTGTGATTCTTATTATAGATCACCAAGGAAAATCTAATCAATCAAACTGAGCAATTTGAGTCACAGGAACATTTTAGCAATATTTAAAAGCCAATAGTGTTGTATAGTACAATAAGTAAAGAAAGCACTTCATATGTGCAAGTTTATCTGAACTCACATCATACACTTATCTGCCACTGCATTTGCATGTGCACTTACATGCACCATAGGAAGCATTATCAGAGGAGCAAAAATGCTCCTCATGGTAAGTGATAGATAGAGAATAATGAAAATAATCAGGATTTTTGTCACCTGTTATTTCTCAGATTGGTCGAGTCGTTGAAATTTGGTGTTTCACCTTTGGTGGTGGTTTCAGAGAGAAGGTGCAGCACACAAAACATGATACTGTGCACAGCCAGAACCATTTACACAAAAATAATTTATTTTCTTTTCTTTATTGACCCATCCTGAAGGCCAGGTTTGTGAAATAGCCGGTTGCTTGCTTACGCTGCTTTTTTTAATGTTATGAAACTTCTAGAAACTTGACTCATTTTAGGACTTACTAAGCTGTCAGAGATTGCTCTTGAGCAGGTGGGCTGCATTGAGTTTCATCCACAGGTGGTTAACTCAACTGTCACAGTAACACAGAAATCCACATCATGCCTCAGCTCTGCTATAGTCACTACAACAAAGGTGACTTGCTTTAAGCATTTCTAACAAAAGAATTACTCTGTGACACAGCAATAAAGCAAAATAAAAGAAAGGGAGATGAGACTTTAATGCTCCAAAATGCAAAGAAATTGCCTTTGTTGCCTTTTACACTCTCTTCTCAATGTTTTATTTCTCTCTCTTATTGTAGGACTGGGGCAATTCACATAGGAGACAGAATCCTAGCAATAAATAGTAGCAGTCTGAAAGGAAAACCTTTGAGTGAAGCCATTCATTTGTTACAGATGGCAGGAGAAACTGTCACCTTGAAAATCAAGAAGCAAACAGATGGTGAGTGTGGCCAAGGGTACCATCCATGGTCTTTAATGCACGTGTTACTGCAGATTAACAAGCATTTAGCTCATCCGTGGAAAAGCTTGGTGTCAGGAGGAAAAACCAGATTCTCAGAACTGCAGTAAAGCAAGGATCAACATCTTTTTTTTTATATAATCCTGTTCAGCTACCAGTCCCAAGAAATTTTCTGTGCCTGTGGGTCACGTGAGTGAGCTAAGCGATGCTGAAGATGAAAGCTCTGCTGCACAGAAATCTGGCAAGCTCTCGGACATCTATTCCACTGCAGTCCCGAGTGTCGACAGCGCAGTGGAGTCATGGGATGGCTCTGGTATTGATACCAGCTTTGGAAATCAAGGTAGCGTCAAAAATACAATCAACATTGAAGGCAGGAATGATTGCCTTCATGGTTGACCTTCCTTTGCCCTAAGTAGAACTTTTTAATCTGTACTAACTTTTAACCCTGTACTTTATAATGTGCTGCTGTCTCATTATGACCACACATCTCGGCAGGCAGCATGATTTCTTGCACTTGGCTGGCCGCAGATTCATTCTTTCATGAGGATGTGATGTGTTACAAAGCATTTATCAATACATTAACAGGCTTTTGTTAGCTTTACTGACATCTGAATAGCTTGGTCCATAGCTCATCCACAACTAAATGAGTTTATCCTTCAGGTACAGATCAATGCAGGGCACAGAGCACTCTGGAGATGTTCATGAGTTTGATGCCCATATGCATTAATTTTTAAATGACAACAGATTTATTATAAACTGCTCAAGGGCAACATTAGTCATTGCCTATAATTTGTAAATCTTCTGCTTCTTCCTCATTCCTGCAGTATTAACACCTAACTCTCAGCTGTCAAAAACAATCATTCCATTTAAAGACATGATTTCCTATAATGATAATTTTTTCACCTCTCTCTGACTATTGTTCTATATAGGATTTTCAAATAATTTCAGTTTGTAACACGTTTATTTAGGTAGTGAAGGATATAGATACCTTGTAATATTCTTGATGACAAGAAAAGTAACTTACACACAACTTCAGTGTTTTATTTAACTCTTTTTAAAATGTTTCTTTCCATAGTAAAGCGTGTATTCCCATTACCTGGGAGGTATTTGGACAGATAGATCCTTACCTCAAATAACTTTTCCACTGGAGTTGGAATTTGGATGAATTTGACCCCTTTCCTTAACTGTGTTGGTCAGTTTACCAAAATAAGTTATATTAGATTTTCTTCTGGTATTTTTGATAGTTCTAAGGAGAACTATTGCTGAATAAGTGCCAGGATGGTAATTCTCATTTTCTGGATGAATTGAATGTATTTGGAGCAAATTGTTCAGCTGTGGAAAGGATTGGGGCCCAGAATGCTTTCCTAAGTCCTGATGATTTGGATTCTGTCCCAAAGCTGAACCAGTATCTCAAGGCAGATTTTTTTTAAACTCCCTTGAAAAAATCAGCCCAGACTTGGCTGGATACATGGCACCTCTGCTAAACAGCCTGAGTGCAAACAGATTTGTGCCTTTATCCCTTGGTGTCGTGGTGGCCCCCATTTCTATAAAAGTTCATTCGGCCTTGACCCATCAAACCCTTCTTGCAATAAGCAGAGACTAAGCAAGTTGAGGAGTTTGGAGGATGGTTCTGCAGCACCAGATAATACTTTATCCTATTAATTACCAATTTAATGCTGGTGAGCTGTCTTTTCTCTCCTTGAATTAATACCTCATTTTGTACCTTTGTCTTATGTGTCTGTTTTACTAATCTGGAGCCTTCACCACACAGCAGTCACATTTCCCAACCAATACCTTTCCTAAAATCTGGGACTATGTTAATATCTGCCAGGTTACTGGAAAATGCTCACAGATCTGTAGTTACACAGCATTTGAGGGAGACAGGTCTAGACTGATTTATGGAAGCAAATTACCCTCTTTAGAGGGGTAGCAGCAGTGATAATAGTCATCAACAAAAAAACACTTCCTAATCCAATATGCACATCAAAAACCACCAACTACAGAGCTAAAAAAAGTAATATATCAAGGTGCAGTATATTACATATATATGTGTTATATATATGTGTGTGTGTGTGTGTATATATATATATATATATATAATGTGTATATATTATGTATATCAGTTCTACCATAATGGATTTTGCTTACTAGATCAGCATCAGCTTGCGACCCATTGATCCATGTGTTCTTCTTGATACATCACTTGGAAACTGCTTCCTACTTGGAATTCAACTTAGGCCTGGTTTCAGTTAAAGAAGTACTACTGAAGTAATACCTGCTTTGCTAGTATGATAAAAGCACCCAGAAATAAATTCTGCAGGTCTAAAAGCCATGTGATGCCACATACACAGCATGGAGACACTTAGAAATGGGTGGTAGAGATGGTGTATATTGCTCCTGGGAATGTGTGCCCATTGTGAGACAGGCCTTTCCTGAGCTCTCAGAGCCCTGGCAAAAGGCACATGAAAAGCCAAGTTCATGTGATTTTTTTTAATATATTTTTGGAAACTTTTTTCAATACATCTGAAGTAGTTTTCTTAGTAAGTTAGCTTTAATTTTGGGCGTGTTGCATATGACCATGTTAACACATATTTAACCCATTCATAACATGTGATTTATTTACTACTGTTCAATCTAGGATGTTGAATTGGAAATTGATAAATTGTGGCAGTATCTAGAACTAAATATTAGAAGCAGCTGAGACATAAACAGTAGGAGAACAGTGTTAGAGATATTTAAGATTTTGCTTTCAGTGGACTTTCAGAAGAGAAACTCTAGAGCATACCTAAATCCAGGCATAATCTAGGTCAAATAATCTGGCTACAGAAAAAAAATAAGGTAACAATGACAAACTCAACTGTTCTTGAGAAGCCAGCTTCAGAGGTATCCTTTCCTGTCATTTCAGCATATGCATTGCTGCAAATTAGTAATTCATCTTTTTAGGACACGCCTATCAGGCTTCAGGATACAACTTCAACGCCTATGAATGGAGGAGTCCCAAGCAGGGCAGTTTGTCCCCTCCAGGCAAACCACGGAACCACCCATTCCATGATCCAGGGCTGAGTGATGAGGAGTGGGACCGACCTGCAGCAAGCACGTAAGTGCCCAGATGGGTGTCTGTTCTCTGGCCTGCAGCTGCAGCAGCGCCTCAAAAATAAGCAAGCATTTGTTGTCTTGAATTAAATTATGTTTTTCTAATGAAATTATAGCAGCTCTTCCTTTAAATGTGACACACAGTATACTTAATGAAATTTACTGGGGTGGATTAGTGGTCTTCATGGAGGATTATGATGCCAACACCAAGACCTATATTTATTTCAAGTTACTTCAGCCTATAAAACCCAGCATTTATCCCTTTAGAATAAACAAACAAAAAAATTAGGGCATTTCCCTGGGCAAGTTTCAGAAAAAATCTGATCTGTTTTCCACTCCACAAAAATAAACCTACAGATAATGTGGCTGAAGACAACTAGTGTGTTAATCTTTTGTCTTCTATGAAAATTCATTTTGATTTGGGCAAAGAAATACAAATTACAGTCTTCTTCCATAAATGCTTGAGACATTCACGTTCAGTAGGAGTGATTCAGTAGGAGTAAAAAGTGGTCCAGGTACAAATGTCTTGTCCAGACTATTGGTATTTTGCCATGCAGTTATTCCTTCTCTCCTGAGAAGTAAATCTCATTTTCGGTTAATTTCTCTGCAGACAAAAGCACTTCCTGAGGAAAAAAAATTACTTCACAATTCCTGGAGATAGTGAAAGGCGCAAAAATCTATCTTCTATTCTAACTTTTCTTTCCTTTTGGATTTGTTAGTGGATCCACTGCAGAGACTTGGGTAATTTCTGCCAATGAACAGTTCTTCCTCAGACGTGGGAAGACAAGGCATCACAGTAAAAGAGATTTTTGTGCTCTTTGCACCCACCCTCAGGACCTGCAGACATGCATGTCCTTCATGAGAAATACACTTTCTTGATTTGCCAGAACAGCAAGCCTGAAATCCCAGTCTGTGAAATATTTAAGTTTAGTATACAAAAAAACCCCTCCTGGTGCCTGTATAAACATACTGGGTAAGGAAATCCACGAGGTCCAGTCTGTAAGCTTTGAAATACAAATCAGGGCAAAGATTAGATGCTGCTTTCAGAACTTGAATGACAAACCCTCTGATACAGCCCCTGGCTTTGTGGCATTTTGTCTGGGACAAGCGTGGCGAGATGACAGCTAAGATATGAGCGAGTGTGAATTCTCAGTCCATACCCAGCTCCTCTGGTCCCTACTGCAGAAGCACACTGGCAGTTTTCATCGACTAGTAGTAGACAGTGTTTGATAAAGGAAATTAGATAGTGTTCTTCATGCTGCCCATTCTTGGTAGCCTAATACTTTTAGTTTAATAGGGTCTTTATCCACAGTTACAGCCCACATTTTTTTTCTCAAATGAGATGCAGCCATGGATTCCAGAACACCTACTGTTTTGCAGCTATGTAAGTAATGGGCTGAAAAAGTTGATGAGCAGTGAATCAGGGAGTTGGATTGTAAAATACAGAATCTTTTAAATGAAAAGCATGTGTTCTATTACCATTTTAAAGCACTGTTCAGCAGAAAGTATGCACATTTAAGAGTCTTGTTCTGCTTGTCAATGTGACTTACGCCTGAGAGATACAGTACAAATTAAAATAATGATTACTTTAATGCTGTATCTGTAAAATGGATGGTGCCACATCTCATGGGTTTGCTATCCCAAGTGCTGGAGTGTTTGAGAAGGCTATGTCTGTTCTTCAAGCCTGTTGCAGGAATCCTCAGAAAAAGCACCATTTTTCTTGTAGTTCTAGCTAAACAACTTCTCTTCTTCCCTAGCTGTAGAAAGTAATTTTTTCTTGCCTTTTTTTTTGTGTAGCACAGCTTCCAAGACTATGTGGCAACAGAAGGAGACTGAGACATTGGGAGAGAATCAAGAAAACCATTTAAAGCAAACATCTGTAGAAAGATCAGGTGGAGAGAGCATCAGGAATGTGAAGAAAGAGGGAAAGATGTGGAAAGGTGCCTCTGGAGGGCAAAAGAAAGGTGGGGGACAGCTGGAAGAGTGGAATACTTCCAGGTATGAAACCAAAAAGTGCACAGAAGTGAGATCCAGCTGGGCTGAGGCAGAGGTGGGGGGCAGGGGGTGTGAGAAGACAAGGGAAGAAGGGAAAATCAGTTGAAATGAGAAAAACAGGGTAAAAGCAGAAAACACCGCAGTAACTTGCTGTTGATTGACAGGGAAATGTCAGTGGGCAAGCAAATGAAACCAGAGAGCTTAAACCACTCTCTAGCCTGGTGTCTACCTATCACTGGCAGGTAGGACAAGTCTGTTATAGTTCCTGCTCCAGAGAAAATGTTTAACACAATAAAACATCAGTGCTTAGAGGAATGAGTCTGCCAGATCCAAGAACCTCCTGATTAAAAACACTAAAAACACAAAGATTTTTTCTCTCATATGGGAGTAAGAACCAAATCATAGATACCCATGTCTTCATTATCTGTCCTACTGCCTTTCCTTCAGACTTTTTATGTATCTATTTCTGACAGCTCTTTAAAAAGCATCAGAAAATCAAATATGTCCATTGTGAATCAAACAATATTTCATATTATTTAAAATCAATCCCTCAGGTTTTAGATAAAAAAGACATCTAGATAAATTATTTTGGTACCTCTTCTGGTTTTCTGGTGTAGTAGCTCAGCTACAAATTACTCATGTGGCTATAATGAAGATGCAGAAATTGAGATTTCACACACCAGGAGACAAGACTCAGAGAAAGAGCAAAAGAGGAGAGGAGAGCTGAAAAAGAAATTGCTTCCACTAAGAAGTCTAGACATAGAGGCATCATGATTTTCTATTTCACAGAAGTCAGAGAAGAAATGGACCTCCAGTTCTAGGAAATCCAGGTTTTTCTGTTGCAGACAATTGCCTCAAATTATCCTGTTCATTAGCTTAAGTTCCATTTGGTATCATTAATGTGCAATATAACAAGAGATATTGTAATGGATAAATTAATCTGTATTCAGAATTGGCTATTGAAAGAACTACATCGATTTATTGAAAAAGCTCATTTCAGAAGTCAAGGATCTTTCTAAAATCATGTTTTAAATACTTTCTTGTCTTGCCTGGGAGGAATTGCATCTGTGATCTGAGTAGGTATTCTTGCCATTGCTGTATCTATTGCAATATCTTAGAAGAGACACTGATGCTAGGTGGAGAATCATTGCAATGAGAGATTGAAATGGCTGACCATTGTCTGCTTGACTGATTGTAGCTGTAAGAAAGCATCTCTGAGGCAGAGTATCATGTGTGTGAAGCATTCAAGCTGTTCTCCCTTGTGCTGGGCAATTCTCCTACTTAAAAGCTATTCTGTAAACAGAATTACATTCACGCTATTCTCAGTAAAACATTGTTTGTCAAGCAAGGCCTCAGATGCTTCCATAATAGTGTTTGCTCTGTTTATGTGCTGTTAAGCACCACTAGCTGCAGTCCATGGGCAGCTGCTCCAAAGTAACGGCTTGCTGCCACCAAAAGGGCAAATTGTCACTTTCCTTCCTCATCCTTGTTCCCCTGTGCCTTTCACATAATCAGCCCTCTCCCATGCAGCAGCTCTGATGCTTCTGTGAACATTTACTGAGCTGCTTCCCCTTGCTAAGGTAGAAACCCCTCCTGCTTCCCTCCCTGTATACACACATACACTGTAAAGGTGTTGCTTTGGGGCAGTGTCACCACCGCCCAGAGTTTTGGTTTTTATCAGGCCTCCCTTTATTGAGCAGGTACCCTGAGCATCACTGTTACCAACATCTGCTCAAGAGTGCTTTTAATAAGGCTTTGGGTGCATTTATGAAACACCAGAGAGCTAAGTTTCCATGCAAGACAGTGGCATCCCTTAAAGTTTCTCTGTATTTATGTATGAAATGATTGGAGCAGTTTATTTTATGGCAATCAGGTGGGCTTAAATTGATAAATGCAGCTTAGGCTGAAGGAATCCGCTAAAAAGCACCACCAAACCTCTTTTGCAAAACATTGTTTGCAAAAAAAAAGAGGACTCTTTCCATATTGCCTGGGAGAAGTCTGGGAGGTTGAAAGGTTTTATTGCAAATATTTGTTGCACGGAGCAGCTCCGCACACAGCTACTGGTTGATTCATTAATTTTCATAGGGAGGTCCCGGTTTCAATCCGGTAAAAATGTGTATTGAATTGTTCTTGGAATCCATTTATCTCCTTACTGAACAGCTCGCTGCTCAGATCCTGCCAGCTGCTAGTGACTGCCAGGTTATGAGAAGGCTTGTCTGTCATGTGCTCTGCATGTCCATCCGGCCTCTCCTGGTCAGCGACTCTTCCCCACTCTCCTGCATAACGTTCTGTCATTCAAGTTGCAGTCTGTGGCAAGGCACGTGTGTAATATATATTTTTAGAGGGGGGGGAAAGTCCACATTTTTTTAACTTCTCATTGTAAATCTAGCTTCACAGGTACCCATGATAACACCGAGGCTGACCAGGAGGAAAATTTCTGGTCTCAGGCTCTGGAGGATTTAGAGACCTGTGGCCAGTCAGGAATTCTGAGGGAACTAGAGGTAGAACAATCTTAACCTTTCTTTCCAATAATAGAGAAATATAATGGTTTTGGTTTGGTTTACATGCATTTTATTTTCTCCTTTTTTCTTTTAAGTTGCACTAATCACACCAATTCATTTAAAAGCTTTAACCCCTCTCCACAGGACAAGGCTGACAGGCGTCTGTGTTTGAGAAACATGACTCTCTTGGTACCTACCCTTTACCTTTATATTTTTGCTTGTGCAGCTGCCTCCCCTGCCCCTAACCAGAGCTGTTTTCTTTTGTGCAATGCAACCAAAATTCTATAAACATGTTCACCCCAGTGCTTTTGACTTGCAGCTTCTGCTGTGCATAACCATCGATGCTGTCTGTACAGGCAGCAAATGGCACAGATCTTCTAAGTGGGCATAACCTTCCTGCAGCAATACATTCCATTCGCTGGCAGACCCTTCATGCAGCTTTTCTTAGCATGTTGTAGGTTGTCTTTTAAATTGAAACTTAATTTGATTAAGATGAACATAAAAGAAAATCAGCTTCTCAAAATGTTTACCTATAATCGTACCACTCTGAAAGAAAAAGAAGCTGCCAATGTGAGAAATGTTCATTATGCAGCAATTTCTTCACCGTGTAACAAATTTTCATATTTCATCCTTAAGGTTATTACAAATCTAACCATGCTTTGTGTTAGATTGTGCTGAGGGCATCGGGGGAAGAAAACAGAGACAGAGTAACTTGGGAGTCTTTAATTGTCTAATCACCTTTACTCTAAGTTATCTAATCAGAACAATTACCATTATACTGCCAATTAAAGCTACAGAGTGAAAGGTCCTAAAATATTTTCTTTTATGTTCTTTTAAATTCCTGGAGCTGCAAAACTGGCAGAATCTCATTTTCATTTTTATGTTATATAAAGTCCTTTAGCAGCCAGGAGGAATGTGAATGGCATAACTGGGTGAAAGTTTTTCAGTTCAGATTAATTTACTTCCTCAGATTTATGGCTTTTGTATTGCATGTTTGGGTAGCAAAATGTGATTCTCATGTATTTGTTATTGAAAACCAGAGAAATGTAGGAGAAAATGTTATACTTGTTTAATTCCATAGTTAGATATGGTTTAGTACTGCAGGCTTCTCTTGCAGTTTTCAGTATTCAGAGCATAATAAAAGGATATGGAAATAGATAATTCCAAAAAAGAAATAGGTCATCCACGCTGACCAGAATTCAGTTACTTCAACACACTGAATTTTCCTCAGCCCTTCACGACAGTGAAATTCAGAACTGTAGATGTACCATTTATAGCATCGCCTCGTTGCACAACCCCCAGCTCTGAAAAGAAAGCCAGACTCATTCGGTGTGACAGGATGCTGAGAGTGGCCATGTCTCTGCTTTATGAGGTGCCATGGCGTAGTCAAGGACTCCTTATCATTTTTCATTTCAAGGTCTTCAGCCAAAGAGCAAAGAAGGCTGTTGTTTGCCAAGTCCTCTGGCTGCTTTTGCTCCATCAGCCAGTAATATCAGTCATTACTGAGCACAAAAGAGTGTTATGGCTACAATCCATTATCTTATAGTGAAAGTAGTGCTGCAGCTGTGAGAAGGGAGGGTGACAGACATGCTCACCAAAGTTATAGGCAAACATTTATTTGTCTGTTTTGCCCTTATATTTTACTTCTCCCATTCAAGCAGTCTGTCTGCATCCAGTCCCAGTCAGAGCTCAGGTTATGGTCTTTAAATTTCCCTTTCCAATTGTCCATCAGAAGAGATAATAAATAGGAAATTCAGCACACCCTGTCCCCACAGTGGCTGTGCCAAAGTGCATATATATGCTTCCCATTCTCCAGAGCAGAAAATCTTTCCCGAGGGTGAAGGCTCATTGCTGTGCATGGATTCTTTTAAAGTTCAGTCTCTTCCACCCAGTGGGCAAGATGACTCCCAACATCATCTTTCATGATTTCATGTATTCTTGCATTTAAAACAAAAGGCTTTTACTGAGATTAAAACCAGCAGTAAGACCAGGACCAGTATTAGTGCTGAGCTGAGGCAGCCACTCTTGCAGTGTGCATGTCATGCAAAGTTTCTTTCCAGGCAGTGAGCTCCCCTGCGCTGAGTTTTCCCTGAGCTTGGGGTAGTAGCCAGGCAGGCACTCTGCCCATGCTGGCTCTAGAGCTACCTACAAATTCTGCTGGCTCACATATTTTTACCTTGCACGCACAGCCTGAATTGTAAATGCCTTCCTGTAGTTCCAATTCCAACAAATGCAATTATGCCACAACTTAGATGTTGTTTTATGTGTAAAATATTTTTAAAACAAGCAATTGCACTACATACTCTTCAGTCTGCCAGGGGACTGGCTTACAAGCGCAGCAGTTCTGGTGCTCAGTATTTTAGTTTGAAATGCCATCTGAAAACTTTTTCCCATAGGGTTCATATATTGTTATTGTGTTTTGTTGTGGTCCTTTATTTTATAGTGACTTGCAAGCAGATTGAACATCTATCCTCTTGCCTTTTGCTGTGCCCTGAGTGATTGTGCTCTAACAAAGAATAGAGGTGTTTTTCCTACTGCTATGAATTAACCGCTTGCTTAACCCACATTCTCTGTTACAAATTAACCTGTTCATTAATGCTCTAGGCCACAATCATGTCAGGAAGTACAATGAGTTTGAATCATGAGAACCCACAACCTCGTAACCAGCTGGGAAGACAAGCCAGCTTCCAGGAAAGAAGTTCTGTAAGGCCACATTACAGTCAAGCTACTCGTAGCAACACATTGCCATCAGATGTGGGGAGAAAGTCCATGGTTCTGAGAAAATTTAAGCAAGAAATGAAAGAAATCATGTCACCAACTCCTGTGGAGTTACACAAGGTCTGTAATTTTTCTTCTGACAGCTTTGAAATAATATATTCAGCACAGGAACTCTAATTGTATGGCAACACAGTAAGCACTTTTTATAATGACTCCACAGATGTAATTTGGGGGCCATGCATATTAGTTCTTACAAACACATTAATGATAGATCCTTGTGGGGGAAAACAAATGAATAAGATGCATCCTTGTCTACTATTTCATTTTACAATAAATCCTCAAAAGGCACTGCTCTTTTGAAAGGAGCATCCGCTGGTAATTTGAATTGACAGGACCAATAACTCTTCTCTGCAAAATGTGTTCATTAAGAAAGCAAAGTTTAATTTCTAGAAAATACATTTCTTCAGGAAATTACTCAAGAGGGTTTGGGGCTCCCATAGGTCCTTTTTTAAATTAACACTCATTTTGAATCAAATACAAGAGATTCAATGTACATAATATAGAAAGTTATTTCAAATTAGGTATTGCTTATTTAGTCTTTAAAATTCCTTTGCTCCAGAAAGGATAAATAATCTTCAGACTATGCAACTTTTCACTGCTCAAGATGGTTGAAATCACTCAGTGGTATGGAGGTGGCACTGCACTCTTAGCAAGTACTGGATCAAGTATGTTTGGATATGCACAGCAAACACCTGGCCACTTTAGGTCTCAGTCCAGTGAGGTCATAAGAGCAGCCAGTTTCCAAAACTTAGAGGGACATTATAATGCTGTTCTCCCTGATGGGAATGAGCATCCCATTTCCTGCACCCATCTTCCTCTTAAAGGTCTGAGATCTTTCCGGAGAGGAGGCAGAACACAGGGAAATTTCATTAATATGTCACCTGGTCATTCTCAAGAGATTTGGGTTGGTTTCTAAGCCCTGTGGATTTGCCTGAGTTTAGTCTGTAGTTCAGTTGGGTTCAGCAACGTAAGGACTTGCTGAGCATGGGCTACATGAATGTTTATAGATGGTAGTAGAGAATTGGTCTCATATATGGTAAATAAAGTCATTGCCAGTGTATATGATCAATAAGGATGCACTGTGATTAGTTTTAAGCTATTCCTATTTCCAGCTTGATGTGATCAGTGGAGTTAGGTACTGCGCTCAGTTTTTCTGAGTGGTGAATAAATGTGAAATATAAAACCAAAGTATGCCAGTAGGCATTTCACAGTGTGCTTTCACATTTAACAAAGGCACGGTTCTGGATTACAAAGCCAGCCTTCCATGTTAAAATTAATCATTACCTGGAAAGGAGTCCTCAGATTTCTGTTAGTGAGTCAGTGGTATTCTGTGATAGTAACTAACTGTTAGAGTCCTGGGCAGTAAAAATAACCTGTCCAAGAGCTTTCTCTTGCTTCAGCTGATTTTTAAGATTGCTTTGACCTTCTCTTGGAGTAATTTCCAGATTTTGTTCAGACTTTATACCTAGTTTTGCCCTGTCTGCTGAAGTGATGCTGAGTTTGCTTTTACTTTCTGTTCTGTCACCCAGAGAAGAGTCATTTCCTCTCTAAAAAATCTAAACGTTGAACCTGTACCGAGGATTTTCCAAATCCTTACAGTCATTTAAAAAAATAGAAAGTAGTGACTGGATCTTATGCTCTGATTCCCCAAGGTGAGGTTATACCCCTATGACACATACAGGTTAGCCCAGGCAGCATGGACTGCTTTTTATCTGAGCAAGTTCTCACTTGTTAGTTTTCCTACTGGTTCTTGTGTAGCAGTGTGCCTGCTACTTTCTGTCATGTATTCATGTTCATTTTTGTATTAGACCTCTAGTGTAACACTAATAACCTGTTCCTTTGGACAGCTTGTTCAATCAGAGTTTTCCAAAAGAGCTGCAATGCCACAGGAATGACTTCACTGTCTGGGAAATGCTTTGGTTGAAGTATTTTTCATGTATCCTCTTGCTGGCAATGGGTTCTGCCCTCTGCAGGCAAATGTCTTAATTAGCTGGGCCACTGAAAAATAGGAAGACTTGGAGAAATGTGATGGTGTGGGCAGGCCTGAGATAGAAGCTAAGGCATAGCTTGTGTAAGACCTCCCTTGGCAGACTCTCAAGCACGTGCTTGGCTACGTGCTGCTGAGCTGTGCCAGTCTCACGGGCAGGGCAGGGCAGGGCAGGTGCCTTTGTCCTGTGCCAGTGAGATGAGTCTGCATCCCTGCTGAGGCAGAGCCTGTTGCCCACGGGTCAGAGCTCGCTTTGCAGCAAAGTAAGCTGAATTCTTCACTGCTCCTTCTTTCTGCATTGCATTCAGTTGTGCTCTTGAACTCTCTGTGTCCTGAGGAAACCAGGATTGAGAAAAGTGTCCTAAAAATCTCTTCAAACATTTGTTCTAGATGGTTTAATAACGTTTAATTTAGCTGGATAGTGTATTGCTATATCACTACCCAAATTTAATGAATGTCTTTAATGATTTTATCTACTTAGGTAATAATATAGATTAATATTTTTTCTAAAAATCATAGCAGACCATTCTTTAGAAGTTTCATAGAGCACACTTTCCTCTGAGAGCAAAAATATGCACTAGAATCAGATAATTTTTCAATATTATTATTGCAAGTAGTCATTAACCTAAAATTACAGTCAGTTAAAATATCTCAATAGCTGAGATCG
>JAYDZK010000056.1:32697509-32707706 GCA_034509185.1 Euphonia xanthogaster | reverse complement strand
ATCTCAATAGCTGATCTGTGCAAGATGAATGAATTTAAATTAAGCATTTTCCCATAGACTTGAGAGGGAGAAGAGGCATAGGCACAGACTCAAAATGTATAAGCTTCTGTTTTAAATTTGTAACTATTTAATTGCTTATGAAATATGAATTAAATTTCCAAATCCACTTTTTTTCCCTTAGGCTCCTGATGTAAATTTAAAAGTCTAACAAATCACCCAAATTGAGATTTTTCTATTGAGATCAGACCTTCCAAAGAGTTGTGATCAGCAGCACAGATAAACCAGCATGATTTAGGTGTTGTGTGAATTGTCTGCAGTTTTACTCCTTTCAGAGAGGGTTGCTGCAAGTCAAGATGAGGAACCTGTGGTACAGCTTTGTCCATACCCATTGTTAAGTAGAAATTGAGTATTTCAAATAGCAAGGCTTTTAGCAGAGATTCTCTTTGAGGAATATATGGTGCCCTGGAAAGAATTAGCCCAAAAATTATAACCGCTAATACAAAAAAAAGTTGTCTGCAGATGACTTCTGTCTGAAAATGTGACAGCTGTCAAACATGCAACAAAGTTAAATTGCTACCTCATCCCTGAAGCAAGCATCAGTTTAAGTTTCAAGCTCCTGTTAAGCACAGCAAAAGTCAAGAGAAGATAGCCATAAGGGAAGCAGGTGGTAAAAATCTAGGATCTGTAGATCCGAAGAACCACAAGCTCCAGAAAATATTTTGAAATGCATAAGATGTGATTGATAAAAGGCTTGGGATGATCATTCCCAATGCCCCTCCTTGTCCCCTGCCTTGCCTGCTCCATTGCAGTAACTTCCCACTGACCCTCTACATGCCCTTTGTAATTTGAAATGCTTCATTTTTTGTCCCACAGGGTGGGCATGAAGTAGCACATGCATTATTACAGACAAGATCCAGGTTAAGGGGTACTAATGTGCAGTGGCTCTTCCTGTGGCTGTCTAGAGCTGCATTTGTGTGTGTGCTGTTTGCTGATCGCTCACTGAAAGCAGGGGGAAAAGCAGCACTGTCACAGAACATAGGAATGGGACCACCATCCCTGGTGAGCTATTCTCCACTCCAGTTGGGCTTTGAGAAGCTCGTTACTGTAATAGTGTCCATATGGGATCTGAAACTTAAATATGTTGACCATATGGACAGGGTCCAGAGAAAAACAAGCCTTATTTCACATCACTGCAGAGAAAGACAGAATAAAGTGTTCTTGTTCTCTCTGGATAGCAATGGGCTTAAGCCTCAGCAAGGGTGATTTAGTTTAGACCTAAGGGAAACATCTGAAGGACTAGAAGGGATTACTTTAATAGACTGTGGAAACTTGATCACTGGAGATTTGAAAATGTGGGGCAGATAAAAGATCTCTGAAATGGCTTAGGTGCAGTTGATCTTGTCTTAGGACAAGAATGAAGTCTAGAAGACTTCAGAGAGTCCCGTTTCATGTGCTTTTGTAGTTCATCTGGGGCTGGATCCAGCTCCATTTGACTCCAGTGCCTGAAGAAGGGGAAAAGAAAAGGAGTAAGTGGAAAAGGGAAGTTCCTTTTAAAAAACATTCCACCTGTGCTGGAACAGGACAGAGTATTTCAAGTCTTCTTCTCTTAGGCATTGTATCCCATTTTTACATGAACTTTTCAAGACTTCTTGAAGAACTTCTGTCCTTTGTGATGATGAGGATAAAGAAGTTACTTTTCTAGAAGAGAATTTGGGTCTTGGTCCAGAGCTAGTTATTATTAATTTCTGCCAGGAAGTGCACACAAATCTGTCAGTAAAATATATCTCCCTCTTTTGTTTTGGTTTTTTCTTTTTTTTAGTCTTGCAGAATGGTCTTACAGCACTTTTGTAGCAGCTTCAAACATACTCTTCATTAAAGCCGTGTTAAACATGTTGTGATATTACAAACAAAAGCCTCTGTTCATAGCAAATTTATTAGAATTTCCCTAGAGTCCTGCTGATAATAGCATCTGTTGATACAAATTAAAATCATTCTATGATTAATTATTGTGAATTTGCAGATAGGTTTTTCAGTAGCTGGAATGCCCATTGACTCCTAAAGCTTATGCAGGGATGGAGGACATATGACATGTTCAGCAAGTTATCTTGGAGGAGGATGGGGGAAAAGAAGGCAAAAAACTTAAACACCACAGTCCCTGCAAAGTATGAAATGACAGCTCATACCCAAAAAAGTCACTGGCAGGAAGAAAAACTTTAGCTTAAGGGGACTTTAGGGGTGGCTTTCTGCTTTGCAGTGCTGTTCAGGGGGAGAAAAACAAGGGAAGAGGATGAGCTGGGCTGAAGTAAGGGACAAACACCGCCTGGGGGTGTTTGTGCTCCCCACAGCACAAGGCTCTGATGTTTTCTCAGCAGCCCCACAATGCACCATCCACATCTACAGAGAAAATGGTGCTACTGCTGCAGCTGCTGCCCTTGTATCCAGCTTCTCTCAGCTGCTGCCCAGGACAGCTTACTAGGGAGCGTGATTTCATTCTGGTCAAAGCAGGGCTGATACACCCCTAAACCAAGTCAAGAAAAAGGCAGAGAGCAGGGAAAAAACCCCAAATCCTTTACTCCTGTTTTGAGACAGCCTGATCTGTTCTGGCATACCCTTTCACTGGCAATTTAAACAGGAGCTCAGCAGCTTTCTGAAGGCAGCACCAACCAGTGCTGTGCCCCAGCACTGCTGTGCCTTGGCATCCTTCTGTGAAACACCAACCAAGTCCTCAGCCTGCTTTGAACAGGACACTGGACTAGAGACTTTCCAAAGTCCCCTTCAGTTCAAATGATTCTGCAATTCAGAAACATCAGGAAGGAATTCAGTGGCTGGTGCACACACAAGGATGCAACACATGGAATATTATTTGTACCAAGCCATTATAAAATTTTGGAACAGTAGTGTCATTTTTAGCAGCCAAGGTATGATAAAACCAGTGCATTTTGAATTCAGGGTGATACATGCTACAGCACTAAAACCAGGTTCGACTGTGCAACTGTACCTGTGCACAGAGGCACACCACTCACACAGTTTACTTGCATGGGTCAGCACCCTTGATGTGAGGGAGCACCAACAAAAAATAAAATCCTAAGCACGCCACTTACCCACAAAGAAGTCTCTATCTGTCAAATAGCTGAATTCACAAAGCTATCTCTGAGGACTTGTCTTCTGAATACCTTACAAAGCTTCTCCTAACTGTTTCATTATCTTCTGTTTCCTGCTTTTTAATGACCACCTCATGGTTGTGTAACTGTAAGAACACTGCCTGCAAGCTCTTTCAGAAGGAGCCTTATTTTTACTTCCTTAAAAGATTGCATTATAACTCTTATACTGAGCACTTCTGAGGTTAAGCTTTACAGGGTGGACCACTGCCTGGCCAAAACCAGGCAAACTAGAGCTTAAACTGACAATAGTCTTTATTCCTTTGATTGCAAGACACACCACCAGTTGTTTGACTGAGGCCAGATCTTTGTACTTGAAGCAAAACTAAGCCATATCTTGTACTCAGATCCTGGCAGCTAGAGAATAGAGAGACAAAACACTAAGAATGAAAAAGTGACACCAGAAAAGGTGGACTAAGTACCACAAATTTCCAGCTGACAAGCAGAAGTGAAAAGAGCTGGTTTTTTACAGAAGAATAAGGTGGCTTCTGAGAATAATAACATAATGTCAGAATGGTGACAACTTTTGTATTGTAAGTACCAAATAGTAGGTAAGTGATCTCTCTAATGTGAAAAAAATCACTAAAACCATCCTAGGAAGAAAACCTGCCTCATGCTTGTAGAAATGGGGACAAGGGTTTTTTTCTTTCTCATCACATCACCTCTCCTCCACAGGTAACTTTGTACAAGGACTCTGATGGAGAAGACTTTGGGTTCAGTGTCTCAGATGGCTTATTGGAAAAAGGAGTGTATGTTAAAAACATTCGACCAGCTGGCCCTGGTGATCTGGGAGGTTTAAAACCATATGACAGACTTCTACAGGTAATGTTTCCAGCACTGTGCAGGTCCAGCATGAAGGGACGTGACATACAGATTACCTTGTAAAAAGGTTTATAACCACACTGGGGGGTATTTGGGTATGTGTCTTTGGAGATGTGATTGTAGAAAACTGCAGTTTTGCAGTTTTGTTACTTGGAACGGCCCTGTAATCTACATTGCTTATTATATTTTAAATAATGAGCACCACTCTTTGTTTGTATTTCTGCTGGGAAGGAATGTGTGTAGGGGAACCAGGAAGGACAAATGACCATAATTGCTCTGCACCACAGGCTGTGCTGTGTAGATTTCTCAGATTTCTTTCCTTGGCAAGAAAATGCAGCACTATGTCGAGGTTTGGACATCTATGCAGTGGCACTGAAGCTGGATTTTTCTGTGCAGTCATGTTTATAGCAACAAATTCTTTCAGAATGCTAGGTATTTTAGAACTCCAAAGGAGACATACAAATGCTCACTAGGAAGCTGCAATTTCCCACAACATTTCCAGACAGATTTTTCTTTCTTGCTTTTCTTGATACAGACCTGAGAATTATTTCTGTGTTTAATCCAAGTGTTGAGTGACATAGTTGGAATAATGTAATACTTACTCAGCACCACACTTATCACAGTGCCAAGTTGGACTATGATAAAAAAGCCAAATTATTTCTCAACTAGCCGAATAAAATACTTTACATAAATTTATATAAATGAGGCAAAACCAGAGAAGACCTGAACTGAATTGAAATTACAGATGCGTTCTACTGCATTTAAATTGACGAACACCATGAAAGACAGAAAACATGACAGAAAGACACGTGCTGTTAAATGGCATTATTGGAGTGAGCATTGTGAAAGCTGGCAACAGCCAGCACCAGTGTAAATATCCCCACTTCTGCTGCGTTCTCTTTAAAAGTGAGTACAAAACTTGCTTGATGTCTTCAGACCAGACATCAAGTTAAAAAGTCTTATACTGGGCAATTCTCTACTTGGAATAGTTAAATCAAGCTCCATAGTCTACAGGATAAATTTATTTCTCTTGTGATCTCTTTTTTTTTTTCCTAAAATAGTAACAAAAATCAATCTTTTCATCAATCAGGTAAACCACGTTCGCACCAGAGACTTTGACTGCTGTTTGGTTGTGCCCCTCATCGCAGAATCTGGCAACAAGCTGGAACTGGTCATTAGCAGAAACCCCCTGGCATCTCAGAAAGGAAGCTCAGAACAACACACTTCAGGGAGTGGGGAGTGGAGCGACCCGAACGCTGCCTTCCTTCAGCAGAGCGGACACACCAGTGTCAGCACGGAGACACGGGACCCTACAAACACCTTATAGCAGAAACCACTGGAGCAGGACATGCGGCAACAAAAGACAATTATGGTGCTAAATCCATTCAAGATTTCTCTGAGACTGAGGCTCAGATGCTGTACAGCACTGAAAAGCACAGGAGGTCAGTTGGTCTGTCTCAAGGCTTCTATTAATCCACGGTTACTTTGGAAATAGTTTCATTCTTCATTAAGTCATTTTCCATTCTAAGCAATCTAGGACTAGTAACAGTAAAAAAACAACACATAAAGGGCCTTTTTTTTCCCCAAATAAGAAACTGGGGAGATGCTTTAAACATGATCTAAATGTTCTTCTCCCTTCAGCAACAGCAGCTGTTTGAGGGAAAAACATGGAGCTAACCTCTGCTAACAAACAGTAGTGTCCAAGTTACGCTGTTTTTAAAAATCCCTTCATGAGGAAAGTGCTGCTGTCTGATGGACAAGGCAGAGTGGTTTACTGCACTGGGTTTTCCTGGGAAATGGCTACATCTCCGATTTTGGAAACCTTTATTCGCTGGTGAGAAGGGTGCACTCATTAGACAAAGCAGGGTTTAGATGCTATAACAAAATGCTTGCAGGAAGCTGCAGTTTGCATTGAACATTGCTCCCCACTTCAGCAAACTTTGTTAGAACATATGTTATTCCCTATGCAATGAAATATTTAATGGTATGTCTTGCAACCTGGGGGGATTTTTAAGCAGAGTCTTTTTTAGTGGGATAAAACCTCTGACGAGGGATTACTGAAAAGAGTGAAACTGAGTTCAGATAAATTAGAAAGGTTTTTTTTTTTTAAGAAAATGGCTTTTTTAAAATTATGTCAGTGGAGATTGATACAAAAGCTCTTTAATGATACATAAACCTGTAAACTTGTACTGTCACAAATGAGCTTTTTAAGTCAATCAGTTTCTTGAAGGAAGAAAGGTCCTATTTAATATGCTTTGTTTTCAGCCTTCTTTATGATAAACATTACCCCCTGCAACACATTTTTAGAATATAAAATTGTAAATATATTTTACAAACACATCACACAAATTGTCTCCTCTCCCCTCTTCCCCCAAGCAATAAAATACTGCCAGTTGCTTTATATGCTCACCAGCAGCTGCATTGGTTTATTCTGGTATTCAAGTTGTTATTGGTAATTATTGTTATTGGTGAATATAAAGATACTGGATTTGTACATTTGTAGAGTCTCCATATCTAAGCAATCACCTTACAGAGTTGTTTCTGGTCAATTTAAACTGTTTAATGTATCCCTGTTGCTGTTTCCAATACACACACAAGTTCACCTGCCCTGCACACACACAAGTAACTCTGATTTCTATTTCAGCACTGCCAGAGGTCAGAATGACATTATAGGCTGAATCATGTAAAAAAAAAAACAACAACAAAACAAAAACTCCCAGGTTCATGAGTCACTTAAATATGTATTTTTATTTGTAACAAATAAGTATTAAACTGTAAAGTATTTTTGTACAAATTTAATACTTTAATAGCATGATATTTATCGTCTATGTTATGTTTTTTGAAATTCAAACTGTTGCAAATATTTGTATGGAAAAACTGTATAAATTGAAATAAACAGTGATTTGAAGACATTAAAAATGAGGTAGAGTTTTTCTACTTCATATTTTTCCCAGTTTTTTTCCCACAGTTTTAGAAAAAAAGACCATTCTTATATTTGTGGTATACTTTTTCCTACCATATGTGAAAAGAAAAAATTGTTGAAGGTAAGCAGGTCGTCCACATTTTATTACAATGTGTCTGATGTTTGATTTAACATTCAATTATTAATCTCAGAACTACAATGCAGCAAGTCCCACAGTACACAGGAGAAAGCTGAAAGTGGAATGTTATTTGAACTCTGATTTGGAGTTTTGCTTTTCTTAGCAAGATCATCATCAGCATAGAACTATTAGCTAAAGCAGCAATGGCAAGTTCTACATCATAGAAAAAGTTTTCTATGTCACTGATTGCAACCTTCTTGTTATGTCTGTAACAAGATTAAAACCCATAATCCATCAAGGCTTTGTGGCCACAAATCTGCCACATCAGAAAAACCTAGACCTTTTTGTAAACTGTTTTTTTTTCCTCAAGGAATCTATAGTTTTGGCACATCACTAAGAGCACCTCATCGATATTGTAGCATTTGGAGATCGATAAATCTTGGTATGGACAACTAGAAGTCTTTAAACCAAAATACATCCTTGTGTATTTTTTAAGGGAACATCTGGAACCTCAAAGAAAGACCTGTAAGTCCATTCTTCAGCAAAACGAAAGAATTACATGATTTTTGGTGACCGGTACACCAGTGAATCTACTAAAAATGGATCACTGAAAATTTGAGAGGCTCAGCATAAAACAAGCTGTTCGTCACAGAACATTGAAAACCAAGAAAGCCTTTGAAAGGCACCTGCATATTCAGCATCTCCATCCCAAAAATCTTCAACAGATGCAGTAAAGGTTCATACCAAGACCACTTATTAGTTGTCTGTTAGCTTTTGAAAAGCTTCCTAGGAATTTGCTGTCCCAATGTTAGATTCTTAAGTCTGGAAGATCCAAGTGGGGATTCTTCTACTGTTGTCTGTCAAAACAAAACAAAAATGTTACCCAAGTTTGAAACAAACCTAAAACACATTAGCCTCTTTAGAACAGGCTCTTTCTCCATGAGCTCAGAAATTAGATGTAATGAAAAAAGAAGCATCTGTTATCAGGTTTGACTTTATAAAAATCAATTTCAATTATTAAATTTTACATACATCTCTCACAGTATGTCATCTAAAAACTAACATTTGTGCACAAACCATAAGCTGACACAGGCTGAGCTGGCCAATAGATCACTCTGAGAGTAAGAATATATGTAAGCTTACTATTATTGACCTTTTTTTTCTGTATTAGCCATATATTCCCCTGCAAAAATATCTGCCAAATTTGACTGCTTCACCAATTACTGGTCAAGTTGCAAATTATTAAATAAACGTTAATAAAACAATCTTAACAGTGCCCTGGTGACTTCTGGTGAAAGAGAGTGCAAGTTTGTTTTGAAGTTTCTCAGTAAGGAGATACTTACAGGGGGTCTTTCTGTAGCATCCTCAGATGCAGGGATTTGTCTTTTACATGGACTTCGCTGCACACTGCCCATCTTCTCTTTACTGAGAACTGATGACCCTTCCTGTATCATGAGGTCACTCTGCAGTTCAGCTGGGTCAGGAGCACCTTGAGTAGCAGAAACAGACTGAGTCTCGAGCTCGTGACTTTGCCAGCATTTCACCAGGGGAGAGGGCATTTTTTTGGGATAATTGTTTGCTTCTGCAATTGCCTCTCTCAAGAATTTCTGCAAACGCGTTTTTCTGGTGATCTCCTTGCTCTTCACTGCTCTCCTGAGGTGCAGCTCCTCAGCCACGATGTAGACACGGCAGCGCCCCCTGGTCACAGCCGTGTACACGTGCTGCCAGTGCTGCCGGCCCGCATTGCCAACCACGTACACCACGGTCCTCTCCTCCGAGCCCTGAAACGCGCGAGAACTCTGATTCAAAGGCTGATCTCCAGGAAATAGTTAAAAAAATGACAAGAGTGAGGAAGTTGGAGGCAACTGGGGACACTCTCGAGAATATTTTCTATCCTGCATTCAAGGAACTCTAGTTTCAAGCGGAGTTTCTGATTCTTTAATGAGAGAATAGAGTGCATTAGCTCAGCTCACAGCTGCTGTGGTTTTACCTGGAATGTGTGAATGGTTCTGGCCCAGGCATGCTTTATGTGACACAGCTTCCTCAGTGCCGTGTAGTTCACGGTGAACGTGGAGCCGTACGTGCTGCTGATGGTCAGCAAGCGCTGCTTATCAATTTCTGCATCCTAAAGGAATAGCACAACACTCAGCAGTGAGCCTGGATCAGCAGCTGGAGCAATGTCTGTACTTCCCTATTCTGGCTTGCCCTGAAATTACAGCTGCAAGGTCAACCAGCTCAAAGTTTCAGAAGATGCTAAACCAAATAAATTGCTGTTTTTCCCTGACCACCTTGAAGGAAAATGGTTTTCACTGTTCAGGGCCTACCCTAACTACTGATACTTTCACTGCTCAACTCACTGAACCCCGCAAAAAAACTCAGTTTTTGTTGCTGTTACTTTTAGGCCAGCTTGGTTTTCTGCCGGGGAAAGCTTCAGCTGTAACATTACTCTTTACTTCAGACCCTTATCTATTTCAATTACAATACATTTGAGTATTTACAGACTGTATCTACACTGAACACAATCACACCAACTGAAACACATTGTACAGAAGAGCCCAGAATTGAGGTTTTTTACATTTTCTTGCCTCTTCCACACCTTTTACACAACTGTTGAGCAGAACTAAGTATATATTATGGGCCAGATTTTAAAAGTGTGAATTGTTTTGTTCTGGGGATTCAGCAAGCACTGAATCATTTCCCACCAGGTTTTCTTTGTTCAAGTTCTTGCTGCCAGGACTTACCCCTGTTATGAAAAATATATCTCCATTGCAGAGTCGTTTGCCCTCCTCATTAGACTCTGCAGTGAGTGTGGTTTCTCCACTTCTGCATTCCTGGCCATTAGAACCCTCTGTGACACCAGAGGTTGCCAAGAGATCCTTCAGATAAACATTGCGTGTGCTGGCAATCTTGTCCCCAGTTTGAAATAGAAGTCTGTTCTTATGGTCTCTAGGTCAGAGAAAGAAAAAGGGGAAAATGTATTTACAAAGTTCATTTACCATCTCTCAGTATTTTTTCTCTTTCCACTCTCTATGCTCGACCCAGATCAAAAACTTTAATAATTTTTCAAAATAGGTAGGGTAGCACATTTATGTCTTGAACTTTTGTAAAACAAATTGGTAAAAAACCAATAATACAAATCAGTAATATAGAGTAGCACAAAAATATTTCAGAATTAA
>JAYDZK010000056.1:32686071-32697409 GCA_034509185.1 Euphonia xanthogaster | reverse complement strand
TGTAAATTATTAAGCTAATGAGTCCTTTACTGATTGCTATTGATTTGTTTACTAGTAAAATAAATATTTTATAATTGGCATTTTGAACCAAGCCATGTGACTTCTAGTTTCCATACATGTGCACCCACACACACTCATGAATGGAGGCTTGCACCCATCCACAGCAATCTTTAGCTTAAAACCTTGAGGGTTTTTTCATGTTGCTTTCATATGAATTTTGAATATTCAATAGTAACTTACAATCTCAGAATTCACATAATGAATTTAAATGAAAAGCTGTTTACCACTATTCAAAATGAGATTAAAGAACCCATCAAATAAAGTTTATTATATGAATGATTTATAACATAATCAGATCTAGATGGAACACTGGAACTTTTACAATCTTATTTTACGGTGTTGGCCTGACTATAACACTTTTAAAAACAAAATTAAATTGGTGGCAGGAAAAAAGGGAAACACTGGCTTACCTGGTTAAATGATTTGAATAGTGTTGGCAACAAAGTTCATTTATTAGATCACAATCTTGCCTAAATCATACAAGATAACATAAACAAAGTCATTATATACAAAACATACAATTACAAGCAGTGTCACATAAGCATTAATTCATAAATAATGGAAAAGGCCCTTTTTCTCTCTGAAGATCTTCCACCACCTATTACGAACAATGACTTATTCAGAGTTTAGAAGACAGAGCAGTAAAGGAACAGTTTTGTCTAAATACCACAGAAATCTTTTGCACTGTACACCTAGATAAGCTAGATCTGGTTTTAAGATAAAGAAGAAAACTAAAGAGAAACTAACACATGGACAGATTATTTTCTGTCTGTAGATACATTAAAAATAGCAACAAGATTTATTTGCTTTTTAAAGACTTGGAATTTTAACTTTTAAATGCAGCTTAAGTACCTATAAATATATTCTAGAAGAATCATACACAAAAATTACTAATAACAGTATTGGACCTGAATGCCGACTGGAGAAAAAAATTGATACCAGAGTTAATCAGCATTCACAAATCAATTATTAGCTCACAGGGAACCTGCGAATAGTGCATGGTTTTTACTTACTGAGAAAATGTTCTTCACAATTAAAGGCGGAAGAGTTTTTTCTTAAGCACCCTTTTGTACAGAACTCAAGGTTATGGACTATTGGTACTAGCGCACATTATCCCTTTTATCCTCAGTGTTTCTGCAAAGCCATGCATACTACTCATGCTCCTGTGATTACTGACTTCCAGTCTTTTTTCAAAGCGTGTTGGAGCCCAGCATCCCACCCTTCCTGAGTGATGAGTATTCCAAGTATCTAGTAGTTTTATGCTATTGCCACTAGTCTCTCCAACTCAACACACTCAGCTATTTTTAGATTGTGGCTGCTAGCAAGGATTTTTTCAATATCTGCCTGCACACTCCATTACCTTCTGAAAGCAATGAATTGTGACTGTTTGGCATCCTCCAATCCTGGCCCTTTTTTAAGTAAAATCTTTATTGCAGTTTGTAAATCTGTTTTAAAAGATAAAAAGGTAAGACATAAAAATATTCAGGATTTTAAAAAGAAAAATATAATTCAATATGAATTATAATAATAGTAAGCCTTTGCTTATTTCTTGCTTAAATAACCTCTCAACTTGTTTAAAACAAAACAAAAAAGAAACAACCCCACTGCCCAAAACTCCCACACAAAATGACACATCCTCAAAAAAAAACAGAAATACACCATAAAACACCCAAGAAAACATCATGCAGTTAATCAAATCTGAGAAACAAGAGTGAGATGGAACGAAACAAATTCTTATTTCTGTGTTAACAGCTGCATGGAGCATATTTCATGCAAAATAAGGTTTTGATATAGCATATTGAAGAGGTAAAGATTAAATATTTTCAAGCCACAGACCTATACACTTGGATTTCACAACAGAAATCTACTTTCAGTATTCTGCTTGCTGAGTATTTTGCTAGAGTAAGAGAAGGTGATAATGTTTGTACTGTTTTTTTTCTGCATTCCCCTTGAAGCGTTTTGATGCAAATAAAAGAGAGGCCACTCAATCCACTTCTACCCAATAAATGTCAAAAAACCCCAGTAAACGATGGGTCTAGCCCTGACCCCAAAACATTTTAAAAGAAATACTGTCATCCCTTCTTAGAATTTTCCTAACTCAATTCTACAGCTGAGAGCACATTCCTGTCCAGCACACCATACTGTTACAGTCCCTTTTTACTCAAATGATTCACCTCTGAATCAATTCTAAAAATCTCTTAAGGTTTGACAGCTCCAGCTACAATATAAAAAGACAACCACATTTGATTACAGTGGTGGAAGCTGTCCCCATTTCAAAGTCTAACTGGTGAGCTGGAGCTCTACAGCCCATTCTTTTCACTTACAGGTCTTGCTGTGTGCACTTACTTAGAAGGCAAAAGACAAACTATGACTGTAGCGTTTAAATTTATACCACAAAAAAAAAAAAAACCAGATTAAAATTTTCCCAAGATTTTTGTTCCAGACAATAGTCTATGCTTTACCAAAGGGAAAATCAAGATCAGAAACTGACATACTCTCACAATTCCCGCCAGCAGGCAAAGCAATAAAAATAAATTTCTTCTCTGGGATTGGCATTGTCATTTCCTCATTCCAAGCAGAAACTTTCAGCACCTCATCAAATTCAGGAAGCTGCCGGTGAGAGATTCTGGACCAGAGCATTGAAGGGAAACCAAAAAGTTATTTTCAGTTACAGAATTCCAGCATATCATTATCTGCACAGCCTGAAGTTCACCACTTTGAAATCTTTTGTCATCTACACTACATTCCCTGAAAACTCTTTCCTCAGAGCATAATTTGATTTCACATTGAAAAAATTGGTAGTTTATTCTCTAAACCCTCCATCAGTGCAGCAGATACTCAGTATTACTCATACAGTTCTTCCCATGGGAGCAAAATGGATTGAAACAGAAGTGTTATCAAAAAATAAGTAAGAATGTTTGTAAAACACTTAGCAGTTCTGGACATCTTGCAAATGTTCAGAATATTCTCAAATTCAAATAATATCAAAACCCTGATTTTCTTCTTAAGAGGTTTAAAAAAGAAATCAAGCACTGATAGGATAATTTCCAAAACTAAAGTAATGTAAATGCTGGGAACATTTAGACACTTGAGGTATTGATACATAAAAAAATACAAAGAACCTATGATGTAATGGCCCTTGACATCTAAACCCTCCATGCAATTTAGTCTGCTTCAGCTGTTGTCACACTTACCAGCAATGTCTTTAAAACTTCATTTTTAGAGGAGCAACTGTAAGCCATTTTAGAAGGCATAAAGTTAGTTGTGCATTTACAACTCATTTGAAAACAACAGAGAGTATCTGATAGCATAATAGCGAAATACATCCCATAAAATTCAAGAGCATTCCAGCACACATGGTTTTTTTGTCCAATTTATACGTCTGAAAAAAATCTGTAGGGTTTTGTTGCTGTTGTTTTGGGGGTTTGTTTGTTTTTAAAACCAATGTTATGGATTTGGACTAAAAACTAACAGAAGCAATACTACAGAGTCAAATCTGGATGCAGTGCTATTTGCAGGTAAAAGGCCAGGCAAGAATTACAAGAAATTCTTCACACACACATCAGGATATCCTACCTTGACGCATTATCTACAATTAGTTGCGATTCAGCTCTGTGGTTACTTCGCAGTTCCACAGAAAAGCCTCTTGATTTTAGACCCTCAAAGATATCAGCTAACATGTTTCCTGGGTCTATGCTTGGTAGCTGTCTAGTATCACCTAAACAGAATGCATGTTAGTCTTTGTGAAAAGGAATAACATATCATCTGTTGAAAATTGTCTTAAAAAAAAACAAACACTGGAATGAATAAATACTCAACCCTCTACATAGTAACATCCATCCTTAATACAATTCACATGAAATCAAACTTTCAAGAAGCTAAGAAACTTTGGGAGTAAGGCTGAAGTGTAGTTTTCTTATACTCCTCACCCAGTAATGCTTTACTAGCAAGTGCAAATCCTTCTGCCTGATCTGCACTGACAGTGATCACATCTTACTCGAACACACTTTGAAAGCTACATATTTAAAAACAAATGCCATAAATGGTGTGTCAAAAAGGAAACTTCTAAGAAAGCATAAAAAATTGACTTTACATTTCTTTGCTTTCCTTTTTAAATTAAAACAAGATGATCCTAGCATTAAGAATGGCATGAAAACACCCTTCTAACATACAATTCATATGCTAACAACAGCTCCTTCACATTAAGGGAAATCAGAAAAGTTTTCCATTTGCAAGATGTAAAAACCTACCACATGGAAGTCAGAATAAGACAAAACAATGCTAAATAGATAATGAGATACTGATACTTTCATAATGACACTTGGAATATTGTCTACCTCATCTGACCTTAAGAAATAGCAGAAGTATCCAAGTACAGAACAATGTAACATTTTAAGAGACTCAGTGGGAGCTCTGAAACTTCCACTGTCTATTGGGTATTATTAAACATAGTACAATGCTGAATTTGCTGTTTCACTTACCTAGAATAATAAGTTTAGCAAGCTGAGCATGCTCACACAAGAGTTTCAAAACTAAACTAAGAATGCGTACAGACACCAAACTTCCTTCATCCACAACGAGAACCGTAACTGCAGAAAACTTCCACGGCTGCTCTTGGTCACTCCGCCTCCACGATCTAAAGCTATAGATAATCTAGAAACAAATAAAGCAAGCTCTGACACTAATCAACTCTAAGCTATGTCATAAAAGTAGACAGTGCAGTATCATCTGACATATGCAGAGCTATTATCCAAAATTCTGAACTTACACCTGTAAAGACCCAGAAGACTCAACCATTCTGTCTTATTTTCTTCCTCAGTGAATGCATTTCTAGCTGAGATTAGCAACACTGGCTTACATAAAAGCACAGCCTTCTTTTTCCTGCAGGAACTGTTAAAGGCACAGTTAGGTCAGCCATTAGGTTGCTCAGTAACAGAACATCTCCTACTAATAATGCTGTCATTAATAATACCCAAAATTGCATGGGGAACAGGCAACTAACTACCCAGTCCCCAAAGATAAAATAAGCCAACAGTACTTTTTATGTTATTGTAACTTCTATTTATATGGGTTATTCCCTAACTGCAATGTCTTCTTGGCACCTTTGCTACCTAGAACAAGACAGACTTGGCCTAAATTTATTAACAGAGTTTGCTTTCTACTTTTTTCTAAAAAAAATTCCACAATACGTAACATTAATTAAGGAAACACTGTGCAAATGAAATTTCTCTCATTATTCAACTCCAGGCTACTGATCTTTTCAGGTATGTGCTGCTATGATTGCTAGGCAACAGGATCCTAGAAAACAGCTCTACCACCTAGAAATCATTTTTGTCTTCATTAAACTAAAAATGCGGAACTGAGAAGCTGAAAAAAACAGATGCCCTAGAGAAGCACAAGTTTCAGATGTATATAAATAGTAAAGAAACCAAAGTCAGCAAATAATTTATTTCAAATGACTGATTTATGATTCCCCAAAACATAATGCTGATTTTCAGATGCTGATAAGCTGTACCCAAGCATTAACATTAATAACAGTAATAGGCTACACATTTCTTAAGGGAAGTCCTATAATGAGCTGCCTTTTTTTTTTCCAAAACAAAAATGGACAGTGCCAAAACGTGTTTCAAAACACAATAAAACAAAACAAAAAAAAAAGCAAGAAACAAAACCTAAAACAAACCTTACCTGATGCAGTGTATATGCAGGAAGCTGTGTTTTTTCTCTCAAAAGACTTGTTGCCCTCCCTGTAGGTGCAGTGAATAGTACATTCAAATATTTTTTTGCATACAAATTCTCTGATTCCCAGAGGTGATCAAATGTATTCCATTCCTCAGATGCATCCAAGTCTCCTTCAAAGACCTTAGAAGCAGCTTCCACTTCTTTTTCCATTTGCTTTAAATGATGAAAAAGGCAGCTAACTATTGTACTCTTCCCACAGCCTCCTTTTCCACTTATGATTGTGACAGGATTAGAACAAATTTTTTTTACAGCAATCACCTGATCTTTGTCTACCTCTGCATTACTTTGGATACCAGACATAGAGCCCGCCTCCTTTTCAGGAAAGTGATTTTCACCATTATGATTGTCTGGATTATTTTCCTGTATTTCATGTGCCTGGGTAATATTCATTTTGTTATCTGCAGTTTCTCCTGGTGCCTCAGAAATGTTAAGTATCTTTTTGACATCCACATCCAGTTTCCATGTGTGTTTTGCCAGAAGGTCACCTACATACATTGCAATGTCTTTTTCAGATTTGTAAAGGTGAGGCAGAAACACCAGCTTTTTCTCCCTAATCACTACATTCTGATCTTTCAAAAACTCAAGAGATTGCCAAACATGCTCGATGGACATGTGTTTGGACACCAAACAAACTAATTCATCTTGATCTTCGTATGTGTGTCCCATCTGTCTACAGCGTGTCTTGAGCTGATCATACAGAATTAATGCATTCTTCTGCAAGTCAGGAATCTTCCGGAGGAGATGTTCACACTGACAGAAGGCAGCCCACGTTGCCTCACAGTAAGGAATGTTCAACTCCTTATACATAATCTTCTCCCCAAAAAGAGTAAAAGCAAACATAGATTTATTTCAGAAGATGTTAGCCTCTTGCTGAACAACATTCCTCCCAGTAAATACAAATTGAAATTCAGAAAGTGGAAGTTTGCAAAAATTTACATATTTTTCATAAAGCAAAATACTTAAAAGTAAGCTGGAATGATAATTCTTCTTGCTTACCCTTCTGTATGAAACAGAAACTTTAAAAATAAAAAACCTGGCAAAGAAATTGGATACTAGGGAGAACTTGTGCACATCAAATAACACATTTTCACGTAAAGGTACACAAACTGTAGAAACAGAGCACAGGAAAGCCATTAGCCAGAATACTGTACCCAATTCTGAACATGTTCAAGAAATATGCCACCTCTACAGACACAACCACAAACCAGTGAAAGATCAAGATGTGCAAAACAGATTAACTACTGAGAACAAGAAAAATTAATTGCACTTGCTCAGTCATAAGAGAAACAGCTAAAGGGAGTCTTCAAACAATATAAAACTGCAGTGAGAATGCAGGTCCTTGAAGCAAGAGAGCAGCAAGTCCATATTGCATAAGGAACAGTCAAACTGGACATCAGGAAAATCTTTTTAAAGGAAATTTTGTGAAACACTAGAATATATTGGCTACCCTGCTGAATCCCTGAAATTAAGGCAAGTCAGAACCTCCATCAGTAAAGCACTGGAGGCCTAAAGAGGGAAAACCAACCACATTTGTGAACGCCTAATGCTCTCATGTGAGGTCCAGGACTGCTAAGGTGAGTGCAGCAGCAAAGCTCACGGCAAGAGCAGCAAAGGAAAACAGGAAAGTAAGCAGCCACTGCAAATTCCATTGCCAAAAACAAACTACTGAACCAGGTGATCTCTTACAGAGAAACTTATCAACCTTACTGTGAAAGCATAGACATTGCTCTATGTGTTAGGAACAAAAGTCTCACTTACCGGTATAAAATTGAAGAGAACAGCTGAGGATTTTAAATTAGCTAACTTTTGGCCCAATTACCTCAAGCATTTTATTTTCTGTCTCTTGTAGAAAATACTAAACAAATGGTTGTAACAAAACCATTTTCAAAAACCTTCTGAGATAAATTAATTCTAGACCAATGGGAAAAACAAAACCCTTTGCTAAAACTGAGTCCTGCACATCATCCATTTCCAAATGAGCTATGCTTAGCCCCTACAAATGCCCATTTAATCAAGTGAACCCAACTAAAACAGTCCTGTAGTCTAATGCACCTCAAATGCAGCAAACACCATATTTTTACCATACATAACATTACTTACCCTGCTGAATCCAAGTTTCCATGGCTCATCCTTTAGTATCTCATGCAGTTTTGTTCCCATCTCATCAGCTACTTCCTCACCATCCACATCAGCCTTTCTTTCCCAACATATCTTATCTAACAGACAGCAAAAGTGGCGTGGCAGAAGAATTGGCAAGAACTCCAGTATCCTTGGAAAAGCCAGAGCTCCCAACACTGCCTTTCCTGCAACTGCACACACCATAAACACAGGAATTTTTATGTGATGCACAGACTGTGGCAAAGCAATTTACACTGACTCTGGCTTCATCCTTCTGCCTCCCTTATATCCAAGACATTACAAATTTCTCTCATTTTCTTACTTTCGTTACACTTTTCAAAATTTTTTAACGTTTGTTTTCCCTGAACTGCCTTAAGAAAAAAACAATGTAAACAGATGACATAAAACCAGGAACTAAATGCATTCACTTGGAAAATATGTGCCATTCACTTGGTTTAAGCTGCATACTCAACAGCATTTTGTAGAAAGTCAGTTCAGACCTCACCATGCCTGCCTCTTACCTAGAAGTAATTTTCATAGAGATGTACAGAAGAACACTTCAAATGCAAAATAAGAAAAGAGGCTTCTAAATTTGTAGTATCAGATCAGTAGGGGAATTTACCAAAAAAGAGCTCTCCACTGGCTTTCTCAATGACCCCAAAATTAAGCTATCACTTTCCCTGTTTACATCAGTCATGAGCTGAGAGTGAGGAATAATTAAACTGATTTGCTCTATATTTTGCTTTAAAAAGGTAATTTCAGAAGAAAGAAAAACAAATTTAAAAAGAAAGCGAGACCTTCAGAATCTTTAGCTCTTGGAAAAAAAATAGGCTAATTTTAATTAAGTGTTAAGGAAAATTTAAACCACTAATTTTTCTCAAATACTTTTTCGGATCACTGTCTTACCCTCATAAAGCCAAACCTTTTCCCTTTTAAGCAAGTACTTAATTTACACGTAAATCATCAATACACACTATTTCCACACACAAAAAAATACCATGAAGGCTTGAAGAACAAACTACTCAAGCCCATAACAATTAATGACAACGAAAAAAATTTACAATACTAACAGTAGCAACTGGGGTAGGGAAAGGGTCTATATTGCTCAATGATAAAAATTAAAGCTTAAAACGTAGCAAATTAATTTAAGCTAGATACTAGGAAAAAATCACCAACTACAAGAAGGGTGAAGAGCAGGCACACTGCACAATCTTTTCTATCATTACAAAATGAGAGCAAAAAGCCTGAAAGCCTACAGAACACTTCCCTCCCCTTACAAATGGGACTTGAAGTACAGTCAGCTCAAGCCTAGCAGAGGCTCTGAGCTCTGCTGTTATGCACAATCTAACATCCGAAAGTGATGTCACCTCCATCATCTGACCTGACACTGCCCAGTAAGCCAGGTACTGGAAAACTCTGCTTGCTTGCACCTAACAGCAGATAGACCCAACCTGTCTGCACAGGTTATGGAAACAGACCATCAGAGCAAAACAGAGCTCTAAGGCTGAGGCCACACCTCAGACACCCTGACTTTCTCTGTATTTCAGTGTTTTGCTTAAGACCAGCTAAGCCTGGTCCCACAGACTGATTGCCCTTTATGGACTGGAATACCTCAGGAATGCAATGTTTGGGTTTCATCCAGCAGGGATACTCAGTCAGTAGTCTCAGAGACTGCATCACAGCAGGGACAAGGGGGCTGTCTGCTTCAAAAGCACACTCCTGATCCAATCTCTAACATTCAGGTAGTCACATCCATGTAATCACACCAACATTGCCCACAACAGTATCCTCAAAAGTCTGAAGTGGAGACATTCCAGTGCTTCCAGAGTCTGCTCCCAGCCATACCAATCTGCTGACAGGTGGGATCCAAACACACCTAGATAGTCTATGTGGTGCAGCTGGTTAGGACTACACTGAACTCCTTCACTGATGCCTGTACTACAGAGAAGCACCTGTACTACTTTTGAACGTGTGCCAGTCCTAAAAAGCCATCGCCACCATGCTTAAGTAGTGATGAACCCATTTTTCAATAAGCCTTGTAAAGCTGAATAAACTATAAGAAGCACCAGTGTCTTCGCATGGTAGAATCACAGAAACATAAAGTGCTTTGGGTTGAACCTTAAAGATCAATTAGCTCCAAACCCCTGCCACTGGCAGGGACACCTTCCACTAGGCCAGGCTGCTCAGAGGCCCAACCAACCTGGCACTAAGCACTTCCAGGGATGGAGTATCCCCAGCACAGACAATTCTACTCAGCCTACAGAATTCAGCAAAGTCCTTCTGTATGCCTAGCTTTAACCAATCAACTGTCCTACTGTCCTGAAATATTTTAAAATAAAAGAATCATTTGAATATACATTTCAAATTAATACATGTTAGTTTGAATGCTGTATATGAGAGAAAACTCCTTAGCTTATAAAACAATTTATAGCAATATACCTACATGATTTTGAAACATAATGGAAGATGTCGTAATCCTTGGTATCTCTTTCGATCCCTCTTGGCTGTAGCTGTGAAACTTGGAACTGTTTTAGTTTTTCTTCAAGGTTGCTAAAACTCAGCACAGACTCCATAGGGAGCCAAGCAAAAAATTTTTCTTTCCAACCTTCAGGAACACAACACTCCTTAAGAAAGAGTGAAAATACTTGTCGGTTGTTTTCTTCTACATCAGTCTGCAGAAAATACGACGGATATCCTTGCACAAAGTACTTCGACCCCATTTTTTTAGCTTTAACATTAACTTTCCACCAAGGGTCAACTAATGGGAAACGTCCAACCACTTCATACTCCTTTTTGGTGCCACATTCCTGTATAATAACTGAATGATTAAAAAGAAAAACAAACCCAGCGTTAATGGACAATCATAAAAATTAAAAGTTTGTGTTGATTAAGAGTACTGTTGGTTCAATAGGGTTTTTTTTTGTCTTTTCTGTAAGTTGCAGTAGGAATAGTAAAGCAAGGGTTTCCATAAACTCCTGATGCCTGTCTCTCCACTAATATTTAAAAAAGAAAGTGAAACCAAACTCAGAAACAAGCACTTAAACTTCTTTTCTAAGCATGAGGAACAAATCTTGCCTATGAATTTATTAAGCTAATGAAATACACATGGTTTAATATTATGGTTTACTATTTATTCCACCTCAAGTTTACAACTGAATTTGAAACAGTTTTATCACAAAATATTCTATCACAATGCCTGCATAACCTTCAGATACATTTGTACACCAAATATTTCCCACAACTGGAACTACCAAAATTATTAGGAATTAATACAATAAATTCTTAACATTTTGTATGTTTTGGTTTGCCTCCTCTTTGCCTTCAAAAAAACAAAACAAAAAAAAAAAAACCAAAAAACCACACACAAAAAAAAAAAACCCCCCAAAAAAACACACAAAAAAAAACCATTCCCTGATCG
>JAYDZK010000056.1:32655483-32685062 GCA_034509185.1 Euphonia xanthogaster | reverse complement strand
GTCGTCCGCCGCCTCCCACCGCGGCGACCGCAGGTGCCCCCAGAGCTCCAGGGCCGCCATGCCGCCCCCGCCGCAGAGCCGCCCCCCCCGCGGAGGGGCGGGACGGCGCGCCCGGGTCGGGATAGTCCGGAGCGACGAGCCAATCTTTTTTTTATTTATTTTTTTAACACTTCGGGACATAATTCTCTGACTTTACATGATCCCTACCACAAAACCATCCGATCGTAACATCGCACTTCCAGTATATCCGATTGTGCTTGACCCAGGTGCCCCCAGAGTAGTTTAATGTTGTGCATAAGTGGCAAACTGTTCTGCGGCAGGCAATCACTGCAAACCACCTTTCCTTCCCTACACTGTAACCATGGCACTTGCCGCTTAGCCTTCACTTTTGGTCAGCAGCCGACCCTTGCCTTTTCTCAAACTTTTTGACAGTTCGTTGATGAAATACCAAGCCTCCTCATGTTCAGTATTGATCTCTCACTAAAGTCCCCCAGAAATCCTGCTGTTCAGTCATGAAAGCATGAGTCTTTCTACAACTCGTTTTAAACTGATTTTCATGGTTAGTAGTTAGCAGGTTAATATTTGCCATGTTGTTACATAGCTCTGTTTTTTCAGCAAAATTTAGCACTCGTATTTTTGCATGTTCATGCCACTAGCAAGCGTATGTTTTCATCAATGAATTAGGTTTTGTAAGATTTATTTTTCTAAAAAAAAATCATTTTGCTGACTCCTGTATTTTGATTTGCCCTGTCTTTTTTTTTTTTTTTAACTATTTTCTTCCAATTTCTTCTTTGTTTTGCTCTATACTGTCACACAGTACACTGGAGGTTGCTGTGGATGTTTCACTGCTGCATCAGAGTACTGCCAAGCAAATTAAAGGAGACACAAAAGCAGCAGGTGCTGGTGGATTCTTATGATTGCAATTAAATAACTGGGTGGTTTCACACCCCAAAAGACCAAAGTGCAACACAGAAACGCCCCACTACTACACTAAATAGAATGCAGCAAATAATTTGCCCAGCTTCTGAGAAGCTGTCAGCAGCACAGACGTACCCTTCAGAACAGTAGCATAGCTTGCTTGTATGTGTGTTTAGAATGAGGGATGTATAATAAAATAGATCAACATGTAACAGTTACTTTTGGTCTAGCCTGAAAGAGACACAATTCTTTTCCACATTGTTTCGTTACTTCTTCCCATGCATGATCCAGGAGGCCTTCCACCCGCAGGACTACCCTACAAAGAATGTCCCCCTCTTCATCACCTTCCTCCTTACAAAACTGACGGGCCTTCAGCTCTCTCACACAGGTGCATGGGACTTTCCCTGTGTCCTGGCATGGTTCCCTGCCACTTCTCCATCTCTGGGAATACCTACATCGCTGTGTCAAAGCAATACCTATAACATGACAGAGATGTGTAAGTCCTGCTGTTTCTGTGTTTAAACCCAGCTGCAAGTCTCATGCATGCATAAGAATATTGAAATAGTTGTTTTCAGTTCTTACGTGATAAATGTTGGCGTTCTTTCTCCAGCTTAATTCACAGATAATGAAGTAACTGCTTGACATGGCAGGCTGAAAACACATGGCCTATAAAAGGGAGACATGAGAGGGGATGGAAACATTGATGTTAATTTTAAAAATTTCATGCATTAGCTTACTGAAGTGTTTAATGGTGTTAGGCAGTCATACATTTGACTCAGTGCTTTAAGATACTTTTTTCTTAGGAAACATCATTTCACATTTAAGTATGTATTTGTCTAAGTGAAACTGGATATGTGACTGCCCCAGTCTATTCTGAAAATACAAATTTAATACTACATTCAGCAAGGCTGACTGGAATTTCCTAGTCTTTCCACAATTCCTACTATGTATGCTGAATTGCTGTATGATGCCTTACATTTCCATTTCTCCTTATCATCCAGTCAAATGCATCCTGATTATGAATGGCTTTATATGTGCCTAGCTTTATTAGGTAAGGCTTGATTTTCAAAAATATGAGTATTTGCTGCTCATGTAAAGTCAGATTGGTTTTCTAGAGATAGGTGAGGATTAGATGACATTTTTTAATATTTGAGACTAAATGTTTTGCTCCTTTCAGGAAAGGACATGAAATCTTGCGATTTCAATGAGGATCAGCTGGTCAAGCTGCAGTCCTTTTCCCTGCACTTCGTGTCATCCCATTTGCTTTTATTGTTTTCACTTAATTTCAGAATTTTCTCTTTTTTTTTTTTTTTAGTATTTCATGTCTTCAATTTCTTCTCCTGCGTCTTTGTTTACCTTTCTTCCCTGATGTTGGGATTTCAGTGTGAAGAATTTTGGCAACTCTCAGTCCTTTTCACTGCACCTCATTTCACCTCAGTACATTTTGTTGTAGCCATTCCATTTCCAAATTTTCTTTTTTTTTTTTTCAATTGCATTTTATTTTGTCATATCTCCTTTCCAGAGTATTTGTTACACTTTGTTCTCTGATTTCAAAATTTCATTTCCTTTCCTGTCACAAAGATTTTAAATCATACTTTGAAAAATACTTGGAAATTTTAGATAGCCTTTGGGGACTAGCTTATTCTCCATCATGTCTCACTTCAAATGTCACCCTGAAATCCAAAAATGTACAGTAAACAGCAAAATGCTTTGATAGCCCTTTGATTTTACTTTTCAGTGCACCATGATATCACTGTCATGATAATTCATGATTTTTAAAGTATAATCTGTCAACCTGTTATGCCACTACAGAAGTTAGTGTTACTCTTCTGTCCGTGGAGAAAAAATCTGTTTATAAATTTGAACAAAATATTTATGCATACAGTGAAAAAAAATTGCAAATCCCTGAAAAGCATACTCATGATGAACAAGGAGAGATAATTTGCTGTCTCTTACTGCTTTGTGTCTTGTCCCACAGTAGCAAGTTTACATTTAATAAGAAGTATGCCCATATAAATCTCCCTCTTTTAAATAGGTGTGTGAAATCCTGAAAACAATTTTCAGAACATTCTGACAGGTACCATTTATACACTGAAGGGTTATATTTATGCCAGCCTCCAGATTTGACTAAGGCTTGCTACATTTTTTAGTGTTTCCCCACACCAGACACCCTCTTTCACAGGATGCCTAGCAGTTCATCTTCAAATCCAGCTAGGGATGGGAGCAGGGGAGGATTCACTAGTCTTAAATTTGCCTGGATATTCACTGCTTCCTGCTCTGTGCTGGGATTCAAGACATTCCTGTCTGCCAAAACCAACAGTAAGTCTGAGTTTGCCATCTCTGAGCATCAACTGGAAGTCCTCAGAAGATGAAATCAGGTGATGTATCTAGCACAGCAGGAGGCAGGAGTAGCAGAGGAAGGGTTAAACTCTCATTCCTCTTGACATGGAAAAGTTTTGGTTTTACTCTGTGGTCTTTCAGGGTGTCATGGAGCAATCATGTCTACAGAAATACTTTTCAGGAAGTGGAGTTCTGGACAGCAGCAAGGCAGCCTAACTGCCTTTTGAAATGTTACTGAAGTGCTGGACCTAGACAGCAGCGAGCTGTCCTTGCTGCTAGCCCCGAGCCTCCTAGAACACAAGGTCCACGAGTGGTCAGCTACCACCAGCATGACTTAACAGTGGAACGTGGGGGTTTTTGTGACCTAGGGATCCCATAAACAGGTGTCAACATATGGAAGCTTTCAGAGGGTGGTGGCTAGTGAAAAGGGGCTGTAAAATGACTGCAGATTAATTAGCACTTTTACTTACCAGAGTTTCTTGTGTAAAATCTCTTCACAGCTGGGTGATATTTCTATAGATGAGGCAAAAAGTGCTAATTCCACTGACATTGCTTTTTCCCTAGACAGTAAATTTCAGAAAATGTCAAACATGCCATGAATGAGATCTGTATGTCTCACAGTGCTCATTACAAATCAAACTGGTAGAACTTGAGACATATAAACATTCAAAATCTTTAAAAAGTGAGAGTTGTTATAAGAGCCATCATATTGCAGCATGCTTAATCATAGTCGAGAAGAGGGGCTTTCTGAAAACCTGATAGGTGGAAGATAGAGCCCCCTGGTTAGGACAGGCATAGTGATTTAACTTGGAACTCTGCCATGTAAACCAGCACATTAGCAATAATGTTGAACTCTGCTTAGAAAACATGCTTGGCATTGTCAGAGCTTAAGGAGTCCAGGCAGATTCTTTGCGTTTAATTCAAAGTTCTGACACAGGACTGCTCCTTATTAAAAGCTTCAGAAGAAAACCAAGACAACCTTTTCATTCTCCTTTCTTCCCAAGACCACAGAATGTTTGCAGCATCTGGCTTGTATTTCCTCTTACAGAATGGTGACCTCATCAAGATGTGGGATCAGGGTCACTTTAACTTAACCATACTGTTGCAGAACATTTTTCAAAATGGTTTACAAGTTATTATTTTCTGTGTCTGAAGGAGGAAAAAGCAAATCCAAGGGGGAAAAAAAATCTGGATAAAATGGCTGCTGTTACAGCCAAAAACAAAAACCGACCCAAATGACTATTTTTACAATTAGGTGTATGTGTACAAAGATTTCTGCTTGAATATGTTACATTCATTCACCAGGCTTCATGTCATACTTGCGGGTTTGTATATCTCAGGACAGAAATCCAGTACTGTTATCTGATTTGCCAGGAACACGTAAAACCTCCCTTAGCAGTGTTTCACAGTGGGTAATACTTGGAAGTATTTTTTCTAAAACAGTCTGTATCTTGGTGGCTTATAGAAAAATCTCCTATGTTTATCCCACTGTGTTCCATTAATGAAAAGGCTACAGGAAATAGAAGCAACAACAACCAAACCAAAATGAAACAGAAAAAAAAGTTCAAACCCCCAGAAAATGAAAGACAGCCTTCTTAAGAAATGCCTGAAATTCTCCAGTCCTGCTTGTAAATGAAAGTATGGGTAACTTGAATGACCATGTGATAATATTTTGGTTCACTTGTTCCTGTCTGCCCTCCCTCAGCCCCTTCCTCAGCATCCTTTCATTATTAATGGTTTGGAGGAGAAATGAATTGCATAAGTCTGCATTTCTGCAGAGAATCCAAGACTTGTTCTCTATGTTTGTAATTTATAGAGCTATGTTGTTCTGTAACGGTGTAATCTCTACATTCCTGGTGAACCACACAGCAAAGATCTAGTTAATAAACTCAAAATTAAATAAAAAGAAGTCTCAGAAAAGGAGAAGTCTTTTTCTTTTGAGACTGTCAAACAAAAGGATATTAGTAAATATGTTGTAAGTATTGTTGTGTAGTTGCTCATCTTTGCTTTTTAAGAATATGTTTCTGAAAACAGGGAGGACTAAATGAGGGGAAGAGGAGGGTAAGAGGGTGGGGTGTACATTCCTCTCAGGATTTGACTGAAGACTAGTCTTTTCTGGGGTTAATGGAATGGGTTTTTTAATTTTCCTAAGCCCAAGGTTACCCTGCTGCCAGCAGTATCATACTGTGTGACTGTCAGGGTGTGATTCTAGGCTTAATTTTCATCTATGTTTGCATACTAACCTGGGCCAGAACAGGGCCTGAAGTGGAGGTGTGCCACCATCCACACTGTCTGCCGCTAAAGCACTCTGGCACATTTTGCCCTGTGTCAACAAACACCATCTCAGATGATGCCCAGGCCCTGAGAGTTTTTCTTCCCCTTCTCACAGTTCAGAATCAGGACCAAAGAACAGATCCTGTTTCCTTTTCTGGTGCAGAGGTAGCCACTAAAGCTTCCCAAGAGAAGTCATTTACCTGCATACAGTTCTACTTTGCAGCTGTTTGCCACCAAAGGCCACTGCTCCCATTAGCTCTATAAAGCTTTTTGTGATACTCAGATCTGGAAAACATTTGTAGCCACTTTCCCTCTCTTTAATTTTTATCTGGAGCTTTCCTTGAAAAAGAACTAAATAAAAATTAGTAAGCACTTTCACAGTCTAAGGTCTGAGCCTGTTTCCAGAGGGTCCTTTGAGAGCCCTTCCAATTACTTGCCTTCAGCTGGGCTCCTGAGTTTAGCTATTAATTTTTCTTCATAAATAAATCACATCTGTGCACTAACCCTTCTTTGTTACTGTTCCCCAAGTCTTCTATACTTTTCTGGTAACGAATTTAACACAATTTTCTTCATGTGTTCTTATAAGCATAATGAGCAGGTGGAAGTGCTCGGATTACAGATAAAGCCAGCTTAAATGAAACTGTTCATCTTCTTTTGTAAAAAAATCAATGAATACAAAGATTAATTTCCAAGTTTGATTTGTCTCTTTTTCCTCAAACAGCCACTCCCGATTGGTGTTCTGCTGGAAAAAGCAAGCTTCCAAGAAGGATTTACAGAGGAGAAGGGAAGTAAAAGGAGCAGATGAGAGATACTAGTAGAGTTGAGTGTTGCAGGAAAGAACTTTACAATCTTCCTATTCATCCCAACTACTTCCAAGTCTGGCTAGAGAGTATCAGACTGTAAACCCTGCCTTTTGTTCTTGTGTAGGGCACTCTGATACAAAGGACTTGTGGTTAATAGAAAAATCTGGGAAGAGTGGTGGTGTCTTGTTGATTGATCCTGTCAAGCAGCAATGGGAATAGAGGTCAGGAGGATTTAAAATCCACTGGGATTTAATGTCACTATGCACTTTACTCTGGGATGGCTTCCATCCCAAATAAACTACCTGGAGAATGGAAGTAGCTATGACAAGAGGGATATGGCAGCTCTGAACCTAATAAACAGTTAAAATGCTCACATAACAGAGTGCTGGGTCACACATCTAGTATGGATCAGAAGATACTCATGGAAAGTGAATGCACAGTGACAGCCAAATTGCACAAAGCATGTGGCTTTTTTAGCATAGCAAGGATAGTAAAATAAAGAATAAAGCTCCCTTTGGGGTCCTCTCACAGAGCGAAATTTAAGTTTTCCAGACCAAAATGCCAGATGCTGGTAGAAACGCAGTGTTTTGGGATTGATAAAGTGCTGCAGCTATTACGCTTTTCCTTTGGAAATATGTTAGGCCTTTAGTGATTACTGCAGGCCAGGACTTTGTTATTTTGCAGACATAAAATTACAGGGTGATTTTTTCCAAACTTTAAAAGATTTTTCAGTCTTGATTGCACATAGCAATTGTTTTGTGACCGTGAAACCAGAACCTGTTTTCTTCAGTGACACGTTTGGTCCCCTTTTGTTGATATACAACAGTTTTAGCAGGTAGTGGGTTGTGTGTTCTGGGTTTTGTAGTTTCATAGGTTTTTTGTTCGGTGTAGTTTTTGCAATCAACTTTTCATTTCTTCTGAAGCATAAAATTTGACACAACACATGGCCAATAGATAAATTAGAAGAGCAAGTCTAATGCGGAGTTAGTTCTAAAATTTGTAATTTAGCCAAGATTTCTCTCATAAGTGATGGAGGAGTTTGCAGTGGTATCCATGGTGTGTGGGAGTCTCTCACCACATCTCCAGTCATGCAACGCCCTGCAGTAGCGCTGACAGAGCACACAGACAGGGAGGGTGGAAGGCAAACACAGGAAAATGTGGGGGTACCTTGAACTGTAGGCTGAAAAATTTTAGAGGATGCTGGATTATGGAGGAATGGGGGAAGATGTGAACACGGAAAACAAAAAAAAGGTCCTTTCTGAGGATGAAGAAGGAAAAAGTAGAATATTAATGTAAAATAAAGAAAAGAAAACCAGACTTTCCATAGCTGTTTCTCAAGGAAAAAGCCCAACACTTAACAAGCTGCGCTGTCCCCACTAAACTCATTTAGAAACCAGATCCTGGCTAGAATTTTGATTAGTAATTATGAGCATGTTTCCTTTCACCTACAGCTTTCCTGGGAGAGAGACCAAACATTGACTGAATCCAGTGATTTCTCTTTTGTATTAGCACTACTCACACATCATTCATAATGCCCCGAACAGCAGTAATGAACATGTTCTACACAGTGAGCTAATTGCATCAGAAATTATTTGTTTAATAATAAGATGACCCCTGAAATGTTAGTTTTAAGATGTAAAGCATAGAAAATTATTTCTTGACATGACATGTGGCAAAGGTTTTCTAACACATAAAGGTCTTTCTACTCCTTTGTGTATGAGCCTACTCATGTAACAGCTATTCAGAAAATAATACAAATTTGTTTATATTAATGGGATAGATTTTGAAATTTAAAACTCTTCTCACTTATTTTCTCTTAATTTAAGAGAGCTGTTCCTATGAAGCATGCTTGCATGATACTTGTACTTTTGGTTCTAACAAAATGAATTCTGCTGTATTCTGACTCATTTTGTTCACAGCAGAGAGTGCTTGCAGGAGACCCCCTGAATTTTTTAACACAATACCAACAGATACTTATTTTCAGACTGGGTTTTTATTACTAATGAAGACAATCAGTGATTTCATGTATTGAATCTGATACTGAATTAATGAAGGACAACATGTGTGCAAATGTGCCAGGTTATTCTTCCACAATGCATTTCACAGAAGAACTCAAATTTTATGTGTGGATTTTGAACTGTGACAATGTACTCAGCTGCTACTAAGTTTGAAGAAGGCCTTTATGGAAAAGGATTTTTTTAATGGCTGTAAGACCAGCCTAATGAGATTCAGGACATTTACCTTGCAACATAGCACTGGTCAGGAACAGAACAAATTTTTTCTTGTCTCCTAGCAAATATGAGTCCATTTTTTGGTTATTCCCATCAATACCTTGATATGTGGATTTCGTGCTTATCTGGCTATTCTGCTTCTTGATGAACCACTCTTTTGGCCAGTTGCCATGAAAGTAAATGTTGGGGCTGAGACTAAGCTGTGATCAGATGGACCAGATGGTATCACAGCCCATTTGTTTCTCCTGCTCTGCCATCCTCTACACAGGTGAAGCCAAACACCCAGCTCTCCCAGCAGTCATCTGCTCCTGCACAGTACTGGTCAGTTTATTTTAGCAGCTTGCAACGGCATTTAAACCTAAACTGGCCAATTTTCCCAATGACATGGGTGAAGGGCATTCATGCTAAACATGATGAGGCAAGCAGACAGGGGAGTTTAGAAGCGTTATCTAAATTCTTTTACCTTAAAGAGACTCTCTGATCAGTTACCTATGCTCAGGGCATTTTGGCTCTCTTCTTGACTTGTCACAGGGTTAAGGAGAGAAATCCAGATTTGTTTGAAACAGATCTGAGAATAGCAGTTAAAAGCATTTCTTGCACATATCATATATATACCTTCACAAGGTATATACTATATGCAAGCATTATTTTCCTTCATTCTGATATCAAAGATGTGAGCTATCTTCAGAGAATGAAATACCATCTCAAGATAAATCATATGGTTTCTTACTAATGCTGCTCTATCAGACCATCCAAGTCAGTGCTAAGCAATCTAGCAAGTGGAGGAAAGGGTGAATCATTATTAAATTTATGAGAAGCTGCTTCATAAATCCTATATAATCACTTTTTCTGAGCTGACTTGGGAAAATCCTTTAAAGCTGCCTCATTCTATTTGGCATCCACAGTAGCTCAGTGTGACAGAAGAGATTTACCTTTCCCCAGACAACTTCCCAGAGCCCTTGCTTTTCAGCTGACAGCAAGGAAAGAACCTGTAGAAGTGCGTTTCAATTTAGAGTCAGATTTAAAGTTTTCGAAGGCACCTGAATTTAAGCAAAGCTTAGGCACATAAAACCAAAATTACAACTCAAACCCCCTCATTCTGTAATTCCCTCATTCTGGAATTATTGAACCACCCTGGGTACCTAGCTTATTTACTTCAGAGCTTTCCATGCCTCTGCCCAAAGCTCAGTGAGTACTCAGAGCTGGGGTGTTTCTGCTCCTAGCTTTCCCATGGGTCCTGCTTCAGCAGCCCTCCTGGATGCCTAATGCCTTAGTAAAATCAAAAATTCATGGGTGGAAAGTAAAAGAAAAGGAGCAAGATGAAAGCCAGATGTTGAGCACTGATCCAGGGCAGGGAGGTCCCAGGGTCTCAGTGGACATTTACAGTGGCTCTTTCATGCCAGATAAGCTCCTCAAGCCTCTCTCCTGAGCTGCAGGCTCCAAGCAGATGTATGTGCCCATCTCCCAAGATGGGCAGGATTTTGGATCACTCATAACCCTTGAAGCACCGTGCTGGATGCTCCTTGCTGGCCCCCTCCTCGGGCTCTCAGCCTCACACATGGCCCTGCACAATTCCTGGCAGCAGCATCTGCCTTGAAACAAGGGCAGGGCTCCCAGGTCAGTTTCAGTGCCCAAAATCTGGAGTGTCAGAGCCTGGCTCCAGCTCTCATCAGTCTGGTCCCTGGAGTGGGAGAGGAGTCTGAGGCTCTCAAAGCCTTGCATCTGCAGCTGAGCTTTTCCTGAGCTGAAACCAAAGTCTGGAAAGCCAGAAACTGTAGTAGTGTGCCAAGAGGGCTCTTCAAAGCTGTCTAAAGCAATTATTTTTATGTAACATTTTTGAAAGATTAAGATGTATTTTTCATCTTTGATTTGCAGAATGACAGTTACATTTTTTACTTCCCATAGCTCTGGAATATTACCAAGGTCCAGAACAGAATTCATTACCTTGCTAATTTTGAGGGGTTTGACTTTTTTGATGACCAACCCTCATGTTCCTCCTAAATCCCTTAGCTAATCAACAGATCTATCAGGGTATGCTTCTGAAGTATACTGTGCTTGCATTTTACATCAGTGACTACTGGCATGGAATCAAAAAGCCTAATTGGGATTAAATATTCATATAAAATAGAGAACAGTGTCAACAGCAGAAGCCTTACTAGCATGTTCCTGCTTGCTTGCCTTTGCAATAGCTGCATGTCCCTCTTTCTCTGTTCTCATTCTTGACTTTACTGATTCCTGCTTGTCACGGAGTTTATTAATAGGGTTTTTCCTTCCCCTTTGATTTAAAACAGCAGTTGTAAGAGCTCAGCAGCTGCCAGAGTTATTCATTTATTTAAGCCAACCGATTCACTTTGTTATATCAATAAATGAGAGACCCTTTTCTTCAAAATGCTTTTCTCAGATTTCTCCCAAAATTTACAGTGCTTGTGAAGATGAACAAAGTTCACAATGGCTCAATTGTCTGTAAGCATAGCAGGTCTCAGCTTGAAACAAGACAACCACTTAAACTATACATTTAATGCAGTGCAATTTTTATTACAAGGTGCTTCTTAAATATTTCATGATCTTCTGCTACAGTACTATTGAAGACAATCTAATTCATTATTGTCTTTCAACAGAAGAATTTATTTCCTGAGGTTTTTCTTGTTTTCATTGACATGACCAAGTAATGGATACCAATTAATGTCTGAGAAGAAAGTTACTGAAGCAGAGATTTTTAAAATAACAGACAGAAAGCAATTTCAGAATAAATTATCAAAAACTAGCCCTGAATTTTTTGTTTAGTTTTTTTTTCCCCCTTGATCGATGGAGGAAAATTGTACTGCGTGTATCTTCTTATTCAACATTGAATTTGTTTGGTTTTCTTTCAGAGTGTGTTGATTTTATTTGTCATAATTTCTTTCCTTTCCTTTGCAGGAACTCAAAAAGCACATATCCTTCAAAACAACTGGTGTGACACAAGATCAGCAGCGTGCATGTATAGAATAACACGACCTTAAATAACTCTCAAGTTGCATTCAGTGATCTCAATTTTCATGCTGCAAATGTAAATGCCATGTTCAATTTTACTTTCTGCTGCTGTAATGCAAGTATGGATATTGCCATTTTCTGTAAACCCAAAAAGATCTGGCAAAGCAACACTCCTCCTGGGCTTGACAGTGATGGCAGTGTTTCAGCTTCCATTAAACAAATGGGAAAAGACTTAAAAAATTAAACACAAAGCTAAATATTTCATAGTGACTTTGCTAAATGGGACTGGTCTGTCTTTTCCAGAGAACTCTACAGAAAGTACCCCTTGTGGCAGGTGCATGTCCAAGACATCCATCTGCAGGTGTTCAGGGACTCCTGCACCACAGCACGTCTCAGGCAAGGCTTTTATCAGCTGGCCAAACCAGGGAACTGTGGCCCCTGAAACACAGACTTTGGAAAAGATTGGAGAAGTGCTGCTGCTCCTAAGCACCTGGGCCTGTTTCTGTGCCACTGCAAGAGGATATTTTCAGATATCCTCTCCCTCCCTCCCTAGGCTGCAGAGAAGCCAGGATGGATCTTACCTGTGCATGAGTTTATATACAAGATAAGAAAATTAACAAATAACAATTGGGTTTTGTGTTCCATTTCCATGACAAAAAAGAGATTCCCACAGTTCTCAGGTGCCTCTTGTTAATTTCTTCCCAGCATTGGGTGACACTAGGTGGTTGATGGCCAGACCTCTGATGCAATGAGCTCTTGTGGTACTTTGGGTGTGCCTGAAAGGTGGAGAGGTGGCTGTGGATGGCAGGTGTGCAGGGACTGGCAGCACAGGATGTGCTCTGCCCAGCACTGCAGGAGACAAATAATCACAGTGAGAAGAGTCAGGGCTGCAAATGCACCTGACCAGTCAGACCAGCAAACAGAGGCTGTGTCAGTTGTCGATGAGACCTGGAAACAAAGATGTTGCTTGTTCAAGGAAGCCAAGGGGAGCTCAGTGAGGAATAAGGTGATGCTATTCAGCCCATCATCCCTCCTCTGCAGTGAATGAACTGAGGCATCTCTGCTTCGTAAAGCTAAACAGTAAAGCAGTTGCTGTGCCTTATATCCCATTTTAGTTTCCCTGTGAAGTCTACAAGCTCCAATACAAAATAAATAGCCCAGCAAAGATCTTCTGGAAAGTTACATGTTAACAGTGTTTTGAGGATGTTCACATTTTCTCTGTGCACTTTCATATGTATGCAAGCTTGTGTTGGAATTGATACCCTAAAAAAGGGCTTATGGCTAAAATATTCTACGTAACAATTGATAAAATTTTATAAAATGCAGCTCATAAAATCCTGCAGAATGCCTTGTATGGAATAAAGCTGTGAAGTGCTCATGAAATACTCTGAAACCTGTATCTTGAAGCAGAGGATAGATCAAACGCTGCAGCAAATGAATTTGGATGACACCTGGCTTTCACAGTGATGGGTTTATTATTGGAATCTGCTGTGCTGGAAGAGATGCGAGGAGGGAGGGGAGAAGGCAGGGGGAAGGGAAGCATGGTCTGCCCTCTTGTGTGATGAGCCAGCCTCAGCTAGGGAATATTTATCCTAGTGTTACTAGAAATGGTAACCCCCTTTCTGTCCCTCCCAGCACAATCATTATTCTGAGCAAGGAGCAAATCCATAGAAATCCCTCTCAATTGGGCAAAGCTAAATAGGCATCAGCTCCTTGGAACATGGCAAACACCATGTCTGCCTTCCAGTCTCTTAATAATATATATACCTGTTTTCTTGTTTTGTGTAAGATGCCACAAGAAAGAAAATTACTCCAGCTTCTTTCTTGGGGCTGTCAGGACTGATGTATCCCAACTGCCATGTTCATGGAGAGGTTTTGTTGGAGGGAAGATTTTGTTATAGGGGTAAGGTCTTTCTGAGAATGATGCTTCCCCTTTCACCAGGGAAGAGGTGATGGAAAAATGGAGCCTTTTTAAGCACTTGGCCATTCTGACACCTCTGTCACAAACCACTCATGCATGAGATGTCAAGCTGTCACAGTTTTGTGATGCTGGCTCACGCTTTAAACATGTTCAAAATATCATGTATTTGAGAAATCTTGGTGAAGTTGGAGAAAGTAATTTCATACCTGGACTTGTCTACGTGGTTCCTGGGAACATACTAGTCTGAAGGTACATTTGAATCACAGTTGTGGTTTCAAACCTGTGCTGATCATATACAGACTCCTTGCAGCTCCTTTTGTGTGTCAAGGCCCATGATCCTGGCAGCAGACAGCAAGAATTGCTCTGGTGTTTCCTGTTTGAAGTTCCCACTGTTGCACCTGCCCAGCAGAGCCCAGCAGCAGAGCAAGTGCTCGACCATGGGCACTTGCTCTGGACAGGTTTCAGTATCACCTCATAAAAGCACCCGAAGCCTGTCTGCAGCACTGTTTGCTCCATTTTGAGCACCAGCACTATTTCCACATTGCTAAAACAGCTCTAAAACTTCTCACCACAGGTGACACTGGACTTCCTCATCCATTTTCCCTATCACACTTTGTAGAGAAACAACCTTTGCCTGAGGTTCCTATTTTTACATCCATTTATGACTCTGTAGTGTCCTCCCACTGCAACTGAAAAACCCCACACATATGTCAGATCCCAATTTTAGTCACTTTGTACACTCCAGATTAACCACTTGGCAGCAGTCCCTTCACATCCATGTACTTCTCCAAATAATGACTTAACGTGTGTCAAATGTCAAAACCAGGCCAAGGTGACATAAAGAGAAGGTCACTCTGGTGTTAAAACCCTACTGGAATAACTATCAAATATAGTGGATGTATCAAAAATACATCAGAGTCCATTAAAACGGAATAAAATTACTATTTTCTTTCCCTTCCACTGCAGAAGGAGATAATACTACTTGGTGTCCATTATTCACTCCCATAAGACCATGAAGATCTTATTCTAGTGCTGCAGCCAGGTAAAAGAGGGCTGTATGCTCCCAGAGATATCAGGAAGCATGGGGTTTTTTGGAGCTAGAATGGAGAAATAGCCCATCACCACTATCCTTTTAGTGGCAATTTTTCTGCTGATTCTCTAACTTTCTTATTTTTCTGTTCAGTTGCAGTAATGTGACTTCAGAACCACTGTGCTCAAGAGGAATGCTCTTTGTTCACTTTTCTGTTTTAGGAGGAAGCAACAGAAAGTTCTGGTGTTTCCTGATTTCTGCAGATATATTTTGAGAGCAGGAGCCTGAAAGATGAAACAGTGTGAAAGACTTCAAAGATCATGGCTGACTGGCAGTGAAACAAAGAGTCTAGGGAGAATTTTCTAGTGTCCAATGCATAAAAAACCCAATTAGATGGAGAGACAGAGTCATTGCAAGTGGGACTGCCAGGAAGTCCCAAAGCTGATCTGTGTGACACTGTGCCTTGAGTCAAAGTAAGGGTTCAAGCAAGTAAGCAGGTGTTTAAGACCCACCAAAGCAGACTTGTGAGGGACAGCTCTTATTCCAAGCAGGCTCAAGCTTTTTCTTCCCTCACCATGCTTTCTTTCAACCTTTTGTTGCTTGTTCTGCTCCCAAATTCCTCCCATCTATATTCCCTGCTGCCCTTTTAGTGATCTTTTATTACTTTCTTCCCTACTTTTTGGACACGTGGTCATGTACAAGAAAATAGAAGGTGAATGACAGCCTAACTTAAAGGAGACAGGAAATCTTTCAGAGAGTGCTCTGAGAGATTTAAATCAAATCAAACACATTATCAACCCTAAGTGACCCAAATTCAGCTTGCATGATTACATAAAAATACACATCGCTTGTATGAATATATAAAACATGGACGCGAGACTACCAAAAGAGATCTGCACATCACTAAATCAGTCAGGAAAAGCCACTTTCACTTTGCCAGCGGCTGACAACTGGCTAATGGTGTAAAGCACAAGCGCTAACGAGCCCTAGTGCTGGCAGGAAGAGGGAAGAGCTGCTCAAGACCAGGACCGGTTCCAAAAGCTATGGTGCTACTGCCACCTGAGGTTTTCTTCTGGAAATACAACTCTTACGTGAAAGAGGCTGCACAAAAATTGGGGTAGAAGAGGCAGCCTCTGCCCTCCTCACTGCCCTTGCCAGCCTGCGCAGAAGGACCAGATATCTCCAGAGGTCCCAGCCAGATGATTTGTCCTCTGATCCTATGATGGTTAAGACAGTTGTGTTTTCATACAATTTTTTAGCTGTGCGATGTTTCAACTTCATATGCAAAAAATTTTTTATCTGCTGCTACTTGACCTATAAGGATTGCAATGTAACTAGAAAAAGTGAAGGCATTTCACCATTATGATATTGGATCTGGATGATTCTTGCACAGGCCAGGGTCCACATGCACTGCTCCAGAGCATTACACCATGGCTGGGATCTCTTCCCACTCCACACACTGACATCTGTGTTGAGCAGCACGTTAGCAGCACTGGTGCCCAAATCCATGTAGTCCTGATACAGCATGTGACAGGGAAAATAAATGAAGTTTTTGAAAAGTCCAGTAAATATTTTTTTTTAAATTAAAAATTAATTATATACATTCCATCATCTTCCCATCTTCTGTTGTTGGCATCTGATTTTAATTGGGAAAGACCATGCTGTCATTTGCGCCCAGCTTTTGATCCTGCTCCTGAATTTCTCCTATTTGCTGTAAAACACCATTTTGACCATAAAAGCTATTCTCTCATACAAGCTTCTCCCATGGTGGATCTCAGCTTTGCACATGATGTACATTGACCTACTAGACCAAACATCTGCAAGGCATGAATTTTAAAGTTAGTTTTCTCCATCATGTTCACCATGACATCTTTCTGGCTAGAAAAAATAATCTAGTTACATTTAAAATAAAAAAAAATAGAAACATAGCAGACCATTCTGAATTGTGACTCTCACCAAGATATTGTTTTGGACCCTTTATCTCTTTTTCAAAGCCTGTCAAAACTTCCATTATGGCCTAAAATAGTATAAAATAAAACTGTATTACTTTTGAGATTGTAAAATATTAATAAACCATGAATAACCAACTATAGCTATTAAGTATATTTTAATAGGATTTTAATTATTTTATTATTTATTGCTTGCTTAAATTCCTTGTAATGGTAAAATCATTGCACAATATTTAATGTTAAATCAAATAAAGCAAAAAAAATAAGATCATGTCCCCTACCAGTCAGATAATTCAGGAAAAGAAAAAGATTTGATTACTTTACAAAGGTTGATACTTGCAGTTCCATGGCTTTAGATGCCATTTCATAGAAGGTTTGCCCTTTTCAATAACTTGTTTATCTCCAGAACTTATTTGTATTTGTACTCTCAGTGCAAATATGAACTACCATTTGGGATCTCAGGCATGACACAGAAAAATCTGACAATTTTGTTTGAATGTGGTTATCCAAAAGTATGTTTGTACTGGAATTGTATATGGATGTATATGTATCGTTCATGTGTGAAAAAAGATGGGAAGGGAGAGAAGAGATGGAGAGTGAAAAATCAGGCAAAGGAAATTCAATGCTTATATTTTCTTAATGCATCAAATTCTTCCTGTTTCTTATATTAACATTTTATTGTTCGTTATAGCTCCAATGAAGCAATTATATTTATGAGTGTGCTGGAAGAAGAAGTCTATCACTTCTAGTGAGATTCCTTAAATATTTTCAAGATGAGCAGATGCTTGAAATAAGCATATGCTGGGCCAGTGCCCAACTGCACTGCTTGGTATTTATTAGTAGTACTGCGTGGCTAATGTAATAGTTACTTCCTTTCTAAATTCTCTCTTCAGCTGTTCATAACTTCCCAAACCAAACTCCTTTTAAACCTTACATTCTAAATACTTGGCCTCATGCAAAAGACAATCTTTGTATATTGGTTCCTGTGAAATCCATCCATCTGAATTCACATTATGTGGATAAGACAGAAGTGATTACCATGAACTCTTGCTCCATTTTTTTTCATATAACTGATAATAGCCATGAAGTTTCAAGCATGGTTGAAATTGCCAAATTCAGCTTCTCATTTTACAACAGATTTTCTGCAGATGCACCATGGCTCACACTCATGAGTTCACTGAACTCAAGGAAAATTTGAGAAGGACCAAAGTTTCACTTGTGTGGTGTTTAGGAAGGAGTGAGCTTGCACAGTCCCTGCCAGGGACCAGGAGCCATGTGGAACTGCCAGCCAGGGATGTCCATGAGGGAGGACAGGTCCCAGCAGGGGGGCAGCCCTCAGCCCCACTGCCACATGTGTTTGTGGTGACACACGAGGGCTGGGGCCCAGCTGGAAAGTCTGCAAGTCTGAAAGTCTGGCTGAACAGGGTCCACAGCCAGGCAGGGATGGGACGTGGCTAGGGACAGGGTCACCTACAACTTGGATGGGGACAGTCCCAAAGGCTGAGCTGAAATGGGTCCACTTTAATGCCTTTCATCCTGCAAAGAGCTCTTCATAAAACTAGGCGACTGGACAACAGCAAGGCAGTTTATTATCCAAGCATTTTAGACCAAGAAGTTTTTAAGAAAATGAAATGGTTACATTCTTTGGAACCATTCCTTTCTAAATACATGTCATGCCACGCTGGTTCCTGTTGCTGTCTGTATAGGAATGCTACACAGCATGCATGAAAATGTCCTTTCTATGACATACCTTGCAGTTCTGTCACAAAACATAGGGCAGATCTGGATAGAACGCAAATGCTGAAAAACTTTGGTTGCTCCTATTAATATATTCAAACTAATTTGCTAGTATAGAGAGAAATAATCACTGCAAAACCAGAGGCATTAACTAAGTAGGTACTCTGTATAAGACAAAAATTTCACTTCAAAAAGCACAGCAATAGATGGCAATCTCAAAGAAAAACGCCGTATGATAATTGCTATCCGTGTGGTTTTGAATGTAGACTGGATATTCACTGAAGGGCTTTGATATATAGATTAATCTACATTCCCTCCAACGGAATGGTCCCATTTGCTTTTCTTCATTAAATGCCACCCAGCTGAGTTTTGTAATCAAAATTAAGAAATAACTTTTCAACATTTTCAGAGCGGTTGAAGATCATATTACTCTTGTTCAGTAGAAAATAATGACACTACTCCTAAAGAAATATGGAAGTATTTGCAATATCAAGACCCTTAATATCTTCTCTTCTTATCTTTACAAAATAGAAATGCTTAAAACACATATTGAAGAGCTTGGATTGCTATAAACACCAGCAGTAACAGGGTGTTTTACATCAAGTTGTACTGGAGGCTATCAAACTCCATTTAATCCTAAGAAAAATTTATTGCTATTGCAGGTTTCAATTATTGGAAACAAGGGTTTCTCAGCTAATGTTGACAGGGAAAATTCATTTTCAGTGCAATTATAAAAGTATTGGCAGAGACATGGGAGATTATGTGGCATCACATGTCTTGAAAAGGTGCTGAGAATGCTTTTGTTCCGTACATGGCAGGATTAAATAATTTTTTGTCTGTCTGGCCTCTGCTGCTTCTCTTACATCAGAGTAATTAGGATAAATGAACTCCCATTTGACCCTCTTCAATGCCTGTGGTACATAAACCCAACCTATAAGATAACACAAGCATTACACTTAATCCCCAGCTCAGCAGAGCACTTAAATGTATATTTTGAGACCAAATTTAAAGGTATGTTTAAAAAGAAACATTTCTTAATGGCACTGGTGAATTGGGGCCTTAACAGGCTTTCATGGTCATTGCTCGAGGAAGTCATGAGTTAATGTAAATCCTTGGAGGGCAGCACTTCTTCCACACCTCACACCAGCAACACAGCTGGACTGCCCAGGAAGCTCTGTCCCAGGACTCTCTACATCCAGGCACTGCTCCACGGGGTGGCGAGATGCACAGAGCACTGCACAGCCACACATGGAAGAAGAAAATCCTAAACACAAACCCAGATAAAATTCTCAAACCAAAAGCACTCTCCAGCAAACATTCTTTTCTTTGGAAATCTATTTTAAGGTAGTCAACATCAGGATACCTCGTGTTGTATAAGCAAACATTTTTATGAAGTCTGACACAAAATGGGAGTGCCAATATTTATTTGCCAATTAAGGCTTCTGCACTATTTTTCTTAATATAAAGTAGAGCAGCTCATTCCATGAGAAGATCCATCTATTTCAAGCTTGGGTGAAGAAACCGAGGCACTGGGTACCTCTAGAAGTCTTGATCACTCAGTAGAAGGAAAGGACCAGTATTTCATATATGCCAGCATGGTCTCAGGAAAATCACTTTCACAGACAATAGCTATCAGCACAGAAAGGCATTGAATGAAGCAAAGAGTCACTCAGGTAAATGTGTTATGAATTTGAATGTAACATTGCCTGATGACAATACAGGGGGAAAAAATACTATAAATGAAAACTTAAATTCAAATGTAATGGGTTTGAACTTCCTCTATAGCGTACCCAGTGCAAATTGGTTTTTAACCATAAATAAATGTTTGGTGGATAAAGCCTGTAAGATCTGCTGGCAAAGATGCACGGTCAGAGCTAAAAATATGTGGGAAAATCTAATAGTTCAAATTTACTCCAAAGGTCATCCGGAGTATAAATGTATTCTCAGAAAAATTATGCAGAAATTTTATCATTCTCTTCTTCACATGGGCTGAGATTGCAGGAAATAAGTAAGTCCTCACAAAATATAATGACAGGAAGAGAAAAATGCCTGTGCTGTGACTGAATCCAGTTTCTTCTAACAAATTATTATGTGCTCTGTGACATAAATTCCAACCATTAATCACTTCCATAGGCATGAAGCCAGAAGAATAGCACTATTAAGACCGGTTTCAGCTAACCCCTGAAATATTTTACTCTTGAAAGGGTTGCATTTTTCTAGACAAAGGAGGTTTACATGCAGCTTGGCAAGAAGTTAATGTGAAAAGGAAAAGCCAAAACAAAATCAACTTACAACTGCAAAGCTTTGACTTCTGAATGAAACAGTTTCTTCATATGTGTTGCCTATATATAAGCCAGGAAACATATATAATCAGTGAGTTACAGTGCACAGATGTACTTAAGTCTTGTTAATGTGGGATGCAACTCCTCTATCATAAAAGGAAAATGCAGTCATTTACCTCACCGACATCCAATACTTGGGCCACCAGGAGCATGCAAGAACTGTGTGTGCTTGCCAGATCAAAATATAAGAATAAACTTACACCACGGAAGATACCAAAGGCTTTTCCTTTTCCTTTGCTTGCAGATGGGCACAAGGTCCCAAGAGACCTCTTGCATTGGGAGTGTTTCCAGGACAGCTGTAAGAGATCCACTTCACACTCTTGTCCATAATGAATGGGAATAACCTACACTTTGTGGGAGTACATATATGCTAATTAGAACCATTTCCTCTGAACTTGTATTTTAATTAAACAACCTTTTACAGAAATCAGACTGATAGCAAGTCCCCCCAAAACAAGCACACTAAAAAGCCCCTGCCTCTTCAGCTGCAATGGCAGGGAGCTTAGATTCTCAGTCGTGGCTGAGACAACACCACATAACAAAGCCCAAGAAAATTATTACAGGATTTCAGTATGTACATAAAGTAAATAAAAACATGTGCAGATACTTCCCATCCTCTTATATCTCAATAACATTAGCCAATGAGTTATTCATAACATTCTTGACAGCAAGGGGCAACTTAACTTTCCCTTCTTCTTTTGTTCTATTCTAAACATTTATCCCAGGGAGCGGAATTTTATTAGATATTGGGCATGTAAGGTTTTAGATAGAAAGCTGGGCATTATTTATCATCCATTTATAGAATATTAACAGCTTCATGGTTCTTTTCCCCTTTTTTGTCACTGGTATGGCACACTTTTTTCACTGCTGAGTCCACAGAATTAAAATTAGCAAATGAAAAGAGAATGGTACAAGGATGCTGAAGGTGAGCTTTGGGACTATGAAGCAGAGAGAAAAGGGTGTGCCTCTCCCATGGGATTTTCTCTCTCCCCAGACACCACAGCTCAGAGCAGTGATGCCATGATGGAGCACAGCACCCCAGGTGCTGGGGACTCACCATCTGTGCCTGTGCTGAAGGCACAAAACCAGCTGGAGATACGTAGGAAACTTTCTCTTCTGCATTGCCACATTTTGGTGCCCTCCAATCTCTCCACTCCTTCAATCTCTCCAAATAAGATTTGCAATAAAGGCAATGAGAAGAATGAAGTGGCAATGCATTTCTTAGGAAGAACCAAATGCTAAGCAATAGAGCAATGCAAACCAGCATTATAGATGTTCATTTTTTAATATTGACAGAGGTACCGCACATCCTCTGACAGATGCTCTGTCCTTTGTGTGTTTAACCATGGTACTTCACAAAGTCTTATAGCAGCCTACATTTTCATCTGTGTCACAAGAGTGATGATGCTGAGCTGGCAATAGACTTACCAGGAAAAACAAAAATTTACCTTTTTTGATATTTAAAATTAATTTTATTTTTAAATATTAATTTAAAAACATTTTACATTTGAAAGCAATACATATTTGATACATTAACCCACTTTCTATATTGTCAGAAACCTGATTGGGGTTTTCTTAATCAAGAGCTTTTCAGATAAAACACATTAATGTCACAGAAAGACACAGTCCCAGAGTTAATTTTTACTAATTAAAGTAGAAGATTTATCCTTTGTTAATTCAGAAGGGTGGAAACTGTGTCCTATCAGTTGGATGGGAAAACAGTGATACACATTCTACTGCTTAGGCTGATGTAACCTAAGAGATGAAACTACAGTTTCACTCCAAAATACAACTGTGCTAAAGTTAGTCTGTATATAGAAATATCATCAATGATACTATAAATGGTCTCTAAATAATGGTAGATTATTGAATTAAAACATGTCAAAAATCACAAAAATGCAGCAATTTTATATTTGCTTTCTGTTCTGCGCAGAAGTAACAACCTTTGCAGATGCAGAATGTCAGTAGGCATCTGAAGGAAAAATCTGCATTTGTATTCTGAGAACTCAAAGGCACTTAACATGAGTTTTGTAATTTATTGGCACCATGGGAATCATAACTTTCAGGAAAGCCTGTGAGTTTCTCAAACTATACTCCCAGCATCAACCTATTTACAGAAGGAATTTCAATGAGAATTACAATTATATGTGGGGCTGATGGAAAGCATCTTTTCCCACATTGGTGCTGCTAGAAACTGCCAGGCAAAGCATATTTCAGTATTTTTTATCTTAATGATGAGATTCAAGAATGCATATACACTAATTGTTTGCAAAAAATAAAAAAAAAAAAAAAGAAATTGCTGAGTTTTATATATTTCATTGCTTACCTTAGTGTATTAATGTCTATACAAAATTCAGCATAGCACAGCCAATTAAAAACATGAGTTGATGAAGACTTATATTGCAAATTGGCCTCTGGAAAACTCTTGTCTGCCATCAGTCAGATCATCACAACAATTGCTACAACTGGTCTCTCAAACACAATATCTGTGTGCTCAAAGTCCCACTTCTACACATTTCTCTTACAAAAAGCTACAAATGATTTGGGTAATTTATGCAGTCACTGTATTTCTAGAGTACATAGCAGACACAACACTGTTCCCTAACATTGGCCCTAATATGGCTCTAAAATGCCATTAACACAAACTTCAATTAGGTGAATAATACCCTCTACTTCCTAGGAACACAGGATACAAAGAATGTTTAGGTAACATTTTCTAGCACTGGAAATTTTACACCTCTTTTTGTATGAGAAAGATAAAACCATCATGAAGTCAGAAATTTTTGTTCCTCTTAGCTCATCAATAAAATCATATCCATTTGAAAATGTTCCAGATGTGCATTTTATATGGAGGAGCTCTGCTTTGGATTTATTCCCCCCAAAATAATAAAATCTGACAGGACTGACACCTTCAGCTGCCTCTTAAGTGCTTCCACAGTGTAACCATAGCAGTGCACCTCTCAGCAACATACAAATTTCATAGAAATGTGAAGAGAAAAGCAATGTGATTTTGAAGAAAGTTTAAGAGACCATCCAGATAACGCTTAACTTCTGTCATCCATTCCACTCAGGACATAGATGCAGCTACAGTAATTTTCAATGTATTTTGAGGTTGAGGGTGCATTTCCATCTCTGGGCAAAAGTCCTAAGAATCCCAATATGAAATATCATCCCAAACATGCATTTCTGAGACTGGCAGAGAAATATTCAAACTTTTTGAGCCACACACCTTTTACACTGGTACCTCGTAACAGAGCTCCAGCCTGCTGTTATTTTATAATATTGTCCCAAGCCTTCACACTAATGAAGGACTAATTTACGCTCCAAGTAACATTTGAATGTGAGAGCCACAAAGGAAATAGTTGGGTCAAATGTTACCTAAAACTGTGATTCCATAATTAGCTTAAGCTGCTGGAATGCAGGCTGCCACCAACCCTCGTGTGCCCGTTGCCTTCCTCTTGTGAGCACAAACAGCAGCGCACCAGAGTTCAGCTCATATTGGTTATGATCTACACATTGAGTTATTCAGTATGGACTTACATGAAAATGTGATTGCCTGTGAAAGTTTATTTTCAGAAATATTTGCTCCTGAAGTTCTTCAGGATGAGCTGCTGCACTTCCATCCACGTTCCTTCCAATGCAGCATAATAGGCAGTTTTTATACAAATTCTTGTAGAAAAATCAAACAAGGGAACCAGTTTAGGCAACAGTAAAGTTCTAAGTCAGTCCCAAGCCCACGCAAACTGCTAAAACTACTGCTTAATGTTGGCTATCAAAGTGGGACTGTAAATCCCACCTTTTGAGGAAGAACGTCTGGCTGAAGCAATCTCAAATACTGCCCTATTCCACACCCTCAAAAAAGTACACAAACCTTCAAAATAATCAGTGTAGCCATGTGTACTGCTAAGCACTCCAGAAAAACAGCCGTGTGACTATTGGGCAAGGCAGGTACATTTCCCCTGCTCTAATCTAAGAGACACATGCTAGGCAAGGAAGACTCCCACAGGAAAATTCTCCACTGACCTGGAAAATTCAGTTTGCACCAGCAGCCCTAGAAGCTAAAGCTCCCATTGTGTGCATTTGCTTGTATTGAAGAAACAGACCCTGAGGCATGGTGTAGGGCATTTGAATATTTTTTTTCTTTTTTCCTTAATTTGTGAGACAAGCTTGCTCTGAATTTGGGGAATTTTCTGGGCTTTTTATCTGAAATTACTTGTATCCCAGCCATGTAAAATCAGGTATCTCAGTTGCTTTGTACTAGGGCAGAGGAGACCTCAGGCTGAGATCCAGTACCTAGAAAATACCTTGGAAGTGCTACTCCAGAAACTAGTTGACAGACTTCTCTCTCCTTTTGACTGTTATTCTTGAAAAAGGAGAAAATAATATTTGAATATAAAGGGATAGGTTCCCCAAAAATCATAAAGTAGAAGTCTCATAAAGAACTATAATTATGTTAATACTTTGTCACATCTGTTGTTCTCCTCAGAAGCCTCACAGAGATGATTAATCAGACTCTTGCCCCTGCTATGACTTTCAGCAAAGTGGTAGCATCTAAAACATGCCTGCTAACTTTGGACATAGTGTTTTGAGGGAACAGCAGAACAGTTGGTGAACAATTATGGGTTTTGGCCAGTAATCAAAAAACACCATTAAAAGGGTTCAATTGCAATTACAGTTATTTTCTTGGCAGGTATTAATGAATGTGTTTAATATTTTAGTGGAGATATTAGGTTTCTAATTAGATTAGATGCCTAATGCCGAGTATTAGATTTAAAGAATCAATCACTTTAATGACTAACTCATTAAGATACAGAGTCAACTCTCTATGAAAATAATTTTTAAATCCATTTTTCTCATGCAAGGATCTGTCATAAACAAAATCAGTATTGAATAACTGGATTAGGATGCAAACAAATGCAGGTGTGCTCCAAATGATGCATGATGCAGAATGCTCAATAAGATCTCACACATGAAAGTAGGCCAAGTTCAGTGATTTACAGTAGAAATTTACCTGGGCACTCAATTTCTTAGTATAACTAATATTAGTATGTAATTCTGGTTGCCTTTCTGCATGCTTAGTGTCACCTATCTCTGAAACAGCCTTAAAAGCAAACACTGCTGTTAAAACAGCATCCTTTAATCAGTGGATTTGACCTATTGATTTGATATGGCTCTGCTTTCCTGAAAAGCAAAAGGTTATGTCTCAACATGGATTTCCCCCTCCCCTTTGTTTACATAAGTTAGATACGTCAGTCTTGGAGGGTGTCATGATCCGCTCTATGAGCAGGGAGTCGTGTTGGTTCGTTTTACTGATCTCAGAGTGCAAAAAACCAGCATGAAAGGATTTCAGTATTAATCAAAACAAATGCATCTTTTATTGAATGACCAGAGCAAATGTGATAGATGGATTAAGGGAGAGAAAAAGATAGAGAAAGGGAGAGAGAGAGCAGGGGTTATAGCTACCAAACGTAGAGACAAAGTCCTTTGCAGTCTGGCCAAATCTGCCTGTTACATCAGGGAGATATCAAAATCTCTAGCTAACTCAGAGGTTTTTATTATGATAACTATTGAAAATTGCGAGGGGTGGGAAACAGATACAATAAAGAATAGATGTAACAGGTAGTCCATGTTCTCCGCAGTAAGCGAGAGCCATTGTCTTCTCAGTCCAGCGATCAGGTAGTGCTTGGCAAAATCTCTCTTTGGTAAGTTCGGCTCTTCCCCTCCCCCATGTTAGGGATTTCAGTCTCAGTCCTTGGGAGGGGGGGAGCTTTGATACAGGGGTTTCATGTCTCAGTCCTTGAAATGGGGCTTCATCCATCTCAGTCCATCACGGTGGTTGAAAAGCAGATGAGGGATTCTCCGTGGGGGACCACCAAAGGTTCCCGCAGAAAGACCATTTGGCCAAGAGGTGGGGGAAATTCACGAGCTATTGGAGCAGGAACCATGAAGCAGGTGCAAGCATTTACCAGGCTCAGTGTTCCATGGCAGCAAACACACCTGCAAACGAAAGCTTGGCAAACCAGCAGGGTTCTCAGGATCTTGGCGAGCAACCACCTCTAAGCAAGGCCAGAATTCTGACCAGTGTCTTTTCAGTGGTCCTGGTTTCTGTCCTTTCACGACGATCATGAGCCAGATGAGAGAAACTTCGGACAGCGACTTACAGAGGGCAAGAGCTTAAGCACAGCTGGTGTCGCAGCAGAGAGCCTTTTCACAAGACCACAGCAGGCCCTATATGCTACAGCCCTCTCAGCCAGCACATATCCTAAAGCTCCCTGTTATTACCAGTATGGGTATTCTCTTCCCAAGTGGTAGCGGGCTGCCAGCCACCACCAAAGATTACAGTGAGGACAGTGAAACACTGCCACAGGTTGCCCAGAGAGGTGGTGCATGCTCCATCCCTGGAAACACTCAAGGGCAGGGCGGATGGGGCTTTGAGCACCCTGGCCTATTTGAAGCTGTCCCTGCTTACCACAGGCTGTCAGACTAGATGCCTTTAGAGATCCATTCCAACCCAAACTATTGTATGATGATTCTGTGTTTTGTAGAGGTAAGGTCACTAACAGCAGTCCTTGTAGCCAAAAACCTCTGGAGTTCAACATATAATGAAACACGGAATTCATTATTTTTAAGTGAACGGGGGCTGCTGAGCTGCTTTATTGCTGCAGGAGAAGAGATGCTTCTGCTTTCTAAGTCACAGCATTAATTTTTGGCATTTATACATCTCAATTCTAAAAGCATTGGAAACATCCAACCCAAATTCCACTAAAAAAAAAAATAAAGAGCCGTTTTTACGTTTTTCCAAACATTTTCAACACAGGTGATGCTGACAACAGTGTGGGAAAAATCCTGAATACAACAAAGATGATTGTCCAGCTCATAGTCTCTGTACAGGTACCACACACCAATTAATACTACTCCTGGTCGAAGTAAAAATCAAGTTTTAAAAGGAACATCTAGCTAAAAATTCAATTGTCATTATCCAAATCTCTGTCTGACTAATGAACCACTGTTCTTCCTGCTAGTATCTAAGAATGTCAAGATTGCACAAGATTCATTGATGTTTTAAATGGTATTTAATTATTAACACCAAGACCACTCAGTTAAAAGCTCTGTCTTCAACTCTTTTCTCTGTTGCTGGACCAAGTGTAGTATTTAGGGAGCTGTGGCAGCCTTTTCTCGCTGCTGTTCCAGAGAGGCGCCTTGAAGCTACACGGAAGTATTTTGCTATCTCTGGAGCCATGAGCTTTGTTTCTGCCTCATGCAAAGTGAGCAGCAACAACATATCTGACATACATCTCCTGAGACTTAATGCTGAAGAAGCTGACTTCAGACAGCTAAATAATTAACCTTATGAATAAGCAAAGGATTTGCTGCTGACCCGCTTCCCAAAGAGCCTGCATGAGGCTGACTACACTCTTGTTCCATCAGCACCACAACAAACACCTCACCACTTTTGTCCTTCCCTCCACATTTTTCAGTACTGTGAAGCTCCAGGAGGTGTCTTGAAAGCCACTCAGCTGTGGAAAAAAGGTCTGGGAAAACTAAGGGCTGCTCAGCATTTTATGGCCCAAAGGCCCCTTAGTGCCCATGGTATTTTTGTCTGAAGATGGTGAAAGACTCCAATTACCTCAAGTTTCTTGTCCCAGCCTCTGTGCAGGACACTGCAGGAGTTGCATGCAGCCCTGCCCATTGGAGTCAACACGTGTGTGATGGCAGCATGGGGAAATGAGGTGATTTCAGCCATGCCTCGTGCCTTTTGAAGCCCCTCTAAACAAAACCTGAGTGCAAGCAGTGCCTGAGGGTGAAATGTGTCCTCCTCTCCTCCCAGCTCTGTCAGCACCAGTATGCTCCCGAAATAAAGAGGGCCATATCTGTATGTGGTTACTTCTGTGCTGATGAAGCTCTCCCAGCAGAGACGACTGCATCGACATCAAAGGAGGTCTGCAGGCTTCGTTTTATGGGTGAGCCTTCACATACAAGTCTCTCACAGAAATAATCAATGCCTTCGGGGTTTTCTGCCAGCTCCTCCTCCCTCTTTCCTGCCATTGCTATGTGCCCATCCCAGTTGTGATATATGTTCCACATATGCAGGGTGCCATTGCTTACACATTGGAATCTGGTGCCTTTCAGGATGAAGGCAAGGTACCCAATATATGGCTTGGCTTTGCAGATAGAACAGAAAATTTAAAGAAGCTCAGTGTCTTCACAGAGGAGCAAATGGAATTGAGATTGATACCCTAAGAGCCATAAAATGGCACCAGACACGTTTTGGCATCTGCATGCCACCCTTATTTCCACTGACAGTAATGGTTGCTTAAGCACTTTGTACACATGTAGATACCTATTTATAGAGACTTCAAGTGCAGTTATTTTCATCTAGAGCTGAATCCTGTTCTTCAATCTCTACAGGATAGACCTCACCATGAGCTGAAAAGCCACTGCTATTTTAAGTATTTGGGGTTTTTTTTCTCCTTTAGCAGCATACATGCTATTGATGTTGTTACACATGGGAGTTCTAATCAGGATTGGATTCAACTAGACACTCAAATGGAAATAATCTTATCTGACCTCTACTTTTCAAAATGCCAGGAAATAAAAGATTCAGAATTAAAAGTGATCATAACAAAATAAGTTCAAATGTTGAGATAAACTAATCTATCACAGGTTTTAGATGACAAAAAGACAAGCTGTTACAGGTGATGTAGGCTGCTCAGTGAGGACAACTGGAGACACTTCAAGCACATTGGAATTTGCACAGAATAAGTAGTTAAGGGTTTTATAAACAGAGTCCATATTGCACTCCCAATATTCAAGCAGCTCTTACTGCTAAGTTGAAACTGAACAAAATAACAGCAAACTCAGAACAGAGTATGCTTTGTTGTTTTGTTCAGAGAAACAAACTGAAGAATAATCTGCCTTCTGTTTCACAAGGTAGCACAGTTATTAAATTGGTTTCATTTGTAACATTACTTTGTAACATTTGTAACATTACCATGAAAAAGAAACAAAAATCCCTTTTTACATAAAAAAGGGAAAATTGCCTATATCAGGGCTGTCAGTAGAT
>JAYDZK010000056.1:32634233-32644312 GCA_034509185.1 Euphonia xanthogaster | reverse complement strand
TGGAGGGGCAGGCAGCGTAAAAACGGTTTTGAAAGGCTTCCTTCCTGTTAGGAAGGGATTGTTACTGCTCGCCAGTCCTGTCGGTGAGAGGTGGGAGACGAGGAATGCAGTACTTGGGAAAGGTGCGCGTCCTGCCTGCCCCACGCTGGCACCGGGTGCGCTTTCGTCGGGCTGTCCAGCTACCACTTCGAATGGGTTTGAGCGAGTGTGATAATCTCCCCCTTTGCCTTAGGATCTCATTCAAAACAGCGGGGCAGGAGCTAAGACTAAATCCTTGCTTTTGACGTTGTGATGGAACACGTTTATCCCTTCATGCCTCCCCCTCGCCCCGGCCGCGCAGCAGCGTCTGGCCACAGCCCCGCACGGGCGCAAGCAGGAATGCGACTGCGCGCTCGCTCGGACACTTACAGTAGAGCCCATCTTCCCCCGCGGGAGGCCGGGCGCTTGCGCATGCGTGGGCGGCCCGCGTGGCCTTGTGCGGGTGTGCGTAGCGGCCCCGCGCGCGGCAGGTGAGCGGGGCGGGCCCCCCCGTGTGCGCGCGGCCCCCTCCTCCCCACCCCGTGTGCGCGCGGCCCCCCCTGAACCGCTCCCGCTTCCCTCCCCGCAGAACATGGCGAAGAGCCTGAGGAGCAAGTGGAGGAGGAAGATGCGGGCGGAGAAGAGGAAGAAGAACGCGCCCAAGGAGCTGGAGAGGCTGAAGAAGATCCTGGGAACCAAAGCGGATGTCATCATGGAGGAGGTCAAGGAGGTGGCGACCGTGCTGCCCCCCGAGAAAGTCCTGGAGCAGAGAGGTGAGCGCGGCTCGGGCTGGTTTTTCCTGCTGCAGTCGCCCAGGTGCCGGAGGGCCTGCGGTGCTGTTACTGGTGCTGTGGCTTTCACCGCCGGGATCAGGCGTGTGGTTGTTACCGGAGGAGAACAGGCACTCGGAGGGCCTGTGTTTTAGAGCTAAAACACTGACTCTGGTCATTTCGCAGCACTGGCATCCATATTGCATGCGGTCACTCGCGGAACAAGGTTATTAACGTTTGGTTTTAGTACGTAAAGTATGTAATGTATTGTGTGGGGAGACATCTCTGAGAACCTCAGGTGAATGCGGATTCACCCCTTAGCAGTTGTTCCAATCACAGCATTATGTTTGATGCCAAACTGTCCTAATTTGAGGAGGCTGCTAAACATACAGTAGTTGGGGTAGGAGTTATACGGGCCCAGTTTCTGAATACTACTTAGTGTTGCATCGCACATGGTGCAGGACTGGGTGGTATTAGGTGTCTACAAAAAATGCCATCTTCCTCCTTGTGTCTGGAATCGAATGTAAACTGTAAAGGAAGTAACCCTGGAAGGGTAAACAAAGGTTTTAAATAACTGCGTACTGGATGGGAGTCAGAAGGACACCTCCTCTTTCCAAAGCTAACATCCAACCTAAATCATAGTCTTATTTTGATTCTCCAATTTCTGCCACTTAAGATGTTCTGTTACTGGAAATGGAAATAGAATGGTATATAAAAAATACTTGTCGAATTAAGGTTAGCCTCAAGTATAAGCTGTAATTTTATCCATGGTTCACATTTGTACTACAAACCAGGTGTAAAAATTATTCCTTAAGGGTTAGTTAGAATTGAATTTCTGAAATGCTTTGGAACACTGTCAGACTTCTGATGCAGAAGTTGAAGAAATCATTGCTTTAAACCTAGTTTCTGAAATACATGCATGGCTATCTGTTATTTTTGCACCTCCTTCCAACTCTGCTGGCAACTTCTCTAAGGGTGGCCAATTTCACTTGGTTTATTTAGGGAGATAGCAGTCTCAAAAATACCTAAGAAAATACGTGTTTCACAAAACAGCTACAAGTTTTGTGAAAATAATGGTGTTTTCTTTGAGAGGACTTTTCAGGACTAAGTGTGAACACAAAGGAGGTCACATTGCCAAGTGTTATGAGAACTGAAGTAGATAAAAACTTCACCCATAATATGTACTTCCTGCAGACAGAGAAATAATTTTCCAGCCAAAGAAAGTATATAGGTATATATTACATATATCTTACTGTATTACTTTAGGGTATTGTTTACAGCACACTATGAAATTTTTTTTTCAGTTCTTCTTACAAAAAAAAATAATATAAGGTCTGCTGTGCTGGATAGGCTTTTGGTTCTGCCACCAGGCCCCCGTGCAGACTGCAAGTATTTGCAAGCCCCCCAATTTAGGGTTCCATAAGCATATCTCTAGTGGAGAGTCCTGTAGCTTATTCCATAAGCAATTTAGGGTTTCATAAGCATATCTCTGGTGCAGATTCCTGTAGCTTATCAGCCTCAACTGTTGAAGCAGCTTGTTGGTCTTTCTCTTGAGCTTTGGCTCCCAACATCAGACAAGCAGTACATAAAAGTCTTTTTTTCCTCTCCATAAAACTTGTGGTAAAGGCTTGAGTTGCACACATATGGTTTGGGAATAAGGTTGGGATGAAATTACAGAGCACAGTTGCATCAGTACTTAGCAAGGTGTTCCTCTTGCACTTTCTTATCTCACTGAGACATGACATTAATTCCTGGGCTGTTAAGCAGCTGGGGACACCACTCCTGGGAGTGACCATGTCATGGGCAGATTTCCTCATGGTAAAGATTAATCCTCTCTTTGTGCCTGTAAATGTGTTAGACCTGCTGTCATGCTCACTCCTTGAGGCAAGTGTGGCATCGCTGGCTCATACTTAGTACTGTAATTGTGTTTCACCTTTTCCCCTTACTATTCTTTTTACTTGTCTTCATCTTCCACTGAGAATAAATTTTTAGAGCCGATCTTAAACATTGCATCCTAAAAAGTGTGTAATTGTGCATATCTTTCAGTAATCCTATGGTTTCATGCATGTTTCCATGATGGAATATACAGTGTTCTTAGACACAGGATTGGAACAGATTGCAGGTGAAGGAATAAGATGCTTTGCCCAGACATGGCCTTTAGGAAAAATATTGCACATTTACTGTCAACTGTTGAAGTTCCTGGGTTGCAGTTGCATTGGTTTGGAAAGTGCTTTCAGTTTATAAACCCTTCAGTCCTCTGTGTACAAATACTGTTGTGTCTAGGGATATTTTTATCATTTGTGGGAATCTAGTAACAAAATAGCTTCTGTGAAGCTGATTCAGATATTTTACTCACTAAAAATACCTTTAATTTTCAGATGACTGCAAAATGGAGCTGGATAATAAACGAAACAAAAAAACTCTTCTAGACCAGCATGGACAGTACCCAATATGGATGAATTCCAGGCAAAGAAAGAAGCTTAAGGCTCAGCGTGTGAAAGGGAAAAAAAAATCAAAATTGGCCAAAGGCCTCGTCTGGTAAAATCAGTTTTGTAAAGATCATGAATATTTTATTTAACAAAATAAATTTTCCACATCAGTTCATGAGATTTTGTGCTTGGTCACTGTGTATAATTTATTGTGTTGAATGAATTTTTGAAGAGACTATTTGGCCAGAAAATGATGAAAGAAATTACTGCTTTGTGTCTGGCAAATTTAAAAAGCAAGCTGAGTGCCTTTGAGTAGACTAATTGTGTGTGGTTATCTGTTTTCTTGAGGTGGTGAGGGTCTTCCATCTTTTATACTGTGAGCACCAAAAACAGTAAAGGAAATCCTAAAAGTAATTAAACCAAATGTTTTTCTACTGTGGTATTTGTCAGTGTAACTTGTCTTCTAGTAAGTATAACCAAAGGATTCTGTAAACACACAGTATCCTTTAAATCTTTCTGTAAAATTTGTTGCACTGACTTGTGTTGTTTTTAATGTCTGATAATGAACAAAAATATATTTTCATATGTAACTCCAAAATTTTTATGGTGAAGCAACACCAGGGCCTCATGAAAATTCTGCAAGTAAAATGAGAAAGTGTCAGTCTGACATAAGTTCACAAAGAGAACAACAAAATATTTCATTGCTGTCTGCAACAGAAATACTGTAGGAACTAAATAAGTGAAAGTACAACTGATTCTTTTATTATTAAAATGAGAGAACACAAATGCACCAAATGGAAATAAAACAGTTTTATTCAGGATCTTTTCCAAGTTTTAGTAAAGTAAATGAGAATTTTGCTTTCCATATGTATTTTCAGTAGCCTTTTATTCCTTTTAAAATGGTACTTAGGTACCTATCCTACTTTACAATGTGTGCATAGGTTAAAATACTGCATGGTTGTGTAACAGATGCCATTTATGTGATGAGCTGCAAGGGTTAGTTGCCCTGAAAGGGTTAGTTGCCCTGAAAGTTTTTGTTTTTAAAATGTCTCTCATTTCAAGGATGGAAATAATTACAGTACCAAGGCTGCAGTACGTTGCCTTTTCAAGTACCAGGCCTGGGTAGAGGGCGTAACCTTTGCCCAGCTTCATGCAAGATGAGATCCACGTTCTGTAGTTATCCACAAATTGTGGTTTGTATCCATTGTGATAACTTGGGCATAGGAAAGAAGATCTATTATTTTCATTACACTTGGTTGTAGTATGCTAAAATCTGGTAAGATGAGCTTAGTGTGACAGAAAATTAAGTTTTTCTGGAAAAATACTGTGTGTTTATTGGTATTGTTAGGGGAAAGACACATAAAAAACTACAACAGTGTTAAAGGAAAAACCAATGTGTCTTCTATTTTTACATAAATGGACAGTTAATGACTTAGTGAGATATAGGTCACATATTACCAAGTCAAATGCTATTAATAACTTTGTATTTTAAAAATATTTCCATTAAGTTGATAAAAGCCCTGCTAAGTTGATAAGAACAGCTCCTGCTATCAATTTTTTTGGTCTTACTAGATAAATGGGTCTAGATTTTGATATCAAACTTACCTAATGTTAGCATATAGATTAGGACTACTTTAAAATTGATTAATGTGGAGGAAACTGTTCATGAATGTGCTTAACTAGGGATGGAATGGAATGAGCAGTCAGACTGTATTTATTTATTGTTGTAACAATGTAGGCTTTATTTTGCTTAATACATGCTTTGGGGAATTGAGGAAGGAAGCTTCTTGGGCTTAAGTGTGAAAAAACAATTGTTTTTTTCTGTAAAGTAAGCACAGTGCTATTTTTGACGTGTTGTTTGTAAATCAGATGACTTTCAAGCAGCTCCTGATGGGAAAACAGGCTGCTTTTCCCGAGTGGAGATGATTAAACTGGCAAAGTCCCCCTATTTAGATGTACGGCTTCAGAGTCAGTTTTTTCTTTAGGTGCACAGCCCTCATCTGCCTCATCTTCATCGAGCCTGCCACTGCTGCACTGGCCTTACACTGTCCTCTCTCCAGAGCTGTTTCACTGCTGCTTCCTCTATAAGAGAAAATTACCTTCATAACTGGATAGTCTTGCTTATTTGTGCTTTTATGACCTAACCCTGAGCTTTGTTGTGTAGATTCATTAGTCAGCTGCTTTTGTGACCAGATTAAGGATTTGAATCTTGAGTGAAAGATGGCAGATGCTGCACTGATGTTTTATTTAGAAGTTGCTTCCTTCCTGTAACAATACTGGCTGTGTGAGGTATTTCCTTCATGGTGTCCGGGATAAACTCAAACATGTTCACTTAAACTACAGATATTTTAGGACATCCTGTTTGATTTTTGAGGTGAAATGGAGGATAAGGAAGGAATAAATGCAGTCTTTACTGGAATAGAGCTCTTAGTCTAGTACCAGTGTATTGTGTACAATTTCATACCTCACTCGGGTGAGGCAGAGCTCTCTATGGGCCAGGAAATATTTTTGAGAGCTGTTTGGGTGGGATCTGTAATCCCAGGCTAAAAACTATAATCCCAAGGCTAAAAGCTTGCCTGTAGACAGACAGCAGGAACCTGGCTAAACATGCAGCATTCCTGTAACAAGAGGCTGAATCATGGATACAGCAGGGAAAATTGTACTTTCTGGGATTTGAGTATATACTGTATGTGGATATTGTAATTTTGTATTTGGAATTTGTTTTGACCAGCTCTTTTTTTTGAATGGAAATACCAAATTATTTAGTTGCCTTTGAGTATTTGATTCATACTGCTGAATCTAAAACATGTTTCTGTTTGAGTTGATGGAAAAAGCCATGTTTCCTTCCAATAGAAATGAATTTAAACATAATTAGGTTTGACTGAAATACATATTTTAAAACTCCACAGAGGGAATTTTCAAAGAAGTAACTGATCTGCTTCTAAACAGCATTCTAATAATATCGTAATTCATTGGTCTTTACATAAAAAATGTTATTTAGGTTGGGATTGAGGGAGAAAATGTTGTAATTGATTAAACAAACTGACGGAAGTCTAAAAGCGTATAACTTAAATGGCACTGTTAAATTTGTGGTGGTTGGATTTTTTTAAATTCTGTAATTGTGTTGTTATGAAACTGCTTAGTTGCAACTTTCTGCCACCTACCTACAAAGTGCTGTGGTAACTGTACTTCCTGGATCTACATACAGAAGGCAGAGGAAATAATGCAGGTACTTTTGAACTACATGCAAAAAAGCCAGCACTGAAAGAATTAAATTCTGCCATTTTATTGAAATGTTTATGTGCATAAGATGTTCATGTATTCATTCAATATAAAAATTGCATTAACAAATGCAGTTTCTTAGGAAGATTACAAGGTCTGCCCTTTTTGACCTAGTGTGTAGGACTTCATTTTTAAAGTGAGTTATTTCAGGTGCCTAAAATAACTGGCAGCACTGATGGTTCTGTTCTGGGGCTTTTCTGGTAACTCATTCCTGCCCTGGGGCACCTCTGTACTGTGTAGTCAAATCATTTAGGGGACCAGTTAGCTAAGACGCACTGAAAATATTCTTCTTTTCCCCATTTTTTCAGCTGGATTGTCTTACAGCTTTACTGTACAAAAAGCAGCGTCAGTAGGAGGCAGTACAAGACCAGGAAGAAAGACCAGGCTGGTGAAGGCACAGCTGTGTCGGGCTGTCCTGGTTCATGAGTCACCTCTCCTCCTGTGGCATTAGTGCCTCTCGGTGAGGCCACTGTGTACTACAGCAGTGTGAAGGTGGAGAGAAGTTCTGGAGACAAGTCAAGCAAGTGCATTGAATGGGGGTTTTGAAAGTCTTTCTCAACTAAGGGCTTACTATTGGAGTCTTAGGTACAGCCAACACTGTGGTTATAGAGGATGCTAAATGTAGTTTGGGGCTGCTTAGTACTGGAGGAAGAATGTCATGGCCACGTGGTACAAAATGGTCTCCTCATACGTGGTCACGACTTCGTAAACAACAAAAGGAGTCCTGTACAAAGGCTTTATAGTGTAGGTCTGTTTCTGTTATTCTACCTTTTCCTCCTGCTGCCTGAACAGTTGCGTGGGTTCTGACTTTGATGGAAGCTGGGTATCTGATCTGTATCTGATCTGTAGTGTGAACATGTCTGGTATCGCACATTAGGAGACTGTAGCCTTGGCATGCAGAAATCTGAGTGCTGCAAAGCAATCTGCTGCTCGGGGTGGCATAGCCTGAATTGAGCTACGCATTTGTGGGTAGGATGAGACTGAAGTACAGCTATGCATCGCTTTCTTAAGGCCATGGTTTTGCCATCAATTTTAACTTGCCAAGGAGTGAAGTTTCAGGGCAGGACTGACTGAGCCATCTGAGAGCTCACTGCTACAGGAAGAGGCTCTTTTCAGCTTTTTCCTTTCCCTTCTCCAGCTGCATTGTCCAACTCACAATTTCCTACTTCAGAAGAAACAGACATTGGGATTATTTTTTCCAAGTTAAAAGTGAGAAAGAACTAACAACTTCCTTCTGTTAATAAACACTGCACAGTCGTGACAAGCCCACCATTTTCACTGTAATTTTATTCTTTCTACACTACTACATTTTTCTGATCTCTACCTAATCAACAGTGACAGAATTTAAAGGAAAAGAGAAGGCAGAATAGGAAGGGGTTATTTGCACTGTTTCCTCTCTCATCTCAGTCATTTAAACATTGCTCTCTCAGGTCTCTAATCTTTCTCATGCTCATGTATCAATATAAATGGTCTGAAATATTAGAAACAGTACATGGTGTGGCAAAGGAGGGCTGTGTATCAAGGGTCCTATGCAAGGCAGCATGAGGACTGCTTATGAAGTGCTTGTATATTCAGAGTAAACTGACTTCCTCTGTTTTCCATCTAGTCAACTATTAGGAGGCTGTGAAAGTTACTCATGTTCTATTTTGGTAAACTATTATCTAGTATATTTTCTCTCTAACTACAGTTAATTTTCTTGCAAGGCTTTTAAAGTCTGAATGCAGATTTCACAGCATTTTTCACCTTTTGCCTTTAACCGGAAGTTGGGTTTGTGGATAGTATTTCAGGAAACAAAGGTGCATTTGTTGTCTCAGGATGGCTCATCTGACTCAGCCCAGGTGGTCCATTCATACTCTCACTTTATGTGAAACGTGTAATATCTCTCTTGAAAGGTGACAGATTCACAATGTATAGGTGCAACAGCTATTCCATGCTACAGCTTGCTACCTTGAGTCTTTAAATTACTTTGACAGTAGATGTTCTGTAAATTTAGCTTTGGTGGATTCTCATGCCTGTGTTTGAAAGAACTTTTTTGATCTACCGATTGTGCTTCTGTCCATCTTGCTTCTGCAAAATCTGACAGAACTTGGTGCAGATCAGATCAGATCAGAGCTGCAGTTTGTCTTGCAACAGAATGCAAAACATTTCTATGAAAGCTTAGAAGGGCTGAGTAATAGCAGCACCCTGATTGTAGTCTCTTGGGTTTAGTTCATCACCACTGTTGCTACTGAATAGCCTCAACACAAACGCAAAATTTGAGTTCCCTTAATTTGTGCAAAAATATATTTAAAACTAAATTGTTTGTAAGAACTAAGGTAAGATACACTGCTTTTTCTAAACTTGTTGCATCCCCTTGGAATGTGGTATTGTTAGAGGATGTACAGGAAGAAGCTGGGAGCTGAAGTGCGCCAGGTTATGTCCAAAGCTGGTGGTGGAGCTGCAAAGTGACCCATCCGAAGCACAGCTGGGTGCCGTCAGACACTTAGATTATTTTTTCTCTCCTAAATGTCTTTAAGTCTGCCTGAATTCTTGTGGAAAAAACTAAAAAATTGGCAACACTTTAGAGCAAATGCAGCCATAGTGTAATCCAACTTGCAGTTGCTGGAACTGCTCATCCACGTCTTGGCTGCTACTGTGTTGAAGAGAAAAAAATGTTTAATTCCTTGAGTGTGAGACCAGGGTGTAAGATCATTCATGGGAGAGGTTACAGGTTGGTCTCTTGATGTGATAATTTTAGCAACTATTGCTTCAATGTAGGGTACAGGTGTGTTTATATACAGGCACCTGTGATTTTATCCATCCCTTTTAAGGAGGTAAAGTGTCAAGCACTAGGCTTTTTCTCTTGGGGGAGAAGATTGCATGTGGCCTTTTTTGTTATTTACTTGCTGTTTAAAATAAATACTAATCTGCCAAGCCCTCTGTGTGTCCAGTGTTTTAGAAATACTGTTATACAATTTAAAATCAAAATTTGCATTTCTGTTTCCTTGGGCAAGCAGAAAGATATTAACAGCCAATGCATGTCCTTAACACATGCTATCAAATCTCCCGAATATCATCCCTTGTAGAGATTGGAATTTGAGGAAATTGTAGGGTTTGAGGTTCCTTCCCCCATGGAAGAATAGTTTTTTGTTGAACTCCTTAACTGCTCCTGACAGAAACCCTTAGCAGTGGTAAATGAATCTGTACTTCCACAACTGGTGATTGCCCTGTAACAGCGATGGGAGGAGGACAGAGGGCAAAGTCTGTCACTCAACGTATTTCCATCTCAGCATTTCATTGTCCACAACAGCATCACCCAAATTCGCTGGTGAGCGAGACTGGGTTATCCGTCGTCGTGCTCAATGGCAACAGCTTCTACGTCGTCACTCAGATTCAGCGGTGGCACACATGCCCTGAGTTGGTGGCTTCGCTCCGTCTGCCCCTAGGTGTATCGGTGGCACGGCCACCCGGGCCCGTCTGGGTGCTGGGAGAAGGGCGGAGGCGCCTCCCGGCAGGAGCGGTGCCGGCGGGACCCTGCTGGGCGGGCAGGAGCCGCCTGTGCCGGGACAGCCGCTGCCCGGCAGGCGGCGGCGGGAGCGCG
>JAYDZK010000056.1:32604646-32634201 GCA_034509185.1 Euphonia xanthogaster | reverse complement strand
GATCTGCGGCCCCGCACTGTCCCCGGAGCGGCCCCGCAGTGTCCCCGGCTCACGGGCCCTGTGAGGAATCGCACCCGCAACACCCTGTGCCATTTCCTTTCCTTGGAGAGCTGCGGAGCGTTTCCAGCGGGGCATGCAGGAATCGCAGGGAAACGCGCGGTGCCGTCCGCGCCGTGGGCTGGGGGCCGGCTTGCCGTGGGTATTCCCAGTGCTCCTGGCTCCACGCTCTCCTAACTGCCTGAAAAGCTGCTGGAAGGGCAGTCACATTCTCTGTGCTAGTAAGGAGTGGCATTTAAATGTGTAAAACCACTTCATGTTTTTACTGATGGTATGCTTATAACCGAGTGCAGTTATTCTCTAAAAATATACTAAAAATGCTACTTCATGAAAATGCTTCCCCAGTCTAATTTTTTTTCCCTTAAACATGTCATTTTTCCAGGGAAGTGCACAAAGGAATCCCTGACTTTTTCTGATATATAGTGTTTTGTGTTTAAAAGGAGCGCTCTTTAAAAGCCTTTTATCAATCATCTGAAGCATTTTAATGACAATTTCAGAAACTCAGTAGAAAGAGAGTTGTTTTATATCTGCTTGTTTTATTTGCATTTAAAAATCTCCACGTGGTGATTTCAGCTAAGGTCCTGTGTCAGGGAAATCCAGAAGTGAAGTTGACCAGAGACAAGTAAAAATGCCTGTGTTGTTTTCATTGTCCACATGTAATGATGTGCAATGATTTAAACCAGCAGTTTCACATGGTTAAAAATGAATTAGATTTATAAAATTCTAAAAGTAACCTCAGACACACCAAAAAGGATAACAGTTTGTGTTAGGGTAGCATTAGTTTTGAGACTACAAAAACTATTTTCTATGCATTCACAAAACAAAAAGTGTTTTTATTTTTAGGCATGCACAGAAAAAAAGGTTTGTTTTTATACCAACAAACACTGTTACAGCAAAAGCATCCGTTCCTGCAATTATAATTGAAGCTGAGAAAAATAAAATAACCTCGAGCATTTCAGGAGTAAATGTAAAACAATAAAAATTAATATAAAATTATAGGGAAAAATATTTTGGGAATACAAGATCCACTCGGTAAGAAAAACACAGAAAGCAATGTTTCTTTATCTAAACAGAAATTTAAGAAATACACACAATGATACAGTTGAACAAATTTATGGAATAATATTTAAAATTGAAAAATATTTTTTAAGATGCCAGAAAATAAATGTTGCTTAATTCGCAAAAATAAAGTTATACTTGGGGGAAAAAATAAGTTAGAAATAGATTTAACTCGCATAAATCTATACAAATAAAGTAAATTTATGTTGTAACTAAACCTACCAATTCCAGTGAATGAGAATTTTGCCATTCATTGGTCTGGAAACAAAGGTTAAAGCTTGGGGGGGAAAAAAAAACTAACAAAAAACCAGAGAGGCTGAAATTCCAGTTTTCATTGAAAATAAAATGAACAAAAAAGTTTTTGCAAAACCTTTTCAAATGTTAATTGCAGTTCAAAATACACTTACTTTTTTTTAGAGTTATTACTTTATCTTTCATTCACAGACTTTACATTTTGAAGTCTTATTTCTGTCAGAAACCTCACTAACACAAAAGTGTAAACCAATGAATTCAACTTCTGGTCTGACCTGACATCTTTAGAGATTGTTTTGCTGTGGAAGGAAATTAAATAATTTTCAAAATGATCTTTCCCAAGCATCTTTTTGCATTAAACAGGTTTTGGATTCAGTGATTCCTAATGAATTTGGATATGTTAACAGTGACTGGATCATATCCAAATATGACTTGATGGGAAAGCCATTAGTTTTTTTCTCTGAGGTTACGCTGGGATCCCATCTGGTGATTGCTAATAAATGTGGATACATTCTGGGGAAAAAAAGCTTGTATTGGATTCTAGTATGAATTACTGGGAATGCAGTTTCTTGAAGTTTCGTTCATGCACTTCAGGGAAGCTGAAGTACTTTAAAACTTGACAAAAGGAACATGACATAAGACTTCAAATTATTTTTTTTTTTATTCTACAGCAATTGGTTTTACAATAGAATTATGTTTGAGATCAGCAAAAATGTATTATTATGTAAGAACACTTATGACAAAATCCAAAGTAAAACCATCCATTAAAAGCAATTTTATATTTGATTGTAGCTACCAAATGCTTACCAAAAAATAAAACTTTAATTATTGAGTGAGTGCCTAATAGTTTTCCTCCATAGTAGGATGAAATCTAAGTCGTATTTATCTTTCCTATGCACCATCCAGAACACTTAGGCAAGTTTCATTTTTATATGCAGTGTTAGGGAGAAAGTCTGAAAAGGACCAGAAACAAATGTTTGTCTCAACAAAGAGGAAATGCACATCCGTTTTCAAAATCCTATAAATTCTTTGAAAATCCAGCAGTGTGTTGAGAGTAGTAAGCCTGATGGTTGCATGCATCTTAGGTTATTTGTGAACACTACAACTATTAATTGCATGCAGGGAAATACTGAATTTCTTTTTGTAAAGTAAAAATACTGTTGTTCAGCTTACTTTTTTTTCTTTTTTTTCTTTTTTTCTCTTTTTTTTTTCTTTTTTTTTTTTCTCCTTTTTTGTTGTTTTTTTTTCTCCCTTAACAAACCAATTATTAGCCAGGGCAAATTGGCCCTGGTTTTGATCAAAGGAGCAATTTATCTCATCCTGCAGTTCCTGCAGCCCAACAGCTATCTGTTGTTGCAGAATGTGTGGGTCGCCTTTAGCTGCCGACCCCATCCAGGCATGAGAAAAGGGAGTGAGGAAAAACCTATAAAGCCCAAAATAAAACTGCGGGTTCTTCTGGTTCTTGTCAGGTTCAGTTACAGTGGTACAGAAACAGCAGTAAATTCACTGAGGCTCTATCAGATCAAAACAGCTCTGTTATAAATATCATTCATATAAACCATGTGGGCGAGAGAGAAACTGTCAGAAGAAGGGAAAGGAAAATAGATCTTCTGCACTTAAATAAATTATATGATACTTTAATAGATTATAGCAAAAAGATTAAAACTTACTAAACATACATATACCTACATATGTGTGAGTGCGTGTATGTGTGTATATTCTACTTGGTAGTATTCATTTAAATATTCAAATGTCTTAAATCCAAATATTTTACTTTAATAAAATACAGAGATTTCAGTGACTGTAGATAAAATTAGAACAAGAGGTTCAAAAAGTGCCTTATGTTTTCCTCAAAATTGACTCAATGGCTTGATGCACTTTTAATTGGATGGACAGTATAGTTCTGCTTGGTTTTGCAACTGGTGAGCAGCTGAGAGGGTTATGATTATTAAAGGTCATGACCTTTAAAGGTGATGAGGATGTGATGACCAAAGCCCTCGTTTGCCTACACAGTTGATAGAAGAAGGTTGTTTCATATGTTTCCCTGCTGTAATTAAAACTATCAGCCAGAGTTTTAATGACATACCAATTTGACAAATTCCCTGTACTTGATGGTAGTACATCTGGACATTTTATATTTTGAGATGCCTTGACACAATTATTGGAGTGCAATTAACAATTCCTTTACATTAAATACCTAGAAATATCTAGAAGTTGCCAGGTGATAATGTACTTTTCCTCCTTTCTGACCCCAGCTAGATCTAGAGCCATGTCTTAGCTACAAGAGTTCATTAACTAGAGAAAGATTAATACATGTCAGTTCAGTAAAGCATAAATGAGAGATTATACACTAGCAAACCATTAACACTGCAATGGCCACAGCTGTACAGGATGAAAATAGGGACACATTAAAATGATGGGAGTGCACCGAGCCTTTTAACAAGGGAATTAGGTTTGTTACATGATTTCATGAGAAGTGAAGCTACATGCAGGTTACACAGCATCTACCGAAAGGAGTAAATCTGTTTCTTAAGAATTGTCATATTTTTAGGCACACCACTAACTTTGATCTTAAATTATTTTATTTTTTAATAAATTTCAAGCATTTTTTCTTGCCACTGTCTCCTGATTCCTCGCCCAGGGGAGCCGAGGTTGTTGAGTTCTACTGTCAATGATGTGCATTTGCTGGCTCATGTCCCGAGTCAGCTGAACAGACAGATAGTTGCTTCAAAAGGGTAAATGATGGGATTCAAGATAATTTTGGTACTTAACTGCTCACGGTAGATAGCTTACTGCCTTGCAGGTCACTCCTTAATGTTACAGGGAGTAAAGCCAGAGACAAAGAAAAATGAGGTTCAATGAAAACCAGGAACACAGAGAAGGAAATGTGCAGAAACAGGACTCCTAACTTAAAAACTGTAAAGCAAAAAGAGCCGCAAGCTGACCCCAAAGCTTCCTCTGCTCTTCTCTATTGGGTTCACATGTTCACTTGGTGCCTATAATTGTGTCTCTGATCATGTCCAAAACTGTTGCAGACTGATAGTGCATCCTTAAGCACAGCTGGGAAATCAGAGCAGCATTCATTTATTCCAGCTTTACTCTCTTTATTTAGAGACTTTAATCAGAGCTGGTTATCCTTAGCCACATTTTCTATCAGGGGAGGAAATAAGGGACAACTCAAGGGGATATTTAACTCAATTTTTTTTTTTTTTTTTTTTACTATTTCTGCATATACTAATCTGTTTTCCTCTACCTGCTTCTGTCCACTCACTACAGTGAAAGCTTTGGGTGAGTTACGTGGATTAGACCTTTAGCTTAGCAGTGCCCAATATCTTTCTCCCAGATTTCCTCTTTTCCTTCTACACTCCCTTCCCAACCAATAGAACCCACAACCTCATGGCTCAAGCCACAGCGTGACAGGAAGGAAGAACTTAACTCCTTGCAAGCAGAATTTGTGCCTTGCATCAGCCTTGTAACTGTTTCATTTGTGGGGCAGTATCTGAGAGGACAAAACTGTTGGGATTTTTGGAGGAAAGATGTAAGTAGCATCCAACACACTAGAGAGCCTCTCTGTGGATTGATTGTGAGCAGACATCTCCTGTTAGGTCTGCATGTGGCATTTTCAGAGAGGAACAGAATTCAGAATACATCTTGAAGTGGATGATACTGATTTTAGACAGCAGCCCATTCAACACACTTGAGCCTTCTGCAAAGCCACTTATTGCTCCCCATAAAAAGAAACAGTAGGCTTGAAAGTCTATGGATCTCTGCTGAAGTCTGTGATCTTGAAGCTTAATACTGAGCACTTCTCTCTTTTTTGCATTTATGCGTTTTGCTGAGTGTTGCTGTAGGGACTTAAATCAGTAACTTTTGCACATGTGCAGGTGTGTATAAATTCTCAGGAGTTTGAGAGAAGGAATGTGGCGTAGAGGAGAAGGATGACACAACTGGGCTCTCAGGCTGATGCTAAAATGAACTAGCAGGCCAGACCTAGCACATGTGCTTCTGCACTGCTAAGGAGCACCAAAAAAAAAAATTTAAAAAAAAATGCATCTTTCAAATTTTAAAGATGAAGGACAAGTTTGGGAACACATCCTTTGATGGAATCACCATTCTGGTGACCTCCCTGCTGCAAGGATGTCAAGAACACCTCCTCTCACTGGGAGTCATCCTTCCTGCTCTGCCATGTGTTGGCTTGGAGGGGCCAGGATTATCAGCAGCAGAGCCAGACACAGTGGCATGGCTGTTTATCCAGAGGTGAATCAGAGTGCATGCACTGGGCCAGCACTGTCTGTGGAAGGGGTGCCCTGGGTACTGCTGATGCCTGAATGTATAGACCTGCTTTGCAAGGTAAGTTTTTGTGTCTCTTCTTGACTGCGGATGCTGTGTCTCTTCTTCACTACAGATGGTGGATTATATTTTTCTGTAATTTCGTTTTCTGCTGCAGCTGCCATCCAGCCCTCTAAAGTAAAAATCTATAAGCTACTTCTGTAAGTCACTAGGTGGAAGCATCTACCTTAATAGTACTAGCAAAAGTCCTATTTAGAGAGGTAAGTTTTTCAGTTCCTCTCATCTTTAATTTCCACATCACATTGCACAATGTCTCATTATCAGATGCTCTTAATGGCAGTTGTTCTATTGTCTGGTTCAGCAAAGTACCTCAGCACAAGACCATCCTATGTCCTGATCCTGTAACGTTTGGAAATGCACTTTATTTTGGATAGTGACTAACACTTGCATGTTTGGGACTTCATTTGGTGAGACATGCAAGTATGTGTTTAAACTGAGCTCACAGGAGCAAACGCTTTAGTGGCTGAGCTGGGACTAACATAAACCTAACCTGCAAACACCTTCAGCAAAAATCCAATAGGAAGCCTTCTCAGAAGGGCTTCCTGGGCCCCTTCTTTCTGTACCAGTACCTCCCATTTTCTCCAGGCTGTGGATTCTCTTCTCCCTTTCCTCTCTCCACTTACAATAATTGGCTGCCTTGGAGAGAAGTCAAGATGCCAATCAGCTGAATGTGACCTGGGCAGCCTGGTGGATGCTGTTGTTACACTGGAAAATGCCCCTAATTTGCATATAGGTCTTCTGCCACATAGCTCTTAACTAGATGACCACTTCTTCCTCCAGGTTTTGATATCCTGATTCTTCTCCAAATCTGTTCTGGTCACTGACATCTGAAAAACTCGTCCAAGCTCTGGAAATGGCCAGGTGCAGGAGAGCAGAGGTGTTAAGCAGAAAAGGAGACAAGTTGAGACGGGCCGTCCAGAAGGATATTGCATTCTGACATGTCAGAGGCTAAGACTGCAGGCTGATTTCTAGGTCTCTCAGTTCCTAATTTACTTTAGGCAACAGCAGCAGGGCTAATTCAATTTAAATAATTTAATCTAACCTGGTAGATTTTGCAGGAAAGTGGATTAGCAAGTGCTGAAAGCACTGCTTTGCCAGCAAAGTTCCATAGATGATAACCTCATGGAAAGAGACTGCAAACAACTGTCTGAGGTTGCCCTGGAAGTGTTTTACCCTTCTCAACCATTCCAGCTCTGCAGCGGGCAAGAAAACCAGCTTGTTCGGAATCCAGCTCTTCCTCCATTGGTGTGTTCTCCAGCAAATGCCCGTTTTTATTGAGGTTGATACATGAGTCGGAAAGAACTGAGTTTGGTTTTCATGCCACAGACTACAATGCTGAGAAATAAACAAAAAGAAATCTGTTTTTTACCTGTTAGCTGAACAGTTTTGATTTGAAAATCGCTGACAGACGTCAAACATGGGACCCCACAATGAAATGTTTACAGTGCCATTTCAGAGAGGGACTCTGCTTTGAAACTGAGTGGAAGTATGTGGGAAGTTTGCAGAGCAGGACGTGTAGGGGTAGAAAATTAAAGCACGATGGAGCCATCAGCATCCAGAGTTTAGGGAAAGAAATGGTATTTATATTCCTCATGTTTCTTCTCAATTGACAAGATGATCCCTTCCATTTGTGGTTATTGAGCTAGCTTTTGTCTTGATTCCCTGTATTTTCAATTTGCTGGCTTTGGCTTTGTGTTATTTTCCTTTATAAACTGCGCTAGCAAACTGGGGAGCTCTGCACACTCAATTGTGGAACAGAAAGAAGACAATTTCTTTACATTTTCCTTCTGTTAGTTTTTCTTGTATGAACATATGTTTCATGCAAATCAATGTATAATTCAACACTGATGCTGCACCTTTATTTTGATTTGATGGAGAAATGCTTAACACTTGACACTCTATTTAATTTTAATATTATTTTAATTTTGTGTTTAATTTTCTCGTGCAACAGCTCATGCTGCTTTCCATAACATAAATGAAGAAGGCTAACTCTATAATTCGAGACTTGGAATTACTTTATTATTACAATCTGATTTGTTTACTGTTGGCAAACCCCAAATATTCTTCTGAGGGGAAGTTACTCTGTTGTGCCTGCCATTAATATAAATATATATTATGCCAGCTGTTTTACCTATATAGGACACGTTTGTTTCCCAGTTCACTGTTTGTCACTGTGAATAGGAAAAACAATCACAAGACAACCTGGTTTTTTATTTTGAGACTGTAAAAGTTATAAATTGCAGTGAATTGGGAAAACTCAAGTTACTCTATGGGACAGAGGCATTCCAAAGCCTTTCCACTGGCCATGGAAGTACAGAAACAAGACCATGATGAGGATACTTTGTGGAGGTAACTGGAACTGGCAGTAAAAGAGGCAGGATTCTCTTGTGCCTTCTGTTGGCCTAGCTCTCTTTGCAATTTGGGGATGTTTTTCAAGAGGCAGCTTACAGAGGAGAGCAGAAAGTGATTCTGCTCTTGTACAACTGAACCAGCAATGTCGCTTTTGCACCTCAGGGTAGGGATTAACAGAAAGCATTGCACAAACTGGAGAGAGCACCAGCTTGGGAACAGCCTGGGGGAAGTGATGCTTGTTCATGTGGTGGGGGACTCATAGGGGGTGGTTTAGGGGCCACACTGGCAGCATACACAGCATACATGAAGAGGGAAGATAGAGGCTGAAGACAATGAGGAGAAGCCTTCCTGCAGGTCAGTAATATGAACGTGGCTGGCTGCTGTCCCTGGGGAAGTGGCAGAAACCTTGTTGTTTGGAGCATGTGAAATTAGTATAAACAAGACCATAATAAATGTTTGCTGGGGAACAGTCCTGTGCTGGCAGGGAGTGCTGGGTGACTTAATGGGTCTTTTCCATCTGTAGAGTCTGTGAATAACAACAGATGATGAAAAAAAAAAAGAAAAAGAAAAAAGAAAAAAAGGTGTGAAACTTGTACAGGCATTTTTCAGCAAGCAAATCGTTTTCCTAAAACAGAGAAAAAGTGATCTTAAATCACTCAAAGACATTTGTTGAGCCTTATCCAAGTCTGTTTCTACAAAATCTGTTGATATTCAGCTGCCAGGTGAAATCTTGGGCTGATTGACATCCAGTGGAATCCTACCACTAGCTTCAGCAGGGCCAGGTTGGAGTAATTGGAGAACGAGAGTTTGTTCATTTGATCAATTAGAACTGAGAAATAATAACTCCTGCTCAAAACAGTAACTCATTTTTCATCCTCACAAACAAACAAGCAAAAAACCAACCAACCAACAAAAAAAAAAAAAAAAAAAAAAGGAAAGAAGAAAAAACATCTAGCAAAGAAGTAGATAAAAGCATTGCACTTCCAGTCTCCCTCTTCCCTTCTCACAAACCTGCCTCACCCCTCACCATCCCAGTAATCCTGCAGGGCTGCTGTGTTTGGTTTGCTTGTTCTGCTTGGATTGGAAAATACCCATTAGATGTAGTTCAAAAATCATGGCAGAAAATCTAGAGAGTGAAACAAGACAGATATGTAAGAAAGATGAGTGGTCTGTTTTCATTATTTTTCCTTCATTTTCAGATGGAGCAGATGTTCTCTGTTCTCAGCTTTTTCCAGTGAACACTCTTTGCTGTGACTTTGTTACCACTGTCCTTTGAGGATGCTCTGCCCTTGCTGGCCTTTCACCTCTGGCTACCTTTCCTTCTGCAGTGATTCTTCTGAGGTTTGGGAACATAAGGATGATGGAGTAGAGAAATGAGAGGACACCTGAGGTGAGGCAGGAGGCTTGTACCTCTGTGGAGGACCCGCTGGGTGAAGAGGGGGATGGAAAAGCAGCAGTTTCCTCTGCTGCACCTGAGTTCCCACAGCTCAGGGAGGCTCTGTGTCTTCCCAGCACCTTTTCCTGCCGATTTCTGCCACCAGCACCCCCTGCCTCGATGGCCTGGCCTCACACTCCTCCTCAAATCTCCCTTTCTGAGGAATTTGTGTGGCCCCAGGCTGCCCATCCCCCAGGTTCCCTTCACCCGTGGGCAGGAGCAGGGGAGCGGTCCCAGCCTCCAGCCCCGCTGTGTTTGTTGGGGCTGTTACCATCCCAGGATGTTCCAAGAAAGCACAATAAAAATTAGAGCAGTGCTGAGCCACAGCGTCTTTGAATCATGCTCAGTAACCACATGAGAGGATTGCATGCTTATAAAATGAAACTGTTTCAGCATTAAGAGAAATATTTATGAAGATCCTGCCAGCACAGCTGACCTGCAAGACTGATTCCCTGATGTCTCCTCCTTGCAGCAACCTTCCTTTTTCTGCCAGATTGTTGCATCTTTCTTTTGTCAGTGTTTGTTTTGTTCTGTCATTTCAGGGGGCAGAAAGGATGGGTGTGTGTGTCCCCACCTCAGCCCCCCGGCAGCCCCTCAGCGTGCAGTGATCTCAGAGACTCCTTTGCTCTGGCTGTTGAGTTTTGTGTCTTTCCAACTGCTCCTGTGACCTGCCCTCCTGGAGGGCCGTGCTTTGGCTTCTCAGTCTATCAGAGGCTGTGCTTGACCTCTCCTGACAGTTCTGCAAGGGCAGGCTGTGGTGGGCTCGGCACCTCTTCCCTATCATGCTCTTCCCACACCCTCAGGCTTTTCAATGTGGTTATGATCAGCTTTGCTTTGATTAACTCCAGTGGCTTTTAGGATGCCTTGGAGAAGATGCCTTGTGGGCTCAATTCTCATTTGGGGCAACAATTATGTTATATCCTTGGCAATGCCCAGCTATGTCATATCATACAAGATGTTCCTTAACTTCCATCGCACAGTGCTTCTCTGAATGCCCTCCAGGGACCTCCCCTGTCCTCCCTCCACAGAGATATGGAGGAAATATTCCCTGGTGATCAGGGTCTGCTCTTCCAGCCTTTTCCCAGGGCTGGTTTGGGATTTCATGGTGCAGTGGACTTTCCCATAGCTGTTGGTCACGGTATGCACTGAAAACTTCTCACAGTGCTGTGCAAACTCCCTGTCACACCTGGTGAGCTCACTTTGAGGTTAACTTGAGAGTGGTTCTTTCTTTGTCCAGAAATTTTTAGCATTTCTCCCCCAGCCCTCACTGTTGTTGCCTTTTCTTCCTGGCTGTCACGCTGGGTCCGTGCCCCATCATCTCAGTCCTTTCTTTGCCCATGCAGCTACTTCCTCACACTCGAACTCTCATCTCCTTGCCCTTCAAACAGCCAAGTACAAATTTTGTAAATTGTCACGTGTGGCTTTAGGCATCTGAGCTTTAGAATATAGAGATTTTCACTGATGCCTGTCCTGGGTTATCCTGTGTGTTTTAAAAACCTCTGGGCTCTTTTACAAAAGCAGCAATTAGGGTCCTGAGCATCATGTTTTCCTCTGAGCCTTCTCTAAAACATTTGGGCCCATCCACGAGGGTGGAGAAGAAGAAGTGTTCATTGCAGAAGAGTGCATATGTATGTGTGCATATGCATATAGATGTGTATATATGTGTGTACATGGGCTCCTTGTGCTAGATCAGGTGCCAGCAATGGGGTACAGTAAATAAACAGGCACTGCTTGATTTTTTGGAAGTGCTATGGTTTCATTTAGCACTATGGTTGCTCACAGCAGGGGCATTTTTTTGTTGTCTTTTTGACACTTTAGCAGGAAGAGGTTTCCATAGTTTAGACATGAGGGCACAAAGAGGGAACTTTGGACTGGAGGCCAGGAAAGCATTTGCCAATAATTGCCCTAACCCATAGAAATAATAAAGAGAGTAAATGGCTAATATGTTCAAATCTAAGCAGCATGAGGATAAAGCAAGCTGTGGGAAATAAATGAGTAATAGTAGTGGTGTAGGTTGGTGGACAAGGACTGGCTCTAATTTTGCAGTGAGAGAATGCAAACAGTATTCAGTGTCTTAAAAAGTGAAACATTTAAAAACATTTTTAAAGAATGAATGCTGCAAGTACCCCACTTGTGGCTGTCATGTGTACAATCTGAAGAGATCTGTTGGGACCCAAAGCATTTCAAAGCTCAGTGCCATAATTAGATGTGTGCAGCACTGTCTGGTAAAGGGCTCTGATTGCCAAGCAATGTTTTGAGTTATAACAAGACAAAGAATCCATCATGAAGAGCCACCAAAGGGAAGATGCATAATATTTGCCTTACGCAGCTTCCAGGCTATAGTAATGACAGCTCTGGAGCTTGCCCTGCAAACCCTCATGCTGCACGCTGCTCGCTTCTCTACCCCACCAGCAAAGCTTTGAGAGGCACTGCTGGGGGCCAAGTTTCACCCCTTGCCTTTAGTCTTAGGGTGCTGCTAATGGCAGTAACACACAGACCAAAGGCACAGGCAATATTTTCTGCAAAATAAAATTATGGCCCTCTTGCAAGAGGCCTCAGAAGCCCAAAAAAAAATCCTTATTTGTGGCATTGTACAGGGCTTCTGCATGATGGAAGCCACACACATTTTTTGCTGACTTGTGGCCCAAGAGATTATGGTTTGCAATGTTAAATCATTGACAGTAATACACATTGAACAATCTTTTTTTTTTTTTATCAGAATGTGGAATGGTGGTGGTAAACAAATTAATCAGGGAAGAGGAATACAAACATATGCCTTTATAGCTTATGGCATGGGTAGAACCCTTATTTTCTCCACTTAATTAGTGTGTATGTTTTTAAAGGATGAATTAAATGTTCATAATTTTTCTTGTTGTCCAAGATTTCAGCAACAAAACGGTAGGGAACTCCCATTACCCATTTCAGCTCCAAAAGTATTCTTTTCTTCTCTCTGTAAAATGCACAGGTCTGGTGATCCAAGTTAAACATTACTGGAATTTAACCATGACTCAGAAACAATATTAATTTTGAGCCCACATATTTTTCTTCTGGTAGGGTATAAAAGTTTAAAATAAGTACACCCTCCAGACAATCTGTAAATGGTAGAATGCAATGGATGAGACAAAAAAAGAAAAACAAAACAACATGCACACATAACAACAGAGCAGCAGCAATCTTGGGTGTATGAACTTTTTTGGTATGATGGCAGGAACCAGAGTTTTTTCCCCCTTTTCTGTTGTCTGGTTCAAAGGGAACAGAAGGCTGGCATCATGCCACTGAGCTGGGTCAGAGTATTTCTGTCCCATACAAATCCATAACTGGGGTTATTTCTTGGTGGGAAGCACAGGGATTGTTCAGAATATTAGCATGGCATTTCTGAACTCCCCCATCCCTCACTCCCTCCCTGCGCGGGAGATACCACACTGCTGTTTGTCTGAAGTCTAAAGGATGCCACAGCCATCTTTTTCAAATTAAAATGGCAATGTAAATTTTGTAAATGTTAGTTCTCCTAATTGGCAGTGGCTTGTATAATTAAAATAAAATCACTAATACTTTCTCTTGTTTTTTTTTTTATTATCACTGAAGTTCATTTTTCAGTAACTCAGACAATGTCTTCATTTTTATGAAGACCCATACTGACCTCTAAATATCTGATTTTTTTCAGTGAATGTTTATGCCCATCTGGTTTGAATTTAGCATTCTTATGAGTCATTCCACTTTGATAGGAACACTCTGCTATAGAAAACTTCTTTTAATATTTTAACGTTTTAAATCAAACACTGCATACTGCATTACCTAAGCCCCCCTACAATTATGGAAATCAGCGGGTTCATTTTCTTCATCGGACATTGCATTTACTCTCTTTGTGAATTAAATGATTTTCATGCTAGAAAGGTCTATAATGCACATGTGTTCAAGTGTTTTACCATCTTTTGTTGCCACATCCTTTCCCAGACTTACTAACAGCCTTTTTGGAAACAGCCTCAGTAGAGGAAGGATGAGTGATTCTATAGGAAATAAGGATGCTCAGCACTTCCTTACATCTGACATTTAACCCGAGCAAACGTGCTATATTTATTTTACTATCAACACTGATTTTATTACTTCTTATGTTCTTACTACACGCATTTCCTGATGTTAAAGATATAACCAATTCTTTTGGGTTATTTCTTTTCATGCAGTGAAGAGTTTAAATAGATTTTTTTTAAGCGAATTGCAAAGGAAAGGGAAGGAAAAAAGTTTAAAGCAAGCTAATAAATATATGGTGCAGTGGAAACCATTCTCTTTCAAAATGAAATCTCAATTTGCCAGTTGAGCTATAACTGAATTATCACATAAAATGGAATGGGTCAGTTCCAACTGGAAAAAAAATTGAATATTTTAAAGTATTGTTTGTTTGCACTTAATACGTTCTAACAAGTTAAGACTCCACTTCCATTCTTGACTACTTAAATTCTTTTTAGCTCTTAAATACATACAAAGTAAAATTTAAACATTGATGTTGTCTCTGAGACCCCCAACTAGAAGAGAATAGTCTCTGAGCAAATATGGGCTAATTGCTTTAAACCAGATGATAATTACAGTACTTTATTGTATTATAATATGGAAAAATGTAAGAAGTTGGGATTTTTTTCCATAAACACAAACTATTTAGCCTCTCAGTTTAAGCAAATGCTTAGAAATTTTTAGAACATCTTCTCACATACTTAAAAATTAGACTGACACTATTTCTCCATTTATAGCCTATAATATCTTTCTTCAAAGCCTCTGACTTTTCTCTCTTCTATCGGGGTAAATCTGGATTCAAGTAAACAAAGAGGGCGCCTAATTTTTAGCTGATCTTTAGCAGAAAATGCAGAACCCCACTATGAGGATGGAGCTTCATGAGGACCCGAAATGACAACACTTTATACTCTTATGCTAGGGTCCATTTTACACTGGCCAGGGCAGCAGAGCAGCTAATGTGCTGTAAGCAAGATCCACTCCCTGGAACAAAGCAAGGTTGTCATTTCTATGCAGACCCATAATAGTGTCTAGTTTATTTTGGTTGCATTTTAGGTAAGGTAAAAAAAAAAAAAAAAAAAGGCAGGCCCATTAAGAGAGGCTAAAATGTAGTCCCTTCCTTTCCATCATTCTTAAGCAGCCTGTAACATGAAGAATGCTTTTGGAGTTCACATTAGTCACATTATCATGACGGAATAATGAAAGGAGAAAGGATTTATTTTTAAGTACAGTTCAGAGATGTAGTGTTGTCAGACTAATGTCAGAATACCACACTTTTAAAAAACACTTAACCTTCATCAGTCAGACAGATAAATACTAAAGATACTAAAGTCCCCTTCTAATCCATTGAGGATGCTGTGTTTTTTCTTATCTTTCCTTTTTTTTTTTTCTCTAGATCAGATAATGGAAAACTTTAGCCTTGTTAAGAAATCTGGGGATATTATATTGGAGAATTATGATTTTGCCTATTTTCAGTCATAATTTTTCACCAGTTGCTGACTTTTGTTTTCTCCATTTGCAAAGACAAAAAGAAAAATACCTTCACTCATTTGCTCAGTATATGTATGGAGTGGTGGAGTGGTGACTGTTCATTTTCACAGGAAGAGTTCAAACAGGTAATGGACATAAGAGACATCCATCACATTCTTGTATGCACACAAGCTCTCTCCCTTTTACTCGCAAGGGTTAGGGAGAGGTAGTGGAGAGACTGCCCTGGTGAGTGTGCATATTCTGAGGGCTGTTAAACAAAACGTTTTGCATTGAGCCCTTTGATGGTCTGATATTATTTTTAACAGCACTATGCAGGTAGTCTGTTCCTTTTGGGCAGACCAAGTACACTACACTGCCACCCACAACCAGCAGAGCACAGAAAGGGGTCCCCACAGCAAATCATGCTATTCTTGACTTCTTGTTTAATAACCATTTCTTAGAGGTAGAAACGGGACAAGCTTGCAGGTAAGGCACTGATCTGAACTGCCAAAGACCGGGCTCAGTTCCTGATTCTGCTACAAGTGCTCTCTCTGACATGGAACATGCTATTTGGGCTACAGGTACACCCTGCAGCAGGCTGACTCTGACCCCAAACCCCTTTTGCATTGACATTGCATGGATGCAATGCCATGCTCAGACGCTTGGCTTTACTCAAACCGGAGAGAAAGGTGAGGCTCTTGCTGCTATGGATGGTGGTGTAAATATGCACAGAGCCACCATGTGGGGGTGTTATCCCAGCTGCCTTCTTGGTGATAGCACTAGCCAGCCCTGGCCAGGGGAGGCAGCTGAAAGACCTTTTCCAAACATGTCCCAAGTACTTCCCATAAAAGCAAACAGGATTCACAGGTTGCTGCCCAAACTGTCCTTACAGCTCTAAGTGTATGTTGCAGGAAGGCACAGGTATCTGTGCCCCAAGCTGAGGGAGCTGTGGTCCTCACCCAACTCATCAGGTTTTGGGATCCTAATGAGCTGGGCACAGGTTACACTATTAAATGTGGCTGAAATTGGCTGGAAGTTGTTTGTTGGGAAACTGGCAGACGGAGAGATGGATACTGTAGTTGCATAAACCTAGTTTCCTAAGGAAACTAGATCAAGAAATGAGGATGATAGCACCTCCCTACCATACAAGGATGTTATGAGAATAAAAGCTTTTCTGGTGGTGAGATGCTCAGGTGTTTCAGGGATGGAGAAAATGCAAATTCCTAGACAACTAGATTAATTTTGGCATTTTTCCTTCTACTTTGAACTTGTGTACTGCAAATGGTTACTCATGGGCATACCTTTTGAGCCAGTAACTTTGCTAATACAAGCTGTGTTTGAAGTATCAGCAACTAATGAAGTGGAAAGAGATTCAGATTTTGTCTGCTGAACTGCTAAGTGTGTGTGTGGCAAAACACAAGAATTCCTACTTACTTTTCCATCAGGAGAGCATATTTAGAGTACAGCACTACTCCCTTTCTCCAGAAAGTTCATCAACTGAAAGTGACCAAATATACCTTTCAAATTTCAAATTGTAGTGCATTTCCTTGCCTTGAATTTGAAAAAAAAAAAAAAGTGTGTGATAATGGGAAAATCTTTGTAGTTCAAAAGAGAAGCAGGTACAAGCCTTAGCTGCACAAAGAATTGGTCTTTCTGAGCAGAAAGGTAAGCAGCAGCAAATCATTGAAGCTCAGGTTCATGAGAAGTCCAAGCACTTCCAACAGAAATCAGGAAGAATTTTGGAAGGTATTCTAAGGCTGAGAGCCTAAAATCTTCCACTCCTTCACAGCCTGGTGCTGCAGGGGATGAAACTCTGGAAGCTCTTCCATTTTCTATTCCCAAACCCTGGGCAGGGGTAGCTCAGCTCCCTGATCACAGGGAATGTGACCTCTGAGAGGCTTGGGTGTGCCAGCACCTGCCTTGGGCTGAAGGTCTGCTGGGACCTTTGTAGGAGGCATTTCTCCTTGCCATACTGTGCCTAAGAAACCAGGTTGCTCGCTAACCCAGCTCTTTTAATGCCTAGCAGCAGCAGCAACAGGACGGGGGAGTGATGTGCTCCTGTGTGCTGCCTGTCCTGTGGGTATCCCCTGCGTGTGAGATGGGACTAATCCCCTGACCAGTTTTCCATGTACTTTGCCTTTGCCAGGGCAAAACCTATTGCTTAAAAAAATAGAAAATACTTGATCAGGAAGAAGGGGCTGGTACATCTTTGTGCTCCTTCGGAGAGAGGAATACAGGCTCCAGCATCTTCTTACACATCTTACCTAATGGCTGGCTCCTCTCTCTGCAAGGAGGGCAGGGCTGCTGCAGGCAAACAGGGAAGTTGAATTCTGGTCTCCCACATGCTAGATGAGCACTCCTGATACTGCAATGCTGTATTAAAAAAAACATAGTTGCCCCTGCCAGCTGGTATTAAGGGCATTAAAAAGCAGGCTTGGTCTGCTTTTGGAGAGGTTAGCCTCTGAGCTCAGAGGAGAGGGAGTTATGGCATGCACGTCTTAAACCATCTTTCTCCTCAGTGTGGGTTTTTCTGGAGAATCTCCAAAGATCACTAGCTCTCCCCATTTTCTGGACCTCAGCACCCAGGGAAAAGGTCTAGACTCCTGTTCTCGTAACAGGCATCTCAAATTAGGTGGTGCAAGTCCCGGCATGCGGGGATTTGGCCCGGCAGTGTCTGTGTTTGTTTAAAGAGCTATATGCTGAGCCAGGTTAGTGCTTGTTGCATTAGTCATAACAAGCTTTCAAGATTATAAATGAGGAAAGTGCTGAGTAACTTGTGATTCAGCCTTACTATGATTTCTAAGTACATATTACTAATACATTCCGTGTTATTACACTCCTTCCCCTCCCAGTTTGACACCTACATCTGTTCCCCACACAAATCTGGAGCAGAGAAAGCTTCTCTTATTTCCAGTAGCTGGTAGAGCATGAGGAGCTGCCTCTTCCTCCGCTCGACATTTTTATCACCCTCAAAAACTCCCTTGTTTAAAACTGTTTACTCTGTGCTGTGATGTTTTCTTTGGGAAATAGTAGTGACAGAAACCAGTGGATTTAAGGCAAAGTTGCAGGTTCTGCGCCCCCTACATGTAGCAATCAGTATTTTTTTGTCTTTGTATTTGCCATGAGTTATCTGCAGGGTTTTCAAAGGAGAGTGAAAATTGAGCCATCAGGTGGTTTCTGCGGTGGAAGCTTGAATGTTCTATATATGTATAAAGAAGACAACTTTGTTTCTTTTGGCATTATCTAAAATGAATTAATGGTGGGTGGAGGCTTCCTGGGAAGGAAATGTGCAGGGGTAAAAAATGAAATTGTGGTGGGCCACCACCCTGTAGGGCCTTGGTGAAAATGCTGAATAATGATCTGAATGTTGTGACTGATGGAAGTTTGTGTCCTCTTCAGGCAGGGCTTTGCAGGAAAGCCTGTTTGTGCACCTTTGGGTTGGCAGGAAGAACACACACACTCCTAAAGCAGGGGCAGAGCCTTAGCTGCTGGAATTTCATTTGATCAACTTTACTTGTATTGAGACATCTGTTATGCCAAGAAAGGCCCCTTTTGAAGAAAGAAAAATTATTTTTGTGGTAATGGTCTGTGTACTGCAGTACTGGAGGAGGTTGGGATCAGTGATGCCAGGCTCAGGAGGGGTTTCAGTGCCAGACTCATGCTCCTCCCTAAATGGGGCTGTGGCAGTCCCAAAAACTGGAAGCAGAGTGGCTCCTTTAACAGCTGGGAGAAGGAGAGCGACCCCCACAACCCCCTGATCTCTTTTTCCTGCTTTCTTTCAGGGCCTGTCAAGGGACCCTGAAGTGACCAGGATTTTAATAACTTCCTTTAGGTAAGCACCTCATGTTAGGAGGGATGAGTCTGGGAACTGAAGTGCAGATTACACCTCTGACAGCAACTTAAGAAGTTCCTCTCCCTCCTCATCAGCTCCATTGAACACTGAAGAACCCAGATTTTTCTGGCATGTTCCCAGTTGGGGAATTTCAGCACATGGCTGGAGATGGTGCCAGTTTTGCATATGCTGGGAGGTTAGTGCAGTGGGGTGGGTGAAGCCCTGGGTGAAACCCACAGTAGTCACACAAGGCAGGGGTCAGAGGAAGGCTGTGGCTGCCCAGGCCAGATCTTCAGCAAGAAACTTGCTGATCATGGATGTGTGCAGCACTACATCTGAAAAAGTGCATTTGGCAGATAAAAGCAATTTTTAGAGGTAAACACCATAGTAACCATAGGTTTCTCTTGAAACACTGGTGCTGTTTGTTGCAAATGACCGAGTGGCCTGGTGACCTGCCCAGGAAGGAGGGAGATGTGTGCTCCAGGTGCTCTTTGATTCAACAGATTGAAAACTTTAGCTTCTGTAGCCATCTGAGTGCTTTTACCACCAGGCTTAGGGTATTCTAGAAGACAGCAGCCCACTGAAGCTGCACAGAGATATGCAAACCTCATGGAATCTGGACCCCTCTAATATCTAATTGTACAGTGAAGGGCCTTTACTGGAAGCAATGGAACTTTTTTGTTTCAGAATGTTTATAGATTTATTTTAATCTGTAGATAAAGACAAAAAAATCCACACAGGATGCAGTGCCTGGGACCCACCTTCTTTCATTCACCTCTCCCACTGCACCCCATCCACGGATCTTAGCCTGGCACTGGCCCCTGGCCACTGAGCAAAGCAACATCCATTGGTACAGGAGGCAAAGACAGCCTCCGTGAGGAGAGAAATACCTTCACAGTGGGTTCAGCACTGCCTTGGACACTTCAGGAAGAATTCCCCTTGATACAGTCTCTCTGGGAATGGAGAATACGTCTTTGCTCACCTCTGTGACACAGCATGCCAAGATCATGGTGAAACATTAACTCTGGGCACCCAGAGGGGTAGGTATTGAATTCAAATGGAGATTAATTTCTCACCTTCATCTCTGGCTTGTAATCAGAGGTGGAAAGTGTCATCAACTCTGCTGCATAGGTCAGTGTTGTATCTCTCAAGAACACAATCAGCTGGAAAAGATTTTCCCAATGTCTATTAAATGCAGGCAAAAGAAGACATGAAAGAAAATAAAAATTAATGAAGAGGAGCCCGTGAAGGCTTTAGTGGTATTGCTCTGGCATGGAAGTACCAGTGAGCTGGGGATGGTGGAGCAGTGCAGGGTAAGCAAAGGGCAGCACCTGAACCCTGTGTGTCAGCAGGTACATATTCTGCACAGTATCAGTTACCTCAGCAATTCAGACAGACTGAAATGGGAGCTATTTCCTATGAAAAATGACCACAAGAGCTTTCCATTCCATGACTTTAATTTAGCTTTTTTTAGGCGTTTGGATATTTTCCAGTGCTTCCCGGTAGCTGCTATTATAGTATTGTTTCGAATATAGATTGTATGAGTCACTGTACTGCCAAATTTAGAATTCATCCTGGAAATGCTCAGGCTCTTCTTTCAACTCTTTTCTCCCAATCCCTTGGGCATTACACAGGCTTCCTCCAGATTTTATCCCAAAGTCCTCACCATTCCACCTGACGTCCTCTTTGTGGTGAAATCTAGTTATTACAAAGCATCGTGACCTCTGAGAGGTTAAGCAGGCAAGCTTAGGGTAAATCCAGAGACTTTTGGGGAAGCACTTTCTGACAAAAACAGCTTTACCTATTCGCAGTTCAGGGTCTGGTTGGAAGTTCTCTTCAAATTAAACAGAAAGGCAAGAGATTCACATCTTTGGAACTATCTGTGATGATAAGGAGTGCCTTCATGTGTGTGCTTTTCCAAGGCTGTGGCTAGAAGAGCTGGAGAAGCAGAGTCCTGCAGGTCTTCAGGAAAACTTCATCTGTAGCCTACTTTCTTCCCTTTATGTTTTTTTTAGAGGATATAGCACAACATTTGTGCTGTAAAGCCAGCTTCAGCTGGCAGCATCCTTTTTATAGATACAATTTGTGCAAGGTTTTAGCGCAAATTGTATCTATAAAAAGATACAAAAAATAATCAAAATTATAGACAACCTGCAGACTGTGTGCTCAGCTGGACATGTCGAGCTCTTCCTGAAGATAAGCGATATCCGTCAAAGGGATTTGCAGCTCAGCCCTGCTAACTGTGTGCCTCTTTATCTTACCACTTTATTTCTGTTACCTTCTCTTCTGCATGGTAGAAATAATTATAGCATATTTTGACCTGTACAGGAGTCCCAGATGTATTTTTTCTTCCACTCTAGTGTTATATCTCTAATGTAATAGGAACTGCAGTCTTGTTTGAATTACTCTTGTGTTGTGTTTGGATGCTGCTGTGTCTGGTGGTCAAAGCAATGAGAAGAGTAGCTCATAATCTGTGAAACACATGAACTACATTCCTGTGACATTTACAATACTTGGCAGAGAGACAGTGTTGATTGAAAATGAGCAAAGCACTGTTACCTTTCCTTGTAGTTTGCTTTGTGTTATGGTGGCTAAGAATGCTGTTGCATAATAATTTTTAATCGTTTTTCTTTTAGGCTAGGAGGCCAGATACTTTTGTTTGGGTTGTTTTGTTGGTTTTTTGCTTTGTTTAGTTTTTTTGGTGCAGAAAAACACATATGCATCACCACATACCACTGCTTGTTTCCCAGTATATAACTGACATCTCAAAAGGAGAAAATCCCCTGAAACTCACTGAACATTGAGTTGGCTGATTCTTCACCAGAAAGACCTTGACTGGGCATTTAGGTTTTATTACATATTACAGTGTTTATCCTCTATGAAGTAAATTTGATGAATTGAAAAAACACGTCAATATAAAACAAATACATCAGCTGTAATCATGTCTTTGCCTTGTGGAGGACAGAAAAGGAAACAAACCTTGTATTCTATACTAAGGCCCTCTAAGACAGTTTTTAATATGAAAAGGAATAACAAATCATTAAGTGGGAAAGTGGCAGAATACAGAGCTGAATACTTGTGCAGATAGGCTAATCTCTGTGGGCAGAGCCTGAATACTTTGTGTCAGGCTCTCAACTATCCAAGCCTTGGTGAATTTATTTAGCCAAAGCTTCCTCCACATGAATGATATCAAAGGAACCTTGAACCCTCAAATGTGTTTGATGCACACTCCCACCAGACTTCACAGGATGTGATGGGATACATCCTTATGCCATGCCACAAAAAAAACATCTGACAGGCTGCAATATAGCATTTTTGTTATTTTGGACATGTGGGTCAGAAAAGCCACCAAAAGATACCATTATCACACAATGCCTAGGAAATTCCCATGACAAATACTTTGTGATAGGTCTAGAGCAAGCTAAACGTGAGCACTCTGCAGCAGCTCGTCCAGGAACCAGGTTTTCCTCACTGTGGTACTCAAGGCTGCAGGAGCCATGGGTAGCTCCTGATAGCTCCTAACCTAAAGAAGTGTCTGCTGTGTGGTTGAAGAAGTCATGGATCTCAGAGGTTGAATGGACCCAGGAAACATTCATTCATTCTTCCATCAAAGCTCTGCATTCATTCCTGTACTTGCAGGCAATCCTAATGTGTGATAGGTAATAGCTATAATAGCATAGAATGGTCGGTATATGGTAGGTGTACGATGCATACACTAAGGGTGTCCTTGTGAAAGCCAGAAGCAGAAAGCCTCAGCACTCTACTTATTCCTAAAGGACTTTCCTAAAGGAAATGGGTTTTTACATTGTCCACCTTTCTGTTGGCGAAACTCGCTGCTCATAGCACAGCAATTTGCCTGTGGTCCAGCTGGCAGATAGCTATCCAGAGTCTTCAAGGAATCAGCTGGCAATGCAGGCCCTATTTCCCTCTGGGCAGCAAAGGGGCTGTGTGAGCATGGGGCATACCATGGTCTGACTGATTCCATAATCCAGGGTGAGACCAGGGACTCGATCTGAAGGGCGAGATGACATCATTCAGGTGATGAGGTGTCTGCAGGCTGAATTGCTAGTGGGAGTGGGGAGGGCCTCCCACTCCCACTTATGGATCTCCTTTCCTTCTCCTATTAACACAGAGTAACTAATCATAGTTGGTTTGTTTTCAAACAAAGTCATTACCTTAAAAAAAAAAACAAACAAAACCAAAACCCAGATGTTCTTAAGGAGTACAGCAAGGATAACGCAGCCTACATTATTGTACATACTCAATACCACATAAATGTGCCAAACTGGTAGAATAAAGCTCTATTTAACCTCATGCTGTGGTCTCAGGGCTTCATAGGTGCATACTCCAGAGGTCAGCTCTGGTAATAGAGGTGTAGCACTCACTGCTGTCTCCAGGGCATTTGTTACCGGGGATTGGTGCTTTTCCCATGGCACCCAAAAGGCCTGGTCCTGCTGCAGAGCCCCCGTGTTCTCAGAGGTGCATGACTATGTGGTAGTGTTGTCTTTGTAATACTTCAGCTTGATTAAAAAAAAAAAAAAAAAAAAAAAAGAAACCCCTGGGAGCAAGATTTGGGTTGGCTGTAAACCAACATATGCACAGTTTAATAACATACATCTACATTCAGTGATTTCAGCTCTTATCTTTTAATCAGAAACTATAGGACCCTAACCCAAATTTTAAACAGCTTACAAGTGCAGATTTTAAGTCTTACCTTTTGTTTTCTTTGTACTGAGTGAAGTAGTGAGAAAAATCGCTGTTATGGAAAAAACTCTTACAGAAACTATTGTTACTCAACAGGTTTTAAGTTTTTTTACCAGCTTCACAGTTGCTGTTTCCAGGTCTCTTTTAATTAATCCTGGTAACTGAAAGATTTGACAAAAGTTTGTAAACCCCTATCCTTACAGGGTTTTCAATTACATTAATTAATTAGTTTTATATAAATCAATTCACACAGCTGAATACACCTAATTAAAAATAAATACATTTACAAGCTATCTTATTACGGCGGCACTAAGGGTAATGAGTTCATTAAGCATCACGTGAAGACATTTCCAGGCTGAGGCTACAGGCTGCAACATGTTGAAGACACTCGCTGCTGAGGAAAGGAGGCTCTGCCCACAGAGATTAGCCTATCTGCAACAAAAGCTTTTACTTCAAAGATCATAGATAACGTTGGAGGGCTTAATGAGAGTGTATTTTTAAAATGTAAATAGGAGGATCTAGTGGGCACATAAATTGCATAACACTCACAGCACACCCTCTGCTCTGGCTTATGGAAGTAAAGAGAGTAAAAGTTAACAAGTTACGGACGTCACTCCCCGTTTCAAGGGGGAGTTCTGCTTGTAGATCCATTCCTGTTAGTGCAGCAGTGCCTTAATAATTGGAATTGTATCACAAACTTGAAATAGCTGCTGCACACCCCATTTGTCTGAGTACCACTTTTGGTGAGGTTGGTCTCAAAATGCCAAATGTTTAACTGAAATAAATGTAAGGTGTCTCAGCACACTCTTGAGCTGTTCTGCTTTTAAAAGGGTGAACTTCCAAAAAAACCTCTTTCAGATCACAATAATGTAAAAAGCTTTATGGGTAATACTGAAAATGGGATTTGTTTTATCTTATGCAGAACTGATAATTGGTTCTTTAAAAGTTTGCTGTGTTTTCACATGAAATATTAAAATGTTACGTGCTGAACTGACAGACAGAGGAAATTTTTAATATGCTGAAATAGAACGTGCTTAAATAACACTCCCCAATAGTCTTTCATTCTTTGCTTTGCTTATACAGAGAACCAGCCATCACTTTTAACTTTTAATAAGTTTCATATGTTTTGTAGAGGAACTGTGTTTGGTTAATTCTAACCTTTAATTAGTAGCCTCTGGATTGGTGTATACCCCAGGCACGGGGATGTTATTAGTGTGAACTGAAAGCTATGTGTGTTACTCCATAACAGATCAAAACAAACCTTGTATGCTCTGACAGCATTAAACCCCACCGAGACTTTGTGCAGGATATGGTTTTCCACTTGCAAAAGAAAATTGTAATTCACAAGCCTTTGCCAGATGTTGTCCTCCCATACTTACATACCTACCGAGTAGGTGGTCATCTAGGGTAAAGCCAAGTGTGCCCTGTCAGAGCATTTGTCAGACTAAATAATTTCTTGAGGTCTTTTCTTCTCTCTCTCTTTTTTTTTTCTCTGCTGAACAATGTCACTACACACCACGCTGCACCGTTAAATGCAGCAGAAACACAAAATCATGAGGCAGACAAAATGAAGAGAACAGGAGATTGCAATAGAATGATTTGAAAGGTGACTTCAGAAGACATTCTTTTGCTAAAATTAGAGATGTTCGTGTAACCAAATAGAAGAGTCCCCTATATGAGAATAAAATATACTGCTGGTTGCTCATCCCTGGCATTTTATTAGCATGTAGATACCTGGTACAAATGGGTACTACTATCAGACTGTTATCAGATTTTGCCAGCAAAAGTCATCTTTGTTATCTGTAAAAAATTTTCCCAGAGAAAAAAGGTTTAAACTTTGCATGGAAAAGAAAAGCTTAAACAAAAAAATTACACTCAACCTTCACCCAAATTTTCTTTGGAAACAGCTTGGGTGACCCTGCCTTGGTGTTTTTTACATACTCAGCTGTAAACACAAAAATATGGCTTACATGTTGTAAATGTTATTGCAACTTTTGTGGTCCAAGAATAAAAGTGAGGCAGGATTGTGGACAGAAATTAAAATTAAAACAGTATTCCATAATTGGAAACCTTGGAATAATTTTCACACTTAATCTTCTTCAGTAATTTTATGTTAAATTCTGTAAGTAAAAGAAGTTTCTGATGTCTTAGGATGAGCAGATGGTTTGTTTGGTTTTTTTTCCAGGAGATTTTATAAACATGTCAAGTAATGACTGCAAGTGATTTTATACAGTAAAAAGCATTAAGATGACTTTTCAAAAGAAATTAAGTTCTCCCTGGCTTCTGGACTTTTTGAGAAGAATGAGATAAACTTTTGACTCTGAATGCCATAAGGCACTTATGGTATGAGTGCTTGAAGCCGCAAAAATCTTATCTGCTACCATGGTGGAAACCAGCCTGTGAACATCAGACATTCAGTGACATACTTACATGATCTATTTTTGACCAGATCTAATGAAAGCATTGTGATAAAAGGGCAGGTCCTGCCAGCAAGTTGGCACACGAAGTGAGGCGCAATTGCCAACAGCCAGGGGTGTCCCAGAGCAGTCCTGCAGCTCTCCTTCCTGCTGGAGGGGCAGCTCCGTGGCGCAGTACACTCTGCAGGATCAGGCCTGTCTGCATGCACGTGGAATTGTTTTGCTGGTTGCTTTGATGCCTGCCTGAATAACTTCTCAATAAACCTAGTGCAGCAAGGGCCTTCCTTTTATTCTACTAAAAAACAGATGTAGCTTTAGTTCTATCGATGGAGACCTTCCTCAAAAAGTCAGTGTCTGTCCTAGGAATGAATTAAAACTAGTCACACAGCTATTACGTTACAGTATAGAATGCAATGTCTCTTTGTCTAGGAACCCCACACTGACAAGTGATTTGGAGCAATGGTCCCGTATCTGCCTTTTCATGCGTCTTGAATTTAGTGGTATTACATTTTGTGTCCATGTAATCAAAAGAAAAATCTTCTCTCTCATTGGCAACAAGAACAATGTATATGAACCTGACTTTAAGGGCTTCCAGCTCTAAATCTTGTGTGTAAAAACACCAATAAAAATCTGAGCTAAACTTTGAGGTTTTAGAAGAAATCTGAAAAGCCAGGGGTTTTTTTTTCTCCTTGTTTTTCTCCTTGTTTTTCCTCTTTTTTCCTCCTCTCTCTTTTTAGTAAACAGGCAAGGCAAATCTTCCAGCAGACTCTGCAGTGTACATCTCTACCTGTAAACACTACCGGTCATTTCTTTCAAACATGTAATCTTCCTGAGATTAAACCTGCATTAATTTCTTCTTTAGACAGGTGACTTTCCACTCCCTGACAGAAATCTGAACAGCATAAAAAATGGTTCTGGTCAAAATTACAGATCAGCTGGAAATTCACAAGCAATCGCACAGGATTTCCTCTGGAGAACTGACTGACTGACTGACTGACTGACTGAAAGCCATTTTATTTGTCAGTTATGTTGTTTTCCTCCAGAGGATAATAGACAAGCAAATTAATTAGTGAAAATAAGCTACAAAACCATCAAAACATTCAGGCAAAGCTTCACTCAAACTAACGTGTTCAGCGAAACAGAAACTTGGACTGGCAGCTCTCTGTTTTTACACTATTTGTTGATTCTACTGACAGCTTTAATCATTGCTGAGCTGACATTTTGGTGGTACAAATGAGTAAATAAAATGTCAGTTTTGCTTACGATGACATTGAACATAACTGTTCAACCTTGACAGGTCTATATTTGTAGACAAGATAATAATTTCTTTAGACTTTCCTGCAAGAATAACATGTCTAAAATCTGCACTGCTACCACATACATGGCCTGTAAACACTAAAAGTCAGCTATTTTTATTTGTGATTCTTTGACAAAAACTAATGGTGTCTTCTTGTTTTTTTTTTTTTACCTAGTCAGAAGGACAGAACAGCCAACATGCACCCAGCTCCAAATCACAGAGCGAAAGCCCCACCTCACCCCAACTGATGGGAGTTCCTCTATCAGCTCCTGTGGGCTCAGTGTTGACTCTTCCAAGGGTTGCACGAAACTCCAAGTTTTTCCGTGAAAAATCTTGTGTCAAAGAGGTTCTTTGTTTAAGGCATAACCTGAGTTGTCTGTCAGATGTGGGCCCTGATCCAGCAAAGCACTTAAGCGCATGTGTAGGGTTGTTGAGAGCAACGGGGCTACCGCTCACATGCTTAAAGTCACGCGTGTGTTTAAGTGCTTTGCCGGCCTGAAGCCTTGCAGAAGTCCTTTATATCATGTTGATTTCAAAGCACATTTCGTTATTACATCACCGTGCTGTTCTTGGCAAGGAATGAATTAATAAATGAGACAAGGAGAGGTCCGGCAGGAGCTGCTGGGGGAGTGGGACACTGCATTCCTTTCAAAACCAGGTTGTGGCAATAAGTTTACGGGAGCCATGAATCAGCCACGTAGGCAGATATAAATAACGTGAAGCAGCCGGGCCGGGTGATATACTGCTGCACTTTGTATATTGCAAGAACATACCAATACTGGGTACATTGTGTTTTTAATCTACCCACAGACTTGGCATCCACCCACCCTCCAAGGCCAGCCGTATTCTGGTCAGTGTGAGAATGCACTCAGTCCCTCTCTCTGCACAGGATTTTAATGCTATTTCACAGCCTGGGATTGCATGGCTGGAGAACAGCCCTGTTGTAAAGCCACAGTATTGGCATGCAAGTGCTTTATAGATATATTAAAGCCCAAAAGTCTCCCTTGAGGACAGTGGTAACCATAGGGCTGGGTGAGACACATGCTCTTAAATCACAAGATGAGCTCCTCCAGAGGGATGCTCTGTTGCATCCTGGACCATGTGGCCATAATTGTGTTGCTGCAGTCAGAGCTGATCTGCTTTCACATGCACAGTCCTGTTCAGATCGTGCATTTTTGAAAGTCCAGGAACCTGCTGCTGTCACCATGATATTTTCTGAAAAATCCCTTCGCCAGGATTTCTTCTCCTGGCAAGATGAGAAGCCTCAGATTCTCCATGTTTTGCTGCTCTGGAATGTGGTCTGGAGATTGTTTATCCAAACATGTGAATTGTTTTTAATTAATGACCAATCACCATCAGCTGTGCCGGACTCTGAGGAGTCAGTCACAGCCTATCATTCCTGTTTAGCCTTCTGATGTATCCTTTTACCTTCTCTTTCTTTAGTATAGTTTTAGTACATAATTTCTTTTAATATCATATCATATCATATCATATCATATCATATCATATCATATCATATCATCATATCATATCATCATATAGTAATAAATCAGCCTTCTGAGAACATGGAGTCAAATTCTCATCTCTCACCTCGTCCTGGGGACCTCACAACACCACATGCTGCCATAGCATGGCCATGGTGCTTCCAGCAGCCAACCTTGCACGCTGCTGCTGGTGGGTTGTCTGGGCAGCCAGAGCCCTGCCTGTGGGTGAGATGTCAGAGCCCATGCTGCAGAGAGCCCTGTGCCGCCGTGTCAGGGCTTTGCACTCACACTGACACCTCACCCAGGCTAGCAAGATGCAATGGAATCTGCAGGCACCATCTGCTCAGATAAGGATCGTGGCAAAAGCCACACTGGTGTCTCCCCTTGTCATGGTCCTACTTAGGAAGGGAGCAGCTAAGTGGAAAAGAAAGAGTGTTTTGGGGAATACGGCAGGAAAAAGAGAGCAGGCGTAGAAGGGATGAGGAAGGAGGAAGAAGAGGAGCAAGAGGGTAGCAAACAACAACTGTATGAAATAAATGCCCTAGAAACAGCTGAAGTTCCCTTTTGGGACCTCTCACTGAGGAACTGCCTACGTGGTGATGAGGGTGGGAGTGCAGCTATGCCCAAGTGTGATGGTGGAAGCATGTTGCCCTTGCTGTGAGAAGAGGGTGCTGGGGTGGAAATCTGGGAGTGGAAATTTGGTACCACAAATCATCTGGTCTTTTGTTATCTAGGAAAGGCATCAATGCCCCTTTCATTTTGCTGGGATTGGGTTAAGTATTGACTTTTATTGATCGCACGAATGGGAGGGAACAATGGAAGCTATGGAGCTTTCTAAATAATC
>JAYDZK010000056.1:32589926-32604546 GCA_034509185.1 Euphonia xanthogaster | reverse complement strand
AGCTTTCTAAATAATCTTCACACACAATAATATATAGATAAATAGCACAAATCTAGTTCCTCTTCTCTTTGAAAGTTTCTTTTAAGGAAGCCACCGTGCTACAGATACTGACAAGCGGCTGGAAGTAGTAACTTCCAATACTGGGAAGGCCATTGAGAAGAGGGACAAGCTCCCTATCAGAGCCGCAGCTTCATACGCCTTTTGTGTTGAAATCTGCAAAATCTTGTAAGGCAGGACAAGGAATTTATGTATAATTTCATCTGGGAATTCTAGAAGTTTGGAACCATTTTTCTTTTTTTGCACTCTTTTGATTTATTTGCGTATTGTTACTGGTAGATTATTTTAATGCCATTCATGACCAGAATACAACCGATCATGTAATTAACTATAAACAAAGTTAAACAAACTTCGGTTTTCTAATCTGAAGAGGGGCTTGATTTAGATTTTTTCCTTGAACTAGGACTCAGTGTCCCCTTTGATGAAAGTTGGAGGAAAGCTCTCAGCAGCAGCTTAAACATACATTGCCAAACTCACAACAGAGAAGGAGCAATCACACACTTTCCAGAGGATGTTTTGTATCCAGTTGTTCGAGCAGAATGCAGCACTGCTGTTATCATGGAGGCTGAACTGATGCTTTTCCTGGGAAACATCATTTGGAGAAGAGCTATAATCATCTTTTCTAATAGATACATTGCACAGGGCTGATACAAAATGAGTACCTAATCCAAAACCCTGTCACCAATGGTAAAATTTCTGTGCTTTCTCTGGGGTTTGGATCAATTTCTCTGTCTGTAGTTGCTGATATAGGAGGAATGTTATTTTTGCTGTGGTACTTGCATTAAAATGGAGCTATCATTTAATCAAGGTTGTTGCAAAATGTTTGCTAAGAGACACAACTTCTCTGAAGGGTTTAAATCTGCTAAACCATCTGGAAAAGTGAAGATAATGCAAAACATAATTTTAATGTATGTAAATGTAATGCACAAGGTAATTTTAATCAATGTCAGAAGTGAACCACTTTTTGCAATCTGATTCTTATCTGCAATTCTTAAGAATAATGTACCACAGCTTTTACGTTTCTTCTTTTAGGACAGCTACTTTCAAATTTTTCTCCTTTTAAAAAGGCTTCAGGAGAGAGGCAAGAAGAAGAGCTTGTGATAACACACTGCAGGACATGGGTTATGTTCCCACAGCCTGCCACATTCAGCTTACCTCTGTGTGCCATTCTAGTGTGGCTGTAGCTGGGCTGGAGAAGGAATTACCTCTCCAGCCTGACCCCTGCAGCTCATTGCTGCCCTCCTGCAGAGGGAAGCTTCAACAGACCGGGGTACACAGCTTTTTCTTAGCTCAGTATATCTCATTTTGAGAAATTTTGAGTTGCAGGTGCTGGCTAGTATGAGTTTTTGTCTGGAGCAGTTTTGGGAACACTGCCCAAGTAGGAGCTTCCTCCTGCAAGTGAAGAGGACCTTAGTGCTGTCATTATTCCTTGCCACCCGCCTGAGCCCCTTGGCCACAGGGGCTGCACAGAGCTCTGTCCATTCTGGAGCTCACTGGTGAGCCACTGCAGCTGTAGACAGGGCAAGGGCTGCTGCCCAAGCTGAGCCCATGGTGCTCTCACCAGGCAAAGGCCAAAGATGCTGGCAAAGTGCACCTTTTAAAAATCACGGAGATATCTAGCCTCTGCCACCAGAGAAAAGTTAGATGTGAAAAATTCTCTTGAGATCCATGCAGGGGTTCTAAATCTCTGCGTGAGCTGAGCCAAGTGGCTCTATTCAAGAAAGGTACCTGGAACGTAAGGTTAGAGGAAGGAAGTGTTAATTTAGGTAGGGGGTGCCAGTGCATGGACAGGCTGTGGGTAAAACCAAGAGCACGTCCCAGAAAGAATAGGTTGCTATACAGCAGTAGAAATCAGGGAGGGCAGAGGTCTTTTGTGAGGGGCAGGGAGGGAAAACCCTTCAGCCTGTGAAATGCAGCAGGGAAGGGAGCAAGGGAGCACCTGGTCACTATTTACCACTTTCCTGGACTCTTCTGCCCTCTGCCCCACTCGTCTGTGAGCAGTGATGGTGTTAATCAGTTTTCAAAGATGGCATTTCTTCTGCATGACACTGTTTACTCTGGGTGTAGGAGGAGGTGACCCACTGATTATCCTGATGGACCAAAGGAGCAGAAAGTCAAGTTTCAAGCTATTGCTGTGACTTAAGAAGCATGCAACTCTTTTGCCTCTGGACATAATCAAGTCAACATGTTCAGTATCGGTTTATGCTTTAAAAGCAAAGTAAAAGCAGATGAAGTGTATTTATAAGTTCATCAGCCAATGAATGATGAAATGGAAAAAGAAATTAATAGGAAAATGTCAGCCAGGATAGAGGAGGGAATCAGTGTGAAGTTCACATTCAGACCAACAACTTGGAGTTAATTCCAAAGACAAGGATATCTTGATTTACAGTAGAAAAAAACTGACACCTTATCAACTCTGAATTTAAATGTAAACCATAAAAAAATAGTGTGAAGATTCTTTGGCCAGAATCCTTCAGGCTAGGAAGGTTAAGGGGCACTTAGGTTTGGCCATTTGAAAATGTGTGGCTTTGATTTAAAGCTCAGAATCTTAAAAAAAAGGGGGAACATAGAGAGCAATGTTACAACAGTGAAGCCTAGTCTCCCTTACACTTCCCAGATCCAGATAAACTTGGGTCTAACACTAAGAGCAGTGAAGAGAAAAGTAGAGGAGGAAAAATGCCTCTTTGCTCTGTGCTTTTCTACTCTGCTAAAATTGCTGCTTTTTGTGCAAGAAAAGATCTGATATTTAAAAGCTATTTTCGGCAACATGAAATACAGGGACAAGCAGAGAGAAACAGCAACCTTGTTCACTGAAATGTGAGGGCAGGCTAGTAACAGAGAATACCAGCACTGAACCAACCATCTTTTAAAAATGATTTAGGGAGTTGAGAAAAAGACTTTATATTTCATAAAAATCTCCTTGCCTGATCTAGTCCAGTATTTAAGAGAAAGAGATATGAGGAAAGCAGCATAATGAAACCCAGCCCAAATAGCCCAGACTAGAACAAAGGAGTTGCTGTTGATTTTGTGTCAAACTTTGCCACAGTTTGACCGTGTGAGCTGGAGCAAGTCTTTATGTCCATGCTGCCATCAAAGGTGTGATTGCAGCTCATATATTCATGCCCTCGAGCACACTTTGCATCAGTTTAGCCATCTGTACCAGAGCCATCATACACTTCTACCTCTTTTAAAGGCTGCAGCGAAGACTGACGTAATCCAAGTTTGCAAAAGCTTTCGTGGTCTACTGATGAAAAGCATAGAAATGAAAGATGCTGTAATACTTCTGCTTATTGAACCTACTGGTACAGCCATGTGTCTTGCTGCTGGAAGAATCCTTTAATAAAACAAAATCCATTGCTCATCCACTTTTTTCTGGCTGCAAAACTATTGCTGTGAATTGACGCAGGCTTAAAAATCTAAGCCAGAGTACGGAACAGAGCAATACTACACATATATATGTTCTTGGCAGTGCCTTGATGCAGATCATGACCACGATCTGTTTAATGAATGCATGTTATTTAATGATCCATCTGGTGTTGATTTAGAAAAGAGCAAATTGGAATATTTGTGCTCAAATGGCAACTAGGAGAAGATGGCTCAAAACGAGCTGCTCCCTTGGTTCTGGTAGATCTCAGGGCTAAGAAGCAGCCCCTTGAAATGGCTTTAAATGAGCCTGAGTGGAGTTTACACATTGATGTTCATAATACAATTCATGTCTCAGAAAAGTAATAGGTGAGAACGTACACGTAATAGAGGCTCAGTGAACAAAGCTTGAAATGTATAATTTGCAAGGAATATTTCTTTAAAAATGTAAAGCATGAGTGTCACTTATCATTCCCACATGGAATGAGTGGTGAAAAGGTTGTGGAAATAATTTTTATTGTTATCGTATGTTTTTCCTAAGTGTTGCTATAGGAGTAAACCCTTTTTGGTATTGCTTAAAGTATTGCTATTGTTTGACATCCAACATTACTCTTGTGTTTGAATGGCTTGCCCTTGTAGCATCCTTCTTTGCCTTTGTTGATTAACTGAGAGATAAATATACCATTGTTTTCATGGTGTATAAAAGCTATTCAGTCTCCTGCTGGGTGACTGAATATTCAAAGAATGGCAGAAGTGATCTTAGTGGAGTAACACACTCAGACAGTTTCTCTTTGGACCAAGGGACCATGGTTTAATGCTCTGATCTAGTTTCCTTCCATTCCCTTGCCCTAGGATGGTGCACACAGCTCCTGGAGACACTGGCTGACTGTATGAATCTCACCGTTACCCAACTCCTCCTCTGAGGAGGAATTTGCAGCCTGGAGCAGGTCTGTAGGACTTTGAGATGAATAAAACTTCCTACAGTTGGTTTCATTTGACTTGTGGGGTCAAAATGAATCATTTTTTGGTCTCCTGTGAAAGGTGATCAAGGAGGTTCTGCTAAAAAATGTGTGAGTCTCTCTCAGAATGTATTTCAAGTTTTAGAAAATATGGAAATGTAGGGGATGAGGTAGTTTTCAATGTTCCATTTTTATGGTTTTCAGGGGAATACTGGAAGTTTAGAATAAGAAATACATACATTGGTTCTTGCTTGCATTTTTTTGTCGGTACATCTGATTTTCTGACCATATTTTGCCACTTCCATGTGAAAGGCACAGCAGGTCAGAGTTTTATTCCATGGAAAACAGCTGCAGTTAGTTAGCAGACATCCTTCACTATGTTGGAGCTGCTGAGAAACAGTTGAGTTCTGATGTCAATGGACACCAGTGCCCCATCCTTGGAAGTGTTCAAGGTCAATGTGGTGGTTTTAAATAGCTTGATTTTTGGTGAGGGGGGAGAAACTACGAGTGGGAAAAACCCACTAGAGTCAGGTTGGATGGGGCTCTGAGCAACCCGGTTTAGTGAAAGTTGTCCCTATGCCTGTGGCAGCGGTGTTGGAACTCAGTGATTTTTGAAGTGCCTTCCAACTCAAACCATTCCATGATTCTATGATATATCTCACCTAACCATATTTTTAAATATATTCACTTCTATCAAAAGTAATGGAGTCTGGGATCACCTGAGACAACTCCAATTCACTCTTCTCAATGTGAAAATTAAAAGCGAAAACAACAGTGATTTTCATATGCTTAAAGAGATACAATGAACAAATATGAAGGGAAACAGACATTAAGATATGTAGGTATGTCAAGGACTCAGTGTTTTAGAAGCTCAGTGAGTCCCCAAGGGCTTTCAAAGAGACTGGGAATCTCAAGATGCTGAATGAGGTACACTCTTAGGGCTTGTCATTGAATCACAGAATGGTTGTGGTTGGAAAGGACTCCGAACGACACCTTATCCACCCACCCTCTGCCCAAGCAGGGCCACATAGAGGAGTGGCCAAAAACTGTGTCCAGGGGTCTTTTGAATATCTTCAAGGATGGGAGACTTCATAATCTCTCTGAAGTGCAGCAATTCAATAAACTTATACCTTCCTTTAAAAGCAACTTGCTTTCAAACAATGGTGCACAATGTCAAAAATACATGTTGTGTAGCTTACATCAAGTTTTAATCACATTTTCAGTAATTGTTTAAACAGAAATGGTTCATTTTATGTAAACGTTAATATTATGCTACTCTGTATTCTACTTCTGTGTACTAACAAAGGTCACAAATAGAGTAATAAGTGTTTGAGGTTTGCAGGACTGCTTTGATGTAAATTTTATTTGCCACTGGTATTCTTCATTTACCACATATATCCCCAGAGAACAGCTTGCCTGCATAGCTCATAAATTTGTTATAAATCATAATGCTTCTATTACATCATTTCCAACCTATCCGAGCTAAATACACAATGTGATTTTTTTTTCTCTCCCTATGTGAAATTTCCAGTTTGGTGGCATATCTGCTGCATAATAAATTCCAGACAGTCATTCTTTCATGGTATATCTAATGTCTGCATTTTGGACTCAATCTAGTTGATTATTGAAATCTGTGGGAGTTTGCCAGAAGTTACAACAGGACTAGAATTGTGTCCTCTTTGTATCTAACTTGCCTTTGTTGGAGCAGCATGCTGGTTTGGAACCAGTTTCTAATGAGAATATATTTGGAGCTGCAAGCACCAAATGTCCTAATTGTCTGCTGAAATGCTGGGTTTGGTGCCAGCAGTAAGTGTTGGGTTTCTAATTTAATGCTGTTTGTTTTCTCTTATGATTTAGTGCCACAAAATTCATCTGTTACCCTTCGCAACAAAAGCAAACGAGGAAAATGTTGGCTTACAATGAACATTTCTGCAATCTGGCAAAAGAAGGGCAGTGGGGCACCATATTTCTGCTTGGTTTCTACTATGCATACTTTCATTCCAAAGTAGGGAAGGGGGGAAAACTGTGATTTTATGTGATAGTATTAGCAATGCTATTTATTAAATCTTGTTGAAAGATAAGTCTGTTAGTGTAAGCTCCCATTTGCAAGCATTTTTAATACACATTAGTCTCCAGAAGTGCATACTGTATTGAATTCAGCGAAATTATCCATATGCATTCAGTTATACAGTTCAATGTCTGCAGTGTTGTGACTTTCTCTGGTAGGAAGCAGAAAGGTGAGATCAAACCCCAGGTTTATAATATTCAGAAATACTCAGACTAAAAATGGTAAATGGATCAAAGTCATAGTAAACGTGCTCTGTTTTTCATCAGGGGCATAGTTTGGTGCTTACATGTGAGTCTACCTGTTTTCTGCTTATCTCTGATAGCAAGATAATGATGAATAAAACTAAAACTGCTAGAATAATGAAACAGCATGCCCTCTGTCTTTTTAGTGCTTAGCACGGTGAGCCAAACACTTCCCATGGCTTGTTGTTTCCCTGCTCTGGGTCTGGTGGAAAACCCTTGGATGTAGGCAGCCTTCTGCTGGTGGCTGTACTGAAAGCTGTCATCTCCAAGAGCTTCCTTCTCCACCCCAGTCAAGCCACCCTGCAGGGGAGCAGTGTACCTGCAGAGCTGAAGCAAGAGTCAGGAAGACAGACACAGCAATAGCTCAGTTAGGTACATTTTTTGCCAGCAATTTCCCACATAGCCCAAGTCCATTTAAAACACAAGCCACCTATCAAGAAATGCCTTGAAATTATTTACTGTTTTATGATTGCAGTGTATGGCAACATAATACTTTTAATGGAAGCCCAAATAAATGGCATATGCTGCAAAGTGTCTATGAATGGGTTTTATGACCTTGAATTCTCACGTCACGCACTGGTAGCAATCACGACTTCAGCAAATGCCTTGGGGACATAGAAGAGCATATATAGAGTTTTAATAAAGGTATAAACTGATAATATTTATTTTAAAAGTGTATTATCACACTGGGAGAGCAGGTGGGGGAAATGTCACAAATAATGAAAAGATTTATTGTTGCAAAGTGCTTTACAAGTGTTACAATATGTTAAAATACAGCGGTCTCCAGTAAAGGCATTGGTTGCATGGGGCAGTCCCATTAGCTCAGCTCATAGGCAAGACCACAAAGACTCTGTGGACTGGAGCTAAGGGGCAACATGATGATCATTCTGATGGCTCATGGCAATGAACATCTACCCTTGGGCTGTCTGGTCCAAAGGGCTGACGCAGGAGTTTAGTGGTTTATGGAGACCAGGATGTGTGGGGCATGTTTGGGTGCATCCCTGAGCCCTGCTGGAATCTAACCTCTTATTAACTGTGACTATCCAGACCTTGACATCCTTTCAAGCATGCTCGGTGCCAGACTGTAACCAGCCTTTAGTCCTTGGTGGGAGCCATTTTCTGCACATATTGCCAAGTTAAGACAATGGTATGTGACTGCTTCAGCTAGAAATGTTTTAAAACCAGCTCTGTTGTGACTCAGTGTTCTCATCCTCTTCCCATCCCGTAACAGACTCATCTCCATTTTTGTTTTAAAATTTTAATTTTATAGTACCAGAAACATGATTTATTTTTCTGATTACTAGTTGAAATGAAATTCCTTTACAGCTGATTAAATATCTTGTGTAAAACCTTCCTCTCCTCAGAACTTTAAGATCCCACACAGTCATGAAACTATTACCCAACGATGAATTTATGATCAAACATTTCTTGGCCATATTTGGTGTGTGTTTAGCTGTTTCAATATGTGTTCAGTCCGGATATACTCAGCAATCAAACAGTTGTTGTATATGAAATCGCTTTACGAATCACATTAGTGGTGCCATTCCAATGGCATTAGAGAGTCAGACCACCACTATTTCAGTGTCCATCCCTAGTCCCTCCCAGAAGATGATGTCAGGAAGGTGTGTGAGTGCTTAGGCATATTGAGATTAGGATTTGCAAAGTGTCCAGAGCAGATGCCAAGTAGTGAGTCATGAGAGAAAAAACAGAAATCATCTGGGGACCTGAATGCAAACCTACCCCAAGCAGGTGAGTACCATAACTCTGGTACCACAGTCGTCTTTAGGCATATCTGTTTAGACCTGTACTTGTCACTTGGGCTGTGCTGAAGTGACAGAGCCCGCACACCACAATCCTGCTGATGTGGATTCAAGTCCCTCCAACGTGATCCATTGCTGCAGATCCCCAGGGACACACCAGAACAGGCCCAGGGTAGAGACAGATATGCTGCAGAGAGTGAGGAGAAAAGGAAAGATTTTTCCCCTGCCCTGAAAGATGGAGTGTCACTGAGCTCACCACTCATCCTCAGCAGAGGGCTTATGACGGGGCATGTGAGCAGTGTGAGACTGGCAGTGACTGGAAATTGCAAAATGTAGCCCCTTTGCCTGCAGTGAGGCCTCCTAAGTCATCTGGGGGAGGCATCCAACAGCTTTATCCTAACCCACCACATGGGAGATACTGTATGTGTTTCCTGAACTAGTGTTTTACGGAAATGCAAATCAGAAAACACAGATCCTGCTCTGTGCTTCTCTGACTGCCCCCTTTGGACCTTGCTGCTGCCATGAGCATTCTTGCTGCCCTCATGCTTTGGTCCAGCAGTGTGGATCCCCCACCAGCTGGTCCTTCCATGTGCATGAAGAATCAGGTGACCCCACTAACATGTCTCAGCTCCCATCACCTGGATGGTTGCAACAATACACAGCAAGGGTGGAGGGGCTGTGTTTTGGGGGTGGGCAGCAGACAATCCTCTCCTGGGTTTGTTGGCATAGAAGCAGGAAGGAGCCTTGGAAAATCCTATATCCCAGCACCCTTTCTTCTAGCACTTCCCAATGTCTCTTTCTCCCATCTATGAGCAAAGGCTCCCCCACTCACCCTGTGTCTGGTCAGTACTCAGAACCAACTGGTGCAATATGTACCCTGTTCTCTGCAGGGAAGGAAGGAGAAAATCCTGGGTCCAGTGAATTTACAGGCAGGCAAAACTCAGAGACTTACCCTTTATTCTAAAAGCACTTGATTGATGGGTTTCACCATTAGTATGAAGTCCTACACCTCCTTTCAAACTGCTCTGTGATGTGACTGCTAAAGTACTACAAGACCAGCACTCATAATGAAACTGAAATTTTTATATTTATGCACACTGTCTACTGGGATAAAGTAATTAATTTTTTATTAAAGCATTTTTCTAAAATGCTCTCAAAAGGTTTCCCACCTAAAACATGCTGTTCTTCTTTTCCCACAAACTTATTTTTCTCTTCAGTGTGTTGCTTTGGTCTTTGTTTTGTGACTTATGCTTCTCTGAAAAAAAGCTCATAAACCTTGACAAAAAGGCACTTTGGCTTATAGCTTTATTCAATAAATATGGTGTATCTGTAGCAAAACTGTTTTAGGAGCACTTGGGAAGACGAGTCCACTTGCTGAGTACCAGAACAAAAAAATTCTCTTTCCCAAAGCTTTAGAAAGATGCTTTCTAACACAGAGGAGTCTATTCTGATTTTGGTTACATTTGTACCACACTTTATAAACTGTGGCTTTTTGAAGTATGTATGTGATTTCACGTAGTTCAATTCTCATAAAGCTTTCAGGAGGGCTTCAGCAAGTCTATGCAAGCATTTCTGAAAGCTCCCCCAGCTCAGACAAGCACAAACCCTGTGGCTACAAAAAAACAAGTCCCCAGCTGCCGTAACTCCAGGGTAGGAGCCAACCATGGAACAGGAGGGTGAGAGTTAGCAATTAGCTGTAATCCAAGATTAATACAGTTTTATTGCATGTCTCCACAAATCACAGATTGATGTGGAACAAATGGTTTTCTTCAGTGCTGATTTGTGCTGTGCTCAGGGGTACAAAATTAAGAGTAAAAAGATTGTTTCTCAATAATTAGCAATTAAATTGAAATTACTGTAATTTACTAATAAAATTCATGAAGAAAAGTTCACTGTATCTATATTTTTCTCTCTCTCTCATGCTGTTTTAATCCTTTTCCTTAAAATTTCTTAAGTTTCTTAAAATTTCTCTTTTTTCTGCTAGGAGCAAATAGAATAACAGCAATAATGAAAACACAGTGCATTACAGCACAGATCTGAAGTGCTGATGCTGTTTGTATTCTAACACTTAAGCTTCCTGAGGGATAATTCTCTTTGTAGATGCAGGAGAAAGGGAGACTGGACAGTGTGGAAGGCCACAGAACTCAGGCAAGGAGGGTGGGTTTTTTTCTTCAGTTTTATCCTATACTAAAGCCTCTGAAAGAAGGTTTGACCCAGGTCTCTCCAAGCTGAGGCACAGCACGTCCAGGGAGGATCTCACCAGGTGCTATGCAAGCTGGCTCTCAGCCTTCCCCACTTGTGGCTTTGGCTGCTCATGCTGACTAGAGAAACTGATGTGAGGTTTTCATTTGATTGCAATACCTAATGTAGATTTGGGCATATAGGTGCTAAACAGGTGCTCTTGGCCCAGAAACAAGCACCTATTCTGGGAAATGCACCATCAAAAGAGGGATGAAGAAAGAAAGGAAACAACCCTTTAAATAAATATTTCTCTTTCCCATGCAATGGCTCTACAGAGAAGAGCTCTGTTTTTGGAGTTCCCTGGAGTTAAGTAATCTTTGTCTGGAAATTAATAGAAACATTTGCGTCTCCTGCTGAGGGCTGTAGTCTTATTCACAAGCACTGGAGAAAGCATCTTTCTTCATGGCACTCAGCAGGTTTGCATGACACCAGGCTCAGGGTGGTCTGAAAATGTGGCTGTGAAATTTTTCAGGGTGCCAGTGCTGATGACTTGGGGTATAGGCTCAGTTTGGAAACTACCTAAATATCCAAAGGGATGATCTTTGGAAGTAATTGTAGAACCCATGACCTTCACTGGGAAAATCCAGGCGAGTGCCTTCACCCAGCAGTCACTGCATTCAAACACAATCTTTGATTTTTTCAGTAGGGTAGGTGCCAACTAAGATAGGCTTCTCTGGACTGTGTAGTAAGCTGTACAAAGGTGGGAACTTGCAGGTTCAGGATGTCATGTTGAGCTGCACAGGATGTCATGTTGAGCCAAACAGCCCTGACTGCTCCCAGGAGCTCAGACCTGGCACAGACCCTACGCTCTCCTCCTGGCTCCCTCCTCCTGCTGCTGGTCCCCTTGGATCCTGCCTGATCACACAGGATCCTGCCTGCCCACACAAGTTTTCCTATGACTCTTCCTGAACGTTGTCACAGGCCAGCATCTCAGCTCCTGTTGGTGTAGCCATTTCCAGCCAGCTTAGATTGAGAGGGTGGAAACGACCAGGAGAGAGGGGAGAGGAGAAGCAGCAGCAGCAGCACAGATTTATGCCTAGCTAAAGAGGCTGTTCAACTCCAGTTTCATCTTCCTTCACACACATTTTCTGCTTTTAATTTGTCCCCTTTGAGTCCCAAAATTCCAGGCGTAATTTGCTGCCTTCTTCCTCTGTCTCACACACTTCCCTTCTTCTCCATCTCCTCAATCTGACACCACTTGCTGGGTGCAGGCAGGGTGACCTGTTTGCTGCGCACAAACATCTCAGCCAAGCCCAGCACTGAGTATGGATCCGTGGCTCTGGACGAGGTATGCATGAAAGCAGTCGTGACAGCACCAAACACGGTGGCCAGCATCCCTCTGATGGTTCCGTTCTGCCACTTTGGGCTGCATGGCATAAGGAGCTGAAGGAGAGAGGCAACAATAATTGGCAAAACACTGTAATTCATGCAGGGTGTAATAAATGATGCCTGGAGTTAAGTGCAAACCTCCATATGTACTCATGCTTTGTCCTGGGAATTGCAGGCGAGACTTGGGCCTGTGAAACTCAGCAGGACAGCTCCCACTTTGCCTTTGAGCTATTTCCTCTGTGAGGAAAGGGTGCAGGGACCAGGCTACAAGGAACACTGAAGGACGAAGGGAGGGCTGCTCAACATTTCCATCTGTCCTTTGCTACACGGTATGAGCAAGGAGAAAGGAAGGGTCTGGAGATCTAAAACGGATTAAAGGACATCCATCCTTTTCATCCTCTGCAAAGATTGCTTAGTGGGACAAAAATTTTAGACGTATGGATAATAAAACTGTATTTATTAAATATATAGTATAATCATAAGTAGTATATATAAATACATATTTATATCAGTTGAATTGCTGATTGTCTCAGTAAAGTTACAAAATCTCCAGATGAATTGTTTTCAGTACCTTGCAGCAAAAATGCTGATCCTTCTGCCTCCTCCCCAGATAACTCCAATACTCTAAAATTAAGAAAATACATTTTAGATTTTCCCTGGAAAAATACTGTTGCACTATACCAATGTGCAACACTTTCTCTCCCAAAGAGAAGTAGTGTTTTTTCAACACACAAACATTAACAGCCAGGCAGGACATTATGATCCACGGAGATCTGCACTTTTAAACTCAGGAAGTACAAATCAACCTATTTCTTATTAATCTTATCTCAAAAATCTAGCTGATGGGACATAGTCTTAAGTTTATTCCTTTTTTAAAAAAGCTTTTCCCTCCTCCAAGGACTGCTGGTGTTCGCTGCTTAGATCAAACTGCCAAAGTCAGCCACCAGGTTATCTGTTAACTACTTCTAGGATTAAGACATTCTTCTCAAATTAGGTTTATAGGCTGCTCCCCTCCCTTTCTGCTCTGGTCCAGACCTCTGGTGTTTAAATTACATACTGTGCTAGGTATCTTATCTCATCAATACATGAGATCTCTTCTTGCCCTCCTGTTTTTATTTATTCTAGAATAGATGGGTGCCATATGAGTAATCTCTAAACACAATTTCTTGCAAAACTGTATCCTTTTAGTGGGGTCTCTGATGCACCTTTCTAATCATAGCAATACCATGCCACTGGAATTGGCCTCTTCAGCTCTGGAAAAGGGCTCTCATCAGTGTGTTTGGCTCTGCTGGAGTAGCTTCAGTGGATTTAAACATCAGGCTTATATACCCAAAGAGCTTGCTTGGCTTTCTGACAGCTGCCTAGCAGGGTGCAGATGGTTTTAGTTTATTCCCCATTTACCACCAAATGATTTTGCCATTAAAATTAATAGAAGAAAAATATTTGGAAAGTGATAGCCGGTTGTTAGATGTTACTTTTAGTGTTCCTGTTCATATTTTTCTTTTCTTTCCCATATACGCTTTTTCTTGTGATCTTGCAGGACTGTGAAGTTATGATTCAGCAAAATGCTGAAGGTGAGAGCATGGCTGTGCTGACTCTGTGGCTGCCACGACAGCCAGGACCACCTTCTGGATGTGCCTTTGGGGTGGGTGCTTAGCTTGGTCAGCTCCATGGCAGCACCCCAGCTCACCATCGTCTTCGGGATGGGAAGGAATAGGCGGCATGAACGGCTTTGGGAGCAACACAGGCTCCCAGCAGGAGGGGTCAGTGCCATCCCTGTGTTTGCCCCAGACATAGATTTGGGATACAGCATATGAGTGAGGAAACTTTTCAAATGGGTTTTCAAGGCGGGGGGGTGCCCTGTGTCTGTGGTTTATTGCTTTTGTGGGCATCCAGCCTGTTGACCCAGACCATCCCAAGGCTGGAGAGAAGGCAAAGCTTTTGATTCTTACAGAATTGATAGACTCTATTGAAATTAATTCCATGTGGGGAAGTAAGCTCTGTCTCCACATCGTAAGACTCAGTGTGGAGCACACGGCGGAGTTTGAGCCTTGACTCCAAAAAAATGCTTGAAGGCAGAACAAATGTTTCATGGGGTTTGGAAGATACCACAAGCCACGAGAAAGCTAAGGCTGCATGAATGTGTTTTGTATAACCCATGAACGAAAAGAAATCTCAGAAGGCCTTAGGCTTTTCACGTTCATGTCACTCTCAAATGAGTGCCTGTCTGGATTTTGCAATCATTCCTCCTTTATCCAGGTGTAATGAGGATATACCTTTGCTTTCTAGCTGGATGTCATTGAAGTCTAATCTCTGTGTTCTGGGCCTTTAGAGCACCAGCATCAAGCTCCAGAGAAGTGCTGACAGACATTACCTCTGCAACTCCTGTGTATTTTCCTTCTCCTTCTTTCATACAAGGAGGTTCTGAAAGTGTTTTGGCCAGAGTTTGGTTGGCTGATTTCTTCAGTGGTATCAGGAAGAGTAATTTCATTGATTTCCCCAGAGCTAAACAGATTCACACCACCTGGGAAGCTGACACAAAAGATTTACAGTGAAAAAGGTGCATCATAGGTTTACTATTTTCTGATGCTGTTTTATTCT
>JAYDZK010000056.1:32469473-32589911 GCA_034509185.1 Euphonia xanthogaster | reverse complement strand
TAGACAATGATAATTCAAAAGGCTTCTTTTATAATCTTTTTTACAGGGCTGCACAGATGGAAGTTTAGACTTCATCCAAAGGTTCAGCTGTGTAATTTTTACTCAGACTCGATCTAGCAGGAGCAGCCAGTGCAGCAGGACTGAGCCTGATGGCACTGTAGGTTGAAATTGACCATTGGCTTTAATGAACTCCTCCATTTCAGGAAGTGGCTTGTTTTGATAAGTTTAATTGTAATATAATCTATAGGTGAGGGAATCTGATTGGGTTTGGGCCACAGTCTCCCATTCCCTGATGCTGACATCTGCCCCAAATCAAAAAGAGCAGCACTAATGAACTTCCCAAGAAGCTGCTGACTAATTTGAAATATGTGTCCTTGCTGTCTGTGACATAAGTGCACTCACTAATCTGCAAGTCTCAGCTGAGATGGTTGTTTTCCACCAAGAATTTAAAATACTCCACGCAGCTCCTTCAAGCACTTTACCCCAGAATTTACTGTGGTCATGCTGCTGTTGCTGCATACTGCGCCCACTCTGCTCACTGACTGCTCAGCTGGGGCAGCTCCCCTGGCTCAGTCATCCTTTGGGTGAGGCTGCAAACTTTGCATCTCCTCCAGTATCTGTTGTGACCATTGATGCTGTTCCCCTCACTTTTTAAATGCTACACCACAAACCATAAGCAAATACAAAATGATAAGAAAGTGTAGTGACAACATGACTCTGTATTTTTGCCTTTTATTTCCATGTTTTAGATGTGTACTTACAATTGTTTGAGGTTTGAACTGACCATATAACATCTCCTTGCAGGTATGTGACAGCATTGTATAGAGGGACTTCAAAGCACAGGATCATTGAATGGTTTGGGTTGGGAGGACTTTTAAAGGTCATCTCATCCAACCTCCAACACACATGACCTTAGTGCTCCTAACGTACTAGGGACATCAAAGAAATGATGGTGGATGATCTTAGTTTGAAATTACCTGTGCTGGTTTTGATGGGGGTGTAATTAATTTTCTCTGTAGTAGCTGTATGGGAATAAGTGGTGCATTTGTACTGAAAACTGTGGAGAATACAAATCTTTTGTTGCTGAGCAGGGCTTGCCCAGCATGAGTGCCTTTTCTGCTTCTTGTACTGCTGCATCAGAATGTGGGCTAGGGATATACAAGAAGATGGGAGGGGACACAGCTGGGACAGCTCACCACTGCTAACCAAAGAGATATACCTTACCATAGGGCATCATGTTCAGTCTATAAAATCTGGAGAAAGAGGACAAAAGGGGGACACACATTTGAGGTGATGTAATTTGTCTTTCCAAGTCACCACTATGCACAAGGGACCCCTGGAGATGCCTGAACACTGCCTGCCCACAGGAAGTGGTGAATGAATTCCTTGTTTTGCTTTGCTTCCATAGGCAGCTTTTGCTTTACCTAGTAAACTCTCTTTATTTCAATCCACAAATTTCCTCACTCTTACTCTTCTGATTGTCTCCCTCATTTCACTGGGGAAGAGTGAGTTGCGTAGGGCTTCGTTGCCAGCTGGGGTTAAACCACAACCTTACCCTAGCCTTTAGTGAGTTTCATTTAAGGGACAGGTGTAGGAATGTCTGCCTGCTTCAGGCAGCGGGTTGTGCTGGCTCAGAGGGAATATGACTGTCTATACCAACCTTGTCCCTCTCCCAGTCTGCCCTTAATTGTTCCTGGGAAACTGGGACACAAAGCCCGAGTCTCATTCTGGATTTTATGCACCTACATTGTGCATGGGATGAAGACAACTGACTTATCTGCCTTTGGAGACACATCTGGAAGAGGAGTGCAGGGGTTAGAGCAATTGCTCATGAGTAGGAGTGCTCAGCTCAGCCATGTAATTGGAAACTACCCATATTCACTTTTTTTGAGCTATGTTAACATCACTGTCTCAGCTTCCTGAACAGTCAGTAGGGAGGGATGAGTGATTCATCCCACCCAGCTTAGACCCATATTTTAGGAAGGAAGGAATTGCCCTCTGGCTGATGAAAACCTTAGATGAGACATCTAAGTTTTAAATGACTAAAGCTTGGTGACACAGATCTCTGCCTACATGCAGAAAACCTGTTAATATGGCTACTCTTTTGACTTCTAACTGAAGAAAAACATGCTAACTTTTCATCAATACCAAACACTTTATTTTCTTATTTACTACTATCCCACTGCTTCCCGGGGTCAGCCCTCCTTAGCTTGTGGGAGTTTGTCTCAACTGAAAACATGGTGTGGTTGCTCTAGTTCAGTCCTTTTCATCTCCATAGACTCTGAGGGCACCCACTCGTTTTACTGATGCTCTCAAAGTGTCTTGAACTGCCCTTGTGCACATGGTGGAGAAGGACAGGCTATCCTAAAGGCTTGCATGCTGACATTCTTGCAGAATCCTATTGCTGAGGGATTCTGCCCCTTTCAGCAGGGAAGCCTTTGGACTTTTGTCAGTAGGAAACAGAGAGACACACTCAGCTAAAGTGACTGTAGCCATACCTCCCTATGCATCATCTTCCCAGCAGGGTAAAATCATGTCTGTACATCTCAAACACCCATGGCAAAACAGAGGGTCTGGTGCAGGTGCTTTGAATTATAAAAATGAGAAGTTCTCAGATGAATGTTGGCTTTTCTCTGCTTAGTTTCTACTGCATTGCTTTACTGAAACCCACAGCAATGGGTGAAAGGGAAATCTCATGTAAACCAGTTTAACACTCCATGTACAGCACAGTAGCCTTGTGGAAGGAACTAAAGTAAGGCCAAATTCAAGACCACACCCTGCTAAGTCCCTCAGGTCCTTGGAACAGGAAGATCAGCCTCATCTAAAGAGAGGTTCCTACACTGTACTATGCCTGTGAGCTTCCAAAGGCGCTTCAGAAGAAGCCCTGAGCTTACCAGTAAGGGTATTCCAAAGAAACTCTGTTGTAGAGTGTAATGGAGCTGCTGTGCCACCTGTAGTAGTGTGAGGCAGACAGGGAGTGGTTACTTTTGAGTAGTTTATTGATCTGTTACCTCATTTTTAATTTTCTAGAGTAACTCACACCTATGCTTAAGTGTACAATAGAATGTTAAGTTAGCTAAGAGCTGTGTGTTAGCCTCTGAATTTCCATAAAGAAAACAAGCAGGTTATGTAAAAAGCACAATATCAGCAGCTTTCCATCTCAAACAGCCGATGCAAGCAGGGGCAGTGGTTCCAACCTGCTGATACTCTTTGGGATGCCCTCTGCTCTGGTCTGCATTTGTGCATGTGGCTGGTTTTGAACACTTTTCCTATCCAAGCAATTAACCAAACTTCAGAGTCCTGGATGTAGTTTCCATTTAGAAAGACAAATTGAGTTGGGCATTTCTTGTCTTAAGCCTGCTCTTCTTGAAGAGCGCCCTGAGTCTCGCCTCCTGAGGAGAGCAGGAACAGAGCCATAGACACCTTCTTTGCACATAAACTTAGTTTTGTAGTCAGCACCTGGACAAAAAGCATTCTTGCCAAGCTTTCTTCTGGCCATGCTCACAGTGCTATGTGCCCCACTCTCTCTTTTCTCCACTTCTGTTTTTGTCTTGCTGCTTTTTTTTCACATACAATTTACTAGATTCACTAGGTTTTGTGTATGGAACAGAGGTTGAAACTTTAACTAGTCTTCACTTCCATTAAATAGATCAGTTATCCCTAAAACTCATTGCCATAAGCCGCTCCAATTTCACCCACCTCCCATCGCTGTTTTCTTCCTTGCATCTGTCATTTGTCTGCACCCTGAACTGTGCCTATTTAGCTTCATGATTTGCAGGTTTTTGTGTTACCAGAAAAGCCATTACTGATCCACAACCAGTTACTTTCAGGGCTGCATATCCAAAGAGTTTATTTAGGGCCTTGAGATTCCCCATAATGTAGAGTTCAGAGAAGTGCAAAGGTAAATCTGTGCACTACAAGCTGATTTTAGTCAAGCCCTCATGAGGAAAAGGCAATAGTAGAGGTCATCCTTTACAGGTCAAGGCTAATTGCCAAAAATAATTGAAATAGCCTTGAAGTTGTTAAGGGAAAGGGGATAGACAGAAGACTATAAATGCTTCCTGTGTTCCACGGGAAATGAAATCTTCCTTTCTTAAGCCTATTTCCTATTGAAATCAAGTGCTATACTATTTAATTGTGTGTATTGGTTAAGAAAGATGAGGACTCTTTTCATGTAAGACACACTCACATATAACCAAACCAAAGTGTTTGGTGTCAAATTCTGATAGAAGGAAGACAGCTTTCATTCCTAGCACAGACAATTAAGTACTGATGAAACCATTCCATTCTAAAGATTTTAGTGGAAAACAAGTCTTCCCCATAACCTCTGAATAATGATGCACTGAAACTTATTTAAGAAAAAAATGTCCTTATTGGTCTGGATAACACAAGGTTTCTGACTTTTATTCTGTGCTGTGCAATTGCTGTGTTGTTGTTGTAAATACAAGATAACACTTTGTTGACTTTGCCAGGGACATAAGGGATGGAGAATCACCAGTAGCCTTTGAAAAATGTCTTTTTTTTTTTTTTTTTAAGCATTACAAATATATAGATGTGGTTATGGTCCTGCTGTATAGTTACACATACCCAAAACCAAACAGAGATGAACCTCATGATTGTAAACTGCTTGCAAGAGTGAGAGTGGGGTTTGTGTAATGGCCACCTCCAACACAAGTTCTACATCATTAGATTTTGCCGCACAGAGCTTTTTTTAGGGCAAGATCCCTTTGTCTCTGCAAAGATGTAGGGTAGCTTACTGACCAGTCAGTGGTACCTCTAAGACCTGTGGGGAATACACCTGGACAGTGAGGTGGATCTCAAGGGTGTTGCTTGTAACACAACAGCCATATGTGGGGACACCAAAAGTCTGGATCACATGGGGAACTCCAGTGGATGATATTCCCCAGGGCTTGAATCTCATTGACTTTAATGTCTGTTGGGATAAAAATAGCAAACCTAAACCATCCCAAAGTGTACACGTTATGAACCTTTGGCAAAAATAATTTTATTAACTGTGCCCTTGATCGACATTAATTTGTCTTGGACCCAAGCGTGGCTGCAGTCTAGGAGCAGTAATTTCTTGTGAACACCTACGGAGCACATCAGGCCTCATAAAACCCCTATCTTATACCATGACGTGGCTTCAAAGACAATACTCTGCTGTTATGCAGGACCAAAGCAACTCCTTCAGTGCATCTGCTGAGCTGATTTGTTTTCAAATGTTGATTTAAATTTTACTTTTTATTATGTGATATTGCTAAAACTATAGTTTTATGGCAAATGTGTTCCAGTTCAATAAAAATGTGCTTATTTTTTTTCCTCCTCCCTGAACTAAGAACAAAATGCCTTGAGGGACTATATATGTTTAATAGATTTTCTGAATTAAAACCCCCTTCAATTAAAATAATAATCTTTGGTGGTCCCACATAATATTTTGTAGCTGACATTCACGTACAATGCAATGTAATCTTGTTTTTTGATGGGACTTCTGTCTTTGCTAAGTTTCCTCTCTGGCAAATTAATGTTTCTGCCTGCTATTGATTTTTCAGATCCACCCAAATTTCAATTGTTATTTTCTTTCAGTAATTATTGTAAAAGCATGCCTTAATGTAGCATATGTTTGGATTCCAGCTTCAGTTTTACCCTAGCCATTATTAACAATGTAAAGCTCCTCCTTTATGTGACAATGCTAATGTTTTTAATTGTGCTTAATTAGCCCTATGTCAGTAGGGAAGCATTGTTAAAGCTTTTGTCTTATCTGTTAATGTTTCAATTTCCCCTTTTTCTAGCGGATAAAAGCTGATTGTAATCCCATGTGGCAGGTTTGGGACAAAATCATCTGCAGTCTCATTTTAGAGTCTAAACAGTCAGATTGCTTCCCACTTAAACTGCTACCACAGTAGACTGCTATCTTCAGGGTAATAATAATTACATTCATCTATCTTCAGAGGATGTTAATTACAGGAGGATGCTTTCTTTCTCTTGAATACAGGAACAAGTGCAGTGCAAGTTTAGAGCTATTAAGGAGGGGAAAAGCATTAAATCAGAGGTGGGAAGGAAAGAAGTGAGAAGCATATCCAATAGGCCAAAAGGTTGTTTGAATAGCAAAGGGAAGTAAAAGGTATGAAGAAAAAAGACGTTAAACCTTATCGTCACGTGGAGGTGAATCAGTCCAGAGCAGCAGTGCTCGTCATTCTAACTGAAGGACATGAGGGTGGCTGGAACAGCAACTTGGCTAGAGCAGGACCTGCATGCCAGGGACATCTGGAAGCAAGGTGGAGTGCATGCTCAGGATGGCTTCCCTCCTTTTGCACTTGAGACTGAGGTGGGATGGCAGGAGGACCAAGGTTTCCCCATCACTAGCATGTCCTAGCATGGCAGAAAGCCTGTGGATCCTGGAGCCAGGCAAGAAGAGCACTGACCTGTATTGACTCTGCTTGTTGCAAAGAGTCCAGACAGGAAGGATCATAGGATCATAGAATAATAGAACAGTTTGGGTTGGAAAGTACCTTTAAAAGTCCAACTTCTTGCAATGAGCAGGAATATCTTCGACTAGATCCAGTTGTTCAGAACTCCGTCCCATCTGACTTCCACTGTTTCCCTGTCTATATTGTTCAGACAATGTATTTAACACACAATGGCAGACATTCATTTGGCTGAGCAAGTAGATGAAATAAATCAGAATCACAGAATGGTTTAGGTTGAAGAGGACGTGAAAGATTATCTAAGCCCCATGCCATAGGCAGGCACACTTTCCACTACACCAAGTTGCTCAAAGCCCCATCCAACCTTGATGGCCTTGAATACTTCCAGAGATTGAGTATCCGCAGCTCTATTGACCAGGGGACAACCTGTTCAATAAAGTTTCAACTGGTAGTACTTCTGAAAAGAGAAGGCATAAAGCAACTGGACCTTTATTTGTGCAAAAAGCTACATGCTTGGCCTGGTTTTGTCCAAGGACAGGTGAATTTTTCTCAGAAGCTGAGAGGGTGCAGAGCCTGGAGCCATGTGGCGTGTCCATGCTGTCATTCCATACCACGCACATCATCACTTGCAGGTGGAGTTAAGAGGCTCTCACTTCTGAGAAGGAGGGCACTGCAGTCAGAGTAAAAGCAGGTGCACAGAGGGTCTGGCTGACATCTTGTTAGTTGTCTCAGGGTCCTGCTGCATCAGGTCAGTGGGGGAGCGATCTGCATGTAAAACACCCTCTCTCTTGCACACTGTTGTTATCAATATTGTTGCTATTACTGTTTATTTTCTTATCTTACTGCTGTTTCCAGTAAGTTGTTCTTAGCTCATAATCTCTGCCTTTTGTCTCTCTCACTGGAGGGCCCTGAGGGAGGGAGCAGGAGTGTCGTTCCTAAACCACGACAATGCTTAAGTACTTCCATATATTTAAAAATTAACGTCGTCACAAAGATGGTGGGACATCAAGAAAGGAAAAACTGAGAGGCAAAATTCTACATCCTTGTATGCAGAGGTGCTGGGGTGAAAAGCATCATTCAGGCTTCGGGTGAAGTGTGAGGCATGACAAATCTGACTCCTCTCGTGTGATCGGGAGAACACGTTGTTGCCATTGCTCTGGGCCGTGTTTCTAATAATGACCAGACCAGATGGTTTGGTTTTGAAAAGAGCTATGGAATTAAGTAGCAGTGCAAGGCACTGGCAGCACCAGCTTTCAGTACTTCCTCCCCATATTTGCGGGATGAGATGTGATGGCAGAGGAAAGCAAAACCAGGAACTTGATATGACACCTGCCACAGGCATCTTGGATAAAGCACTCTTGGCTGCTAGACAAATGCAGGCCTTGATCCTGCAGAAGCCAATTAGTTTTGTACACACAAATAGTCTCACCATGGAATAAAGCAGGCAGAAGTTTCTTGGGAAGTTTATTCCCTGGGAAGGGAAGTGGAAGTGAAGCTAGCAGGACAAATGAGTAAGAAGTAGCAGAGGCTGAGCCACTTGGCTGGCCCATCAGGTGAGTGGGTTGCAGCTGGAGCATCACACCAGATAAAATAACAGGAAGAGCCAAGTGATGGCACACACAGGGAAGATGACCACCAGGGTAACTAAACACTGGAATGATCTTTTAATACCACTAAGCAGGGTGATGAAGCAGAAGAGGACATATAATGTGATGAATGCAATTACTCACATCTGACTCAGGACGGAATGGGTGATGTTACTTAGTGCTTTTTTTGTGATCTTATTTTGGTTATTTTACAAGTAACTGAGGCCAAAGGAAACATGTTGTGAAGCCCTTGGGAAGACAGAGGTTGAGAGTGGAGAGTCTGCAAATGAGTGTACACAAAGAACATGTAAACCTACACATCTCAGGAAATAATAACTGCACAATCCCCTTAGGTGAGAGAGGAATGGCTGCCAATATCAATCAATGGTCATGCACCACAGACAACTTCATCAGATGATGGAGGGGACTGTCCCACTCTACTCTGCACTTGTATGGCTACACCTTAAGTCCTGGGTGTAGTTTTGGGCCCCATAATATAAAAAATATATAAATCTGTTCGAGAGTGTCCAAAGGAGGGCCAGGAGGATGGTGAAAGGCCTTGAGGGGAAGCTGTATGAGGAGCAGCCGAGGTCACTTGGCTTGTTTGGCCTGGAAAAAGGAGACTGAGGGGACACCTCATAGTGGTCTTCTACTTCCCCACAAGGGGAAGCAGAGGGGCAGGTACTATTTCTTCACTCTCATGACCACGTACAGGACTCCAGAAAAGGTCATGAAGCTGAGTCAGGGGAGGTTTAGGTTAGATATCAGAAAAAGATTCTTCACCCAGAGGGTGGTCAGGCCAGGAACAGGCTCCCCAGGGAAGTGGCCACAACACCAGCCTGACAGAGTTCAACAAGTGTTTGGGCAACACTCTTAGGCACATGATGTGATTCTTGTGGCTGTTCTGTGCAGGACCAGGAGCTGGACTTTGACAGTCCTCGTGGGTCCCTTCCAACTCCGCATATTCTATGATTCTATGACTTTAAGTCTCACTGTAACAGGCCAAGAGACCACGGAAGAGCAAATGAAGAGAAGACAGAAGAATCCTGCCCACTTACCTGTGGGAACCTTGGGGATAGCTTAGTTTTAATAGTTTCCTGAGTTCTTCAATTTGTGCCCCACACAGCACCAAGACATATCCCTGTGTCTGCTGCTCTGAGTACCTGCTCTTTCTACCTAATGCCTGCATAATGGAAACTCCATGAAATTGGATGCAAAATGCAATCTTAAGAAGAGAAGGCTCATCATCTTGGTGGACCCCCAAGAGGCAGATCTGGGACCAGGTAAAAAAACCCTATCAGCCTGTCCTGTGCTATGGTGTTCCCTGTTTGGTGGGTACTTGCTGGTCCCCAAGGGCACAATTCAGCCCTTAGCTCAGCACAGTAAGTCCTGGGCTAGGAATAGGTATGTCACCTTTTGGGGAGCCTTGTAAGATGTGTAGTTCTGCTATGTGCCCACCCTCGGGGCCCCTAACAGCAAACTAACTTCTCAGGCACATGCCTGTGGTCCTGGAAAAAAAAAAAAAAAAGACTACTTGCATGCAAAGATTGTACAAATTTGGTCATCATGACCAAACTTTATTACCCATTTCATGGAACTGTGACAAAGTCTAGGAATCAAGCAACATGGGGATCACAGAGGCTATTATGTTTATTGTGCTGAACAGACTGTGATAAACCATTAAAGAAACATTTTCAACAAGCAAGCGACTTGAAGTACAATCATAGACAGCAACTCTACATGAAGAACAAAGCAAAAAGTTAGAAGACACTCAAAAGGAAAGGTAAACTGTAGTTCAACATCTCGAAGCAATTTTTTTTCCTGCAAACACACCTCTCTTGCAGAAATGGTAGAAGAGTTACATGTCCAGTCATAGTTAGCAGTGACCAATGGCAGCAAAGAACAGTCGTATAAAATTTATCTCCCACAAAAATAAACTATATATATAAAAAAATTTTATGATGTTCTCACTGACTCAATGGCCACATGCAATTTTTCCGTCTGAAAAAATGAGGTATAGTAGGCCCTAAGAGGTAGTAATGTGTTTTGATTGTACTACAATATATAGAAAATGTAAGATTCAGTTCATCAGAGTGGTAAGTCTCTCAGAGGTTGAAGAGTGACACACAGAGAGCATATATTTCTGTATCATCCACTGAATACTGCGGCTTTAAAAAATGCAACAAAACCCCTCAGACCCCAAAAGGGACTTGCTAAGGCTTGATTTGATGCCCATTGAAGTCAGCAAAATTCCTATCACTGCCTTCAAGTGACACTGGATTTGGCCTGTTAGAGCTACTTATAGCTAGGATTATTTCTCTTTCACTTGATATTATCATGTCTAGTTTTAATACTCCAATCAGCTCTTTCCCAGCAATTCCCGCCACTGAACCCCGCGCAGTCTTTCGTGGAGGTCCGTGTTCCTCGACACTGCCTCTTGGAAGAAGCAGTTAGTCATCACCCTGAACTGCACTTGGCTCCACGCTACAGCCATACCAACAGACGCCTTCCTGAGAAACTACCCCTGGCCCAGTTATTAATACAATGGTACAAAGTACTGACTAGGAAAGAGAGGAAGAAGGGAAATCAAACAGAAATAGAGAAAATGAAATCGGAGATGGGGGAGAGAGAGACAAAGAACAACAAAAGTGAGAGAGGGGAGAATAAAAAACCTCTACATAAGAAGCATTTAAAATAAATCTGGCTGAAACATATTACAAAATCACATTTGTGTAAAATACACGAAAATACTTGTCAAGTATTTTCTTACAATCTACTAATTTTTTTTTTTAAAAACACATATTTGTGATTGCATTATGCAAAAGCTGAGCTTGTTGCTTCCCACCTACAAAGCTTCAAGTTTCTTTGAAGGTTTTTTTGTTAATTTTTTTTTTATTTTTAATACGAAAGTAATTTAAAATGTGTTCATTTTCCACAAGTTATTTTACAAAAATAATTTTGAATTAGGGATTAGTTGCAGTCCTAACTGTTTCAAACGTCTCAAAACTAATGCTGAAAGTAACAAGTTCATTCCATTTAAAGTCTGGAGGTAGGTCTTTGTCAATCAATTAGTCCATTTCTTTAAACAATTCATTTGAGGTACAAACTTGGACAGTAATATTTAAACTTTACAGCTAAATTTTTTCTGTCATGTAGTGTCCTTGAAGAAAATTATCCTCACAAACCTATCAGCAATTCAATACAAAAATATATTCAAGTTAACAGTACATTACACAGAAGTCTAGCAGAGAATAGAGTAAGTATGTAAAATAAAACAAAACAAAACCAAAACCAAAAACCCACACAAAAAAAAAGAAAAAAATCAAACAAACCAAGTGAAAGAAAAACACATAGTCATGCTGAAACACAAAAAAGACATTGCTTCCTTAACTGCAAAAAAGGTTGAAATAGAAATAAGGGGAAAATGCAGATACTCATGATTACCTACCCAGTAAAAATTTCCTGCATTGAGTGTGTATAGCAGCATGTATTTATCAGTCTGTTGAGTTATTTGTAAAAATCAGAGGTAGTATTGAATAGTGGGGTAATATTGCATCTGGTGCTAAAAGTGCTGCTTTGAATGAAAAGATGGAGAAATGCCACTGGCACAGAGGTGCTCAGTGAACCATCCTATGTCAAAATACATTGCTTAACATAATGCACGAGCTTAGCTGAGGTACATGGTGTTCATTCTTACATTGTGACTGATGAGTAATGAGGAAAGATTCAATTCTTTCAAAATACTGGTACAGGGCAAGTGGAATTAGTAGAAACTAAGCAAAAATCTGGATTTTTTTTTTTGTTCAGATAAATTTATGATTAATTTCTAGGTACCTTTCTGTATGTTTTAAAAGACTTATCAATAAAGATTTACTCATTAATGGCATAAGAGTGGTGTCAGTCATTTTTGTTTCCATAGAAAACTCCTGGCTCTAAGAAAGCCAACTCCTTGGCTCCCTATTATCCAGATGATAAGGACTGTTGATTTGGTTTACTACTGCTTGTGCTGATATGTTTGTATCTAAAACTATACAATGAATCTTTGTCTTTCTTCCCTTTTGTAAAATGAAAGTACCTTTTTCATGTTGATTTCTTTTTTCTGATTACCAGATGAATGAAATGAAAGATCAGCTTTCATTTTTTTTCCCAAAATAATAGTAAGTCTTAAAAAAAAAAATCAAGTACAAGTCTACAAGAAGGTTACAAAAGAAAAAGAATAGTATCTATCCCCTATCTTTGGTGTTCTAAAACAGGGAGTTCACTAAGTAGGGAGTGGGTTGCTGGAAGTGTTGCAAGGCACAAGTGTTAGACACCCAGCCTTTCCTATTTCAATGCCCATTATAATGACTATGTTACAAGTTTCTTGTTTATACGCAGTGCATGAATGACATAAACCTGATCTGGAGCTCTTCTTGACCCAGTCACCCTTACTTAGCAGCTCAAACAAACTATTAGTAGGTTAGGAAATAAGAAAACAGTAATTAAAAGTTGCATCGTTAATCTGTGTCCCCTTTGTGTTACAGCAGTTTTTCACTAGACCTGGGACTGTGAAGGGATTACAAAGAAGATGATTAGTCAAATCCTTTTTAAGGTTACGTGATTTTTCCCCCCCCAGGCAAAAGTGGAAAGACCATGGCAATAGAAAGTAAGTGGTCAAGGCAGTGTCTTCTCCCTTCAAAAGACCCAACTGCTGATGAGGTAGAAATTGCATGGTGTGATCTCCTAGTCTTCTTCTGCAGATTCTTGTGAAGACGTTTCTTCAGTCTCTTCCTAGAAAACACAAATAGAAATGATAAATACCGTGGTGACCACACATCTTAGGCCGCCAGTTCAGCTGTCCCTCACGCAGCTGCCAACTGCCTCCTGAGCTAATAAAATGCCCTTTACAGTTCTTGTGATGTCTCAAGAAGCCACCTTGGGGTGGAAGGGAAAGTAGCCTGCTATCTGATCCCCCCACCTTGCCTTGCCAGGCTTTTCTTCTACTCCAGGAGACGTCAAGAAAAAGCATTCTGTGCCATGCTCTGTCACAGGCCTCTTATGGCCACCAGACACGGGCAGCAAGAAAATGGAAAGCATTTTGAGCACATATCCAATCCTAAGCAGCTGCTCTGGAAAGCCTTCTCCTCCTCACTGCCCATAGTGCTGCTTCATGTTTGCCTTCAGCAAGCCTGACCAAATGTGATGTTCTTATTCTGCTTTTTAAACAAATGTTCAGTACCTTTCAGGACATGGGTGGTGAACTGGGGTCAACTAACATTTCTAATAAAAGGGGCTGTCAATGAAAAGCTGTTTTTTATCAAACACTGAACATCATTGCCTAAGACAGCACGTGAAAAAGATCTAGGAAGAAGAGGAATTCACCCCCTCAGCCAACTGAGACCTTTGAAGAATGACCAGCTTAAAACAGCTTATAACAGTCTTCATACTTTAATAGATTTGATTTTCCACATGGCTTCATTTTGTCTGGGTGGCTAACTGACACAATTTATAACTCTCTTCCTTTCCCAGGCCACTACAGTACACCATTCAGCAGAGCTTGCCTTAAAGCTTGCCTGCCTTATACGACCAAACTTCCATTCATTAGTGTTTGAAACACCTCAGCTGTGAAGGGCTCCTAAATGCTACCATGTGTGACACTGCTGCAGAGGAGCAGCATCAAGGAAAAGCACAGTGCTTTAATCATAGGCCACTGCTCACTGCAATCCCCTTTCAAAAGGTTTCGACCTCCCCCTGCACCTCCCGGCAAGAAAAGGCCAAAAGAAAGCTGTAAATCCAGGGAATAAACATAACTATAAATGAATGGATGACAGCTTAAAAAATATAACCATAGCAGCATCAAGCCATGAGATTTCACACTGGTTTTGTTTAGTCTGCTTTGGGTTATGTGGGAAAAGTGAAAAGCATGAAGGAAATGCTCCCTCCCTCTTCCTTCATGCCCCCACCCCTGCTAAAGCTTGGGCCTCAGATATTTAGGCCAGTAGGTTTATACCTCTTGACAAGGAAACAGGCCATGACCTTGGGGCACTCTCTTGAGCGCCAGGCACAAAGAAAGATGTAGCATGATCAAAGCCATGGACAGAGCAGAGAGAGCAAAATCAAGTGCCAGCTGCCCTCTGACCTTGAATTTTCAATTCTTAAATTCCAGATGACACTGATCTATCATACAGATGAACAATTTTTTCCTCGCAACAGCTACTGTCCACTTGTAGCTGGGTTATATTCAGAGCGCTGCAACAAAAATTATTCTCAACTCATGAAATGATCAAGCAAATTTTACTTTGTCTCTGGTGGCACTGGGGAAACTGAGCTCACACTCCATCGAAACCCATTAATGCATATTGCATTTTTCTCTTCTGTGCAGAACAGGACCGTTACAACATTTCAGTCAAAAAGAAAAATGGTATTTTCAGGCACCTACCGGAGGGCTAATTTAGGCTGCATGTGGAGAAACACAGCAAAATATGTCGGTTTGAGCCTTGGTAATTCAGAACTCAGAATGATTGCGGCAAACCCCAGCTTTGCCTCCAAGCCAAGTATTTCAGTTAAAAAATTACAACTGTGGGTTCTGTGCTCTTAACATAATACAGGTAGGCGTGTTTTGGTATTTGATGATGATCACATGTTTAATGTCTTACAGCACTGTGGTCAGCCTCTGACTATCATTTCCTGGAAGACAGCAGCACACGTCTGGGTGCGGAGCGGCAGCTCTCTTTGTTTTATGCTTGGCTTGTCAGGAGACTACTGAAACCTGATGAAATCATTTTTCCATGAAGGTAGACTTCCGATCACAAAGTAAGAAGGATGGGGGAGAGGCAAAATATGTGAAAGGACATACTTCAAAGCTCAGCCAGGGTGGCCACAAGAGAGCTCTTTTTAGTTAAAAAGTTATCCACTCTAGTGATTTTTACTATGAATCTCACAGTATTTTTTTTTCCTAGTAACCCTTGCTGCAGTGACCAAGAAAATAAATGAGAATCTCTTCTTTCATACACTTACTTATATGTGTTTATGTAATGAAGGAAGGTTCTCTCACCTGCACATGTATGTGCAAATATGTGTACCTGTAGTACTGGGAAGGATGAGAAACTAAAAATCAAGCTAACCGCCCCAAATATGTAAATAATAAGCTAATTATTAAAAAAAAAATTGAGACTGACAGACTTCAAAATCACATCACTGTTGGGAAGTACTTTTTTCGTGAAGAAAAGCTTTTCAAAGGAATCAGATTGTTCATTCCTTGCAAAAGCCTACGATACCTCAGTTGCAGATGAGTGGTTTTAAGCCAACCTATCATGTACACTGATGGAGACATGACTGCTGATCTAAAGCGCTTACAATTCAAACAAAGGGATACTACAAATCAGACATATATGCAGGGAGGGACCCAAAGGAAGACGTGAGTAGAGGTTCTGAAAGACAGAATACAGATGTATAATGCAGGAACACAGGGATTTTTTGCACTTGTGAAAAACTGGTTGCAAGTATCAGAAGGTTGTGCAGCTGGGATCCTCAACCCAACCTCTGCCTCTACAGCACTGGCCACCCCTGCACACATGCTTTCCAAAAGATGGAGGGTGGGGAAGGCATTTTGAAAATACCGTGTAACCTTTGGAAGTTGAAAACCGGCTCTGTGCTGAGTCACTGCGGCCAGAGATTCACTGAAGTGCTGGCACTGTCAGGGCACTGGACACCTCAGGAGAAGGATGCTTACCAGTAGTAAGCACCCTCCAGGCACTTGCAAGTCCTCACAGACCTGCCAAGGTCGACGGCACAGCCACGTGTCATAGTCCCTGAGTCAAAAGTTGAAGGAGGAACTGGGGCTGGAATTAAATACTTTGCAAGTCCAGACGTGCTTCCAATAAATTCGAAGAGAAGGGAACAAGTTAAGAAGGAAAGCATGGTCATTAGAGCAGACATTAGAAATCCAAGTCACTCAAAGTGTGATAGCCATGCAGAGCATAAATTCAGCAACACCATTCATAGGATGCACTCAGCAAAGAAGCAAAAGTTTCAGGTTACACGGCAGCTTTAATTGAGGGTGTTCTCACTTAGGTGCATTCACTTTAGTTGTGGAGGCAGAATGGTGACATGTGTTAATTGACCATAAATGTACATCAACCCAATTGTGCCTTGAACGGCTACTTCCCAGGTTATTTGTCTTCTGCTGCAGCAAACTAGTGAGAGGTTGGGCCAGCAGACAACAAAGAGAAACCCAAGAAAGCTTCAAACTAGGCTGGATCTGGCTAACAGGGAAGCCACAGCCATGAAGAGCTCAGGGAGCATAGGACAAATACCCAAAGAACAGGGTGAGTGCCCATACCCATAGCTCAGGCTTTACTCCTGCTGCTACGACAATATCCCAGGTGACTTCCCATGCATCCATGTGTACATCCCCATACAACTATCCTCAGGGGCTGATTGGCACAGGGACCAGCTGCCTCTGCAGTTTCACTTGGCACACTTAGTCATCCACGGGTCCCACATATGAGTATGTTTGTCCTGAGATGCTACAGGACACAGCACGATGTTGTGTGACAAAGGCAGCGCACTGAGCCATTTCCACCCTTAGCTGCTGTAACTGCCCTGTCAGCCAGGGAGTGATAGGGAGCTGGCGTCTCTCCCAAAATGGAGCTGCAAGGTGGCTTTCTCCAAAGCTCATAAAGGAGCCTTTTCCTGAGGGGCATCACTGGCAAGGGGCTGGCAGATGTGGACACTAGCCTGGACCCTCATTTCTCACTGAGGCTGGCCTCCCACAGGAGAGAAAGGACAAATACTTTACAATGACTCACAGCAGGTATCTGCCCTCTGAAGGGCTCCTCTGCAGGGACTGGGATCACTGTTGTTAGCCCTGATTTAACACTGGTGAAGGTAACAAAAAAGGAACAGGAGGCAGGACAGCAGATTTCAGTTAGAAGCGCTGTCTGCAGCCAGTATGTTTATTTGGGCTAGCAACACAGAATTTTGAAATATGACAACCTTAGTGGGATCTGGTTGCCTGCAGACAGCACCTGAGGCTGTTTTAGATGCCCTGGATATCTCATCTGGTAAGATAAGCCAGAAAGATGCTGTTCTCCTGTGTCATGCCCTCCTCTGTGTGGATCCCTGTGATCCCCTGGGACACCCAATGGGCACAGAACAACTGTGTCAAGATGTATGGGCCCATGAACCCCCTCCAGAACTATGAAGCTGAATCTCTGCTTTGGAAGTCTCAGCACTGTGAAAAACAAACTGGTGCCGGACTCTTTTCAGAGCTGCCCAGCAACAGGATGAAGAGAAATGGCCATAAACTAAACCACAATAAGTTCCACCACAACATGAGAAAAAACTTCATCCCACTGAGGGTGGCAGAGCACTGGAACAGGCTGCCCAGGGAGGTGATGGGGTCTCCCCCTCTGGAGACTTTCACACCCCACAGGGACATGTTCCTGTGTCACCTGCTCTAGGTGACCCTGTCTTGGAAGGGGGGTTGGACTGGATGATCTCCAGAGCTCCCTTCCAACACAAATGATTCTATAATTCTGTGATTCACTGCTAAACCTCAGAGGTGGTACCATCCAGACTGGAGCTATGCCACAAACAATTGTATTTAAATGTCACCATCTTTTCAGATCCAAGTCACCCCCTGATCCCAAGAGACTTCTTTCCCACAACATCCTGTGCAGGTGAAATGTAACTCTACCTGCTGCCAAAGACCTCCATTTGGTGATCCACCTTGGGCTGGTGCAGGCCATTTTTTCTGAAATTACAGGCAGCCAGTAGCATCCTAGCGGTCTGAAGAACAGACATACTTAGGTGGTCACTGTATGTCCTCTGTGTTCTTTTTTTGGTGGACCCCCACAAACTGATAAAAACAAAACCTGATGATGAAACAATTGTTGGGAGGAGCATTCCCCCACCTGTAGCAAGGTAACTGTGGCATTTTTGTAAAAATGTTTGTTCTGTTCTAATACCCTCGACAAAACTTCAAGGTTAAATGTCTTGGCCCCATGAAACTCACTGGCAATTCTCTTTTCTCACCTGCTGCTCATGAATTTCTGACCTGCAGATTAAAAAAACTAAAACCCATTTTGAAATGAACTGCAGGATCACAGTAATACTACATATGGAGCCTCTGAATTTGCTACAGCTTTTATTTTATAATGAAGTATTAGCTATTGGCACAGATTTTGCTGGCTGCTTTTTAAGCCCAAGAGGGTATGCTTGAATAGATATGTCAAAAAGAACTGCTGACAAGAGCAACTTGCAAACTGTGGACCATTGTCTGCTGTTAACATGTCTGAAATCTTCTGGCATGCAAGCTAATATTTTCAGAGGAGTCCCTGAAATATAGGGATAGGGACAGGAATAGATGGCTTCTAGAGCAGAGACCAGGGCCCCGACTCTGCCCAGCTGAGACCGCGCCATCCCGACCGCTCCACAGGCAAAGCACCAAACTGCTTTAGAAATTCTTAGAGCACTAACAGACACTCAGAGCAGGTTTGCTCTGTGGGAAGCCTAGGGTGGAATCTGCTGCTTTGAGCTCTGCACTCTCTGCAAAGCACACTAGCGAGCTCAGTGACAGGTGTCACTCAGCAGCAAGGCAAAGTTTAACTGCAGAAGCTGGATTCAGAACTCAAATTGTTGCAGGTATACTTCACACGTCACAGTGAAAGGCTTTATTAGTGCAGAAGAGATCAATCACCATGACCATATACAGAAAAGGCCATACAACCCTTCCAACTGCTGGATTAAAAAATTATTTTAAGGAATTATTTCAGTACACGAACTATGTCTCTAAACACATGTAAGTCAACCGGACCACAAGCAAGCAATTGCTGTGCACTGCAGCTGCTAGCATGCTAGAAGGAGCACAAATTCTTTAGCTTCGTGCCTAACAGGACAGTCAAAAACTCTGGCTACAGACCAGTTCTGAGACCCCCTGCCTTCCCCTACCACTGTGTCTGTAATCATTGACTAAGTCATGGGACAGCCCCGGGAGAGTGACCAGACAGGTTCCCGCCCAAGGAAGTACAACTTTCAGTACTTTAATGACATTAAATATAAACAAAAGAGACAAATAGGTGCAGCTGATGGGGCACTTTGGGGTTGAGATGCAGGGACTGGAAACCAACATTCTCGCTTTAAATGTTTAAGTTCCTATTGACCTAGCCTCTAACAGCCCACTTCGTTATGTAAAGATGTTGGCCTTCAAAAGAGCACAGATCTGGCCGTAGCATGATGGCATATTATTTAAATACCAGCAATATTTAGATACCAACAAGCAGCCGTGCTGAGCTGCTGCTGAACTTTCCCAATGCCCAAGTGCTTACTGGTGGGCATGTGCAGAGCTGCCTAATACTCTTGGGAGCAGTCTAAGGGCTATAAGGTATCCTAAAGATCGATTTGACTTAGTGATGTCCTCAAAGTTTTCACACTCGGGAAGGCAATGTATAACAGACAGCAGAAGTAAGACTTTTTAATTTTAATAAAATTGCGTACATGTACGCAATAGCACTGGATTGGAAATTCACACATGGACTTGTTCTGAAATCCCCATGCTCTCTGATTTGAAGTAGGTATTCAAGATAGGTTTTCTGCCTTCTAGGAAGAAGGCTCCCCCCTAAACTTCTGTGTATGGAAGATGCATCTTTCTTCTGTTAAAATCAGTCCACTTTTATATAAATAATCAATTATTCTGTGAAAGACAGAAAGGGAGTAGAGAAAATACAGCCAAAACCTGACTCCCTCCTGCAGGTCACCAGCCTGTGGTTTTTTAGCTGCATAGTTAGTAAGCAAATTAAGTGTGTCCTCTTCTTTTGTGGCTGGAATAGCACTGCTTGACTAGCAAAAGGCTGCTCATGGGGATTACTGGGTAATACACATCCCCAGCTGTTGGAGGAAGTGAACTAGCTGAGGCAGCTGAGTGAAGTCACTGGGGCTGTGCTGGGACTCAGCTGGTAGAGGTCAGAGAGAGTTAACCATCCTTACACACACAGAAACCACTACTACACATCCCCTTCCTCTGCTGGAGGAAGTATCTTGGCAGGTTTGGCCAAGTTTTGGTCCTTAAGCAACAGGTTCAGATAACTGGAGAGGACTAAGACATTGCTTAGGAGGATTCCCACAGGACAGGACAGGAAAGGACATTCCTCTTTAAGTCAGAACAGCTTACTTAAAATACAGATTCAAGTCTATTCTTCCTGTTAGATAAAGGGGGAATAAAAAACATTTCTCCATCTCCTAGCTTATCTCTCACTAGGACAACAGTTTGATATAATGGAGTGATAATGAATCTCTCTGGTTACTTTGAGAGAAAGGGCTTATCTGACACAGAAGTTTTAAATCCAGGAGAGCTCACACTGAGAACTTCCAGAAACAGGAAATAGTCTGACTGACATTTAGTTAAAACCTAAATGTACCTGCCTTAGGTTCTGCCTCTCAATTTCTCTTACAGATGATCTTGAATGAACCTCAGCTTTAGGTGCCCAACTTTACCATGGATTTTAAAGCAGCCCTGAAATTAACTCAGCAATGAGGTTCCTGCAAGGCAGCAAGTCAGTGCCAAAGCCTGTGTGGCTGAAGCCTTTTGAAACTGAGACTCAGCTGTCTAAGTTACGTCAGGCCAGATTTCTTAAACGCGTTTTGGCATCTGACTACAGCAAGTGCCTTTTTGACCTAAGCAGGTCAAAACACTTTGAAAAAATCTGTTCCCCATGTGATTAAAGGAGACTGAAAATCTTCAGCAAAATCTCAGTACTGGCCAGAAGAATTTTACAGGAAGCACCATTTAAAGTGTGCAAAGCACAGACCTAAAGTGAAAATGGTGCTTGAAGCAATTGCGGGTGCTATGCAACACTGACAGAGATGTATTTTGTCTTGGAGAGCTTCAACCCTACAATATATAAACATTTCTGGTGGGAAGGAAATAAAATATTAAGAAAAAGAAGGCAGTGGTGCTCTTAGAAACATATACAACTGAGCTGGACTGACCCCAACTTTGAGAAGCTGCTCTTACAAACCTCTTGTGGATGCTGTAAATTGGAGGAATTGTAAACTGCTCTGCATTCAGAGCCAAAATCCAGACTGGAGCATAAGGCAAGCAGAGGCTCTAATAATAGTCTCTAATCACTAATATTTGTGTCCATAATTAGATGAAAGAAGATGGACGCCAACCTTAGAAATCCTTAGACTTGCCTAGTTCGCTGAAATGCTGTGGGTGACTGTGTTAGCTCTGCTTTCTTGTGGCACTGGAGATGGAAAAGCCCAAAAGGATACTGGAGCCCACAGAGGTAAACCTGAGCGAATTTGCCTTCCCCTTGAGCCCTTGAGATACTTGAAAAAGCACCAGTTTCTCTGCAGATTTTATGCTGAGTGGCAGAGGAAGGATTACAACAATGGTCTCCCAGAATGGGGTAGGGAAACACTACAGGGGCTTTGAAATAGAGGTCAAACCCACATTTACCTTTTTGTCCTCCCTCCCCTCCCACCAAATATAAAGCATGAAGAGGTTATATCTCTATTCTTGGGTTTTTTTTCTCCCCCTGAAAATGACCGCTTGTTACAGACAGGAAGCAACTGCCAAAAGTTGTTCACCTTCAATCCTTTATCACTTAAAAAAACATTGTGGGTCTGACAACAAAGCCACTGGGAACAGTAGTTTGGGAAGAGCTATCTATCTACTGTGATAAATAATAAAATAAAGCATCTTCCCTCTTGAATCCCAGCTGAGAGATTTTGCCAAGTGATCAAACTTGTCTGAACCTCGGAGCAGCAGCTTTGAAGTAATAAGAAAGAGATTGAAAACTTGCAGCCAAGAGCCGCACACACCTCATTAGGGTCCAGCCATGCAGGGAGGCCAAGCAGCAGCCGCCGGGCCCAGCCCCACGTACCCTCTGGAAAGGGGCTGTGGGAAGGGGAGATAAAAGAGCCTTTCACAGTGGAAGGGCACTGGTGACATTTTTACGAGCGCCAGCCCCGGGGCTGAGCGGCCCTTGCCACGCTGCCGGTGCAGCCTCGGCACTCAGGGCGCGTGGGCTCGGCCGCCGCCACCCTTGCTCTCCGCTGTCTCCCCTGGCTTTTCTCATCCCTTGTTTTTTTGTTTCTTGTTTCACTGAAGGAGTGAGTTTAACATACACGGCTCTACCTTGCCCTGGCCAGTCTCAGAAAAGCCCTCCAAAATGAGAAACATGTTTCTTAAAGATAGTGAACCAGGCTCCCTGAGCTGGTTCAGCACAGTTCACATGAGACTTTCTAGTATAATTCAAAAAAATTATTTTTAACAACAAGAACAACTACAACAACACACCAGAAAAAAAAACCAAAAACAAAAACCAAAAACCCCCCAACCAAATCAAAACAAAAACAATAAAGCTTAACAGACTTGTAAAATGCTTTTAAAAATGTCTGAAGATTTTGATCATGGATTTTGCCACACAGACACTGGCAAGGCTGCGTGCTTCCAGCAATGCAGAGTATTTAACTTAGAGAGCTGAGGTTCTGGGTTTAATTTTCAGTTTCAGACTAAACAGCAGTTCTGCAGTGAAAGGCAGGCGACAGCTCCTGAGCACAATGGGGCAATGGAAATGCTTCCCTTGCAAACTTTACTGATTGTGTAACCATGGAGCACCTCTTTGTGCAGACGAAAAAGCAAAATCAGAGAGATTCATGTTGGTTTTAATAAACTTCCCCCATCCCTTCCCTTTTTTACTGCAAGAATTCAGCTGCTATTTTATTATGTAATGCTGCAGGCTAAAAATATATCCCTAATTTAAGCCACCTTGCCAATAAATCTACAAATACCAGGTAATCCAAAAAGAGTAGTTACAGTTTAATGACAAACTCTTCTTGTCATCTTAATATGTTCAACTCCTAAAGGATTTAGAGTGATGCATTTAAAGGTTTTTTCAACTTCCTGAATATCTCACACTCTGAATCTGGTGGAAAGTGAGAGAAAGTTTGGCCTCCTCAGCACAGAGCAACGACTCAACTTTTCTAGATCTGTCTATGCAGTGATCCATAAGACAAAGCTCTTTATTTCTCAAACCAAGATAGCCCGATTCAAAGTGACTGAGGGTCTCAAATTTAGTAGATACTGATGATTTCCTTTTGATTATAGAATCTTTTATGGGAATTTCTTTTCCAAATGAACACATATACATTCTATAATCAAATCAGAGAGGGTATCCTCATGGAAATGTATGTTCAAAATATGTTTATTTTACAGCTGAGACAGATTTACTGCAATTTATACCTCAATGTTAATCTGTTCTCCTTTCTAAACATAAAAAAACACTAACATAAATTATAGTTAATGCCTCACTACATATCACAGTTCTCAAGAGACTACTGAAGCGATGTGTGAGCCCCTTAACTTACTGTAACTGTGTCTTTGCTGTTCTGAATTCAGTTTCCAGAATTTGCTTTAAAAAAAGCCTGAGAATCAGGGAAGGGGAGGGGGTGGAAGCCATTCACTACCCTGAATCTGATATCTCCGTGGTCCTAGAGCTCACATGTTCTTTCCTTCCAGACTCAAGTCTGGTTTCAATGGAGCTCTCATTTTTCTTCCCACTAATCCTGCCGTGAGATCAACCATTGGTAACTCTGTGAGAAATTAAATACCAGGATGTGGGAAATCTGAGATATGAATTCAAGCAGAATGTGGGTGATTTATTTATTTCTCTCCTTCTCTTTTCCCATGGTTGTTGTGTGGCAAGTAACTCTTCAAACCTGAGATCAGAGATCGGCCCTGAATAATGTGACTACATTGACAGAGCAGAGGCAAACCAAGAACTACACTGGCAATATTATATCCCTCTCTAATATAATCATTAGTCATTTCTAAAGAGAGATTTCAGCCAATGTTTTCTGAAAACATTCTGGAATTTCCAGAAATGCTTTACAGTGGGATCAACAGCAGAACTTCATCACACTGATGCTCACCATCTGCTGGAGCAGACTTCATAAAAAATTTTAAATTTCTTGTATTGGGATCCCAATGAAAAGAGAGACAGTTTGCTATGGTAATGTGACTTCTACAATGCCCAACAGTCAGAAAGTGGTTTTTAAGGGCTTTTTCCTTCCTCAGTGTGAGAAAAGAAAATTTATTTGTTTAGGTCCTGTAAGGAGGAACTCAAAATGCTCACAAACACTAGGCTGTGCAAAGATTTAGATCCTTCCTGCACTGTTTGACAAAGTGTTGATGTCTAAAAACCACCTACATACTTCTGTAGCCTTCAACATGAAGTGCCTAGGACCATAATTCTCACTGCATGGTCTAACATGAGTCTGTGATACTCCTATACTTATTGTCTACTGTCACAGCAGTCACATGCCTAAAATACTCAATGAGCAATCAATCACCATGAGGTCTGAATGGGCCCCCAAACTGCACCTAGTCTGTCACAGACCGTGTTTATCATCTGGGCTGCTTCACTCCATCTCAGCACTAAGGAACAGTACAGTGAGAGCATCAATAGAAATGATATAGAATAGAAGATCCACTAGGAAAAATGGTTTTAAGTGTCTGTCACAATTGTTTCACACTGATTATGAATTCTTCACCTGAGTTGTCCTCTCTGAACTGCAAGGGAGGAGGCAAGCCCATAGGCTCAGCCTGTCCACCCTAGCCTTAATGTCTGGCACAGGTGTCACAAGCTGAGGGACTGCCCAGGGAGGCCAGATGTCACCCTGGGGAAGCATGACAGCATTGATTTCAAGGAACTAAATTCATAAAATACCAGGTTTCCCTAGCATTTATCCAGAAAATAAATATTGTCTTCTTATTGCTTCTTTCCGTAACGTTTAAATATGTTACTAAGGGCTGAGAATACTGCTCGTTTTCCTAGCCAAACTTTATTAGTGCTGATAGGTGGAGACGGTAACTATCTATCTGAGCAAATTATTTAACTGACAAAAACTCTATTTTCATTGACCTTAACTTTGATTCTATTTGTGCTTACCTTATTACACATCCATCACAGCATACTTAATCTTTAAAATAAAATTTGCAGCAGAATTTATATGCTGAATTGGAACAGCAAAGATAGAGCAATTTCCAAGAATGGTTACATAGGTTTGTTTCCCTTGTTTTCTGGTGAACAAATGAGCAAGGATACAACCCTGAAGTATCTGTAGTAATCCTTAAGTCAGGGAATAGACCATCTTTCAGTGGCTTCATCTGGATGTGGAGGAGCTATAGCAATGCAGACCATTGAAAATGCAGAGCCCTTTATAAGAAGCTCAGGAACCAAGCTCTCACCAAAGAGCACTTTCCTCCTGTGCAGCCCTCTGCTCCTCATCTTTGCTAATTAGCATTTTGATTATTTTTATTACTGTAAGTCTACAGAGTGATCATGCTGGTAGTTTCAGCTTTCTGAGTATCAGACAGGATATATATTAAAATAATCCTTATTTTCAGAGAGTAGCCATGAATTCTGCTGAGAATCTTGTATGTCTTGCATGTCTCGTATGAAGATACCCAAGTGTTAGCAGCACTGACTCTTGCTACTCTTGAAAATCTCAGCCAAAATACGTAGCATGTGTATGCAAAAGTAGCACTGTTTAAATTTACTCCTGACTGGCACTTTTTTAAACACTGCCTAGCTATGCTCCTCAATGGTGTTTCCCAAGTACACACCACAACCCCTTCTCTTCTGGCTATTATTAGTGAGACTCCAGTTCGTGTCAAATCAGAGCCAGGTTCTGAACCAGATGGAGCACCTCCCTAAACACCATTTGTGGCCACAGCAGTGGGGTCAAACACACAGCCACCCTGCCCACAGATGTTGCCTGACCACCTCAGGCTTCTTCCACAAGCAAGGAGTGGGGAGGGAAGAGGTAGGGAGAGGCTGAAGAGGAGTTGTTGCTGGCTTAGGGAAATCTTTCAGCTCACCCCTGCATCCTCTAGCCTTCTACCAACAACTGCAACACCCACTCCCTGTGCTATGCAAGGCGTGGCTCAACAGCTGCAGTCCCTGAAGTTTTACTTCCCTGCTTTTAGGGTCAGGTCTTGCCCAGCACACTGGAAAAAAAGCCGGGACCTGAAAGTATATCTGTGTTTGCTCTGAATGAGCAAATGTATGACCAGCGCTTCATCCAGAAAGCTGCCTCCTGCCCTAGAGTTTGCCTCAGGGAAATAAATGTTGTGTTTTTGAGCTGTCAGGAATCCATTGTTGTTCTTGTTCAGAAATGAAGGCTCCTCTTATGTTGAACTAAGTCACAGCACTCCTGCTCTTTGATTGACTGGCTGACAAGGACATGACATCTTCAAGTGACACACTGCAGCAGGCAAGACTGAATCCTCAAGACTGTCCTTCACAAGCCAGGAAGAAAAAAACTATCTCACTAAATTGGATTCGTTTTTTGTCATATCAGATTATAAGTGCGTGCACGTTGACCACTCCCTTATGCAAGAAGGGAGCATCAGCACCCCAGTTTTAGTGGAAGGGGAATCAAGGCACTGTGACACTTGCCCAAAAATGGAACTTACACAGCACAGTTGTCAGAAATAATGGTTTCAAAGGGAGCTGTGCTGTCCTGGCACAGTGGTGACTGGGGCACCTCTGTTCCTTAGGCACTGCATGGGGCACAGTGACAGGCACCCTAGCCTGCCTTGTGGACCACAGGTGCATGAAGCATGGGGATGTAAAGCTCAGTCAGCATCTACTGTCAGAACTGCACATCTGAATTTAACAGATCTGTGGACTCAATCAAATCAAGCCATGCTTCTCCTGCTTGATCACTCAGGCTCCTTGACCTTCAAATCCTGAGCTGCACTGTCTCAGGTTTAGGAAGCAGCACTAGGAACACTTCCCTCCTGATAGCCTGGAGAGCCTGCTTGGATAGGAAATAGGGCTGCTGCTGAGGTATTTCCAATTTTTGAGTCTTTAAAAGTGACTGAATGCCTGAATATACTCCTGTCTTGAAGAGTTTTTTAATCCATTGGTTTAATCCAATTGATTTGTTTAATTTATTTACAGCCAAATTTCTGGAAGTAGCCATCTCAAAAATGTTCCTCTATCATAGCTATGTAATAAATGACAATCAGAAATATTTTAAACATTAGCTACCTCAGTCTTACACTGATTCAGGTATTCAGCATCATTGAACTACATTATTCAGAGTCTATTCAGAAGTTATGTCATGTGAGTAAGAAAATATTTTCTTTCAAATATACCTGACCTCCCCTTCTAGCCATCATTCTTTAGCCCAGGTTAGTACTTCATCTGTTCATTGAAGCAGTAATTGCAACTTCTAAATTTTCTCCCAGATTCCTTTTCTTATTTTATTTCAAAAAACAGCTTTTTTTTTTTCTCTTTAAAGTCATCAGACAAATTATTCAGTATCTCCCTGCCACAATAAACCCCTTATAAAAGAAAAAGGAAGACTGAATATATCTTCCCTTGGAAACCACACCAGTTTCCAGCATTTTGCCTTGAAAGGAGAAAGAAGGTAAGGATGTAATGCCCAGTACCCTCCATGAAATTCCATCTATTGCATCCATGAGGAAAGCTAGAGACTCTCCTTATTTCCCATAAGCCACAATACATGCTTGCCCAGCACGTGTTCACATGGTACCAAGAGCCTACAGTACATTAAAGGATGTTCCAGAGTGGCCTGTGTAACACATACACATTTATCCTGTGCTAAAGTACAAAATTCCACGTGGAAAATAAAGTCTTACCTCTCCAGGATATGACTTCTTGGGAGTTCCCCTGGGAACTTTCTGACTCTCCATATCAATGAACACAAGAAAAGTCCACGAGACACAAGGTAGCTTGCTGAATGCAGTGGAAAGAGCAATGAAACCCCAGGGTACTAGGTCAACTTCCAGGGCAGAGATTATTCAGTATTTCTACAGTCAAGGCTCAGTTGAATAAGACTGCAGCATTCCTGGGTTCACAGGACACAGGCTGGCCTTGGACAATGGCACTCACTCTCTTGGATGTGCATGTGCACCTGCTTGGTGCCATCCTGCTGTGACCCTGGAAGCTTCTTTTCAACCTGCAAAAGTGGATTTCTGGAGTATTTCTACCACATTTCTGTCTCCCATTTCCCAGAAGGGAAAAGGATGCATTCACATATGGTGGCTAGCAGATACACAGAAGGCCTGAGGCTTGTGTAAATGCAGTTTCATTGCATGGCACAAAAAGGTGATGAGGTATGTGCTCCCTGAGCCTACTGGCCAGGGTCTGCTGGGCTGCAGAGCCTGTGTGATGCTTCTAGCATTTACTGTGTCCTACATTGAGTAGACATATGCAATAGATGCAACCTGAGCTCTGTGTATATATATATATATATAAATGATTCACATGCATAACTGTATTGATACTGACATTGAGAAATGAGTGGCAGGAAAAAATGTAGGAAATCCAGATCTTCTTTCCTGTCCAAAATAAGACTACACTTTTTAGTATTTATTCTTGTTGGATTTGATTTTTTGGGACACTGTTTTAAAAACATCTACTACATTTAGCATTAGGTAGGGAAGTATGCTTCACTTGTTCTTTTGGTGTATGTTTTCTGTACACTTTCTTGTGTACACTGTTCTATGTATACTTAAATGTACTCTTCTGACTCATACACTTTTATTCTGATCTACACACTGTCTTTCTGAGTGGTATGCTGTTTTCAGACTCAGATACAAAGGATTTCCAAGGATTTGAGATTTTAAGAGAAATAATAAAAATTTCAAAGGGCTGTTCTATGTTCATTATATGTCTTCTCCACAGAAATGATAAAAAATAAACATGTCCTGTTTCCAGAAAATTGTGATCGCTTTCATTGTGTTTTCCTAAAAACATCTACTTCCTTCATATTATTTTAGAGTGCAACTCCCCCATATGGCTGAGTCAACAGCTGCTACAAATTGCTTAAAAATGAGGAAATGAAGAAATTTCTGTGTGGACTGTGTATTTGCACACCTTGGTAAAAATATTACTGTATGTCATGACTGTAAGATCCGGCTGTACATTCTTTGGAGACAGCAGATTTCAAAGAGTCCTGTATTGAGGTTTAGGCAAATATCTATGTGAAAGTGCTAAACTTACCAATGCCACGCAGTTATGCTGGCTCTTTTCTTCATTTCCCCAAGGAAGTGTGAGAGTATGCATCAGTGATCATCACAAAGACGTGAACAGACCACTGTATTCAAAGCTTTCTACTAATGACATGGGTGTGTAGATTTCCAGTGGATTTTACTGCTGCTACTTACTCTCTGTGTGATGGTAAATTCTCAGAGCTTTGGCAAAGTTTAAAGATATCGTAGAAGTTTACATAAACATCTGTATGGCCCTAAATTGGACAGCTGATATCCATGAAGAGATTTAGAGCATGGCAGTGCCCTGCATGATGCTTAAAATCTGGGAAATGGTGATAGGAGCAGAGCTGTTATTTGCAAAATGAAAATTTTATCTGGTCCTACTGCTTCTGTACTTTTAAAAGTGACACAAACCCAAGAGACATACTTGCTAGCAGCAAGAATGAGAGTAAGAGTGATGTAAACTAACACTCATAGAAATCTTTCAGAATACATGTGAAATTCAAAGCACAGGAGACCACTCAGGAACCAAGTGTGAGCAAGAGTTTCTGCCACTTTTACCAAGGAAGGCTCACCATCAACCAGCAGCTCTTGACTGTAACCTCTTGCAGTCCCCACCAATGAAGAAAGTATATATTTCTAACTTAATCCAGACTTCCACATGGTAAAGCCATATGGGAGGATATTTTGAAGGAAACAGATGGAAAAGGAAGAGATTCCTCTGAATGTAGTATAAGATTTACATTATCCTCCATGAACTTCCATGTAGTCCCCATGTTTATATAATTTATCACTATTTCCTTAGACAGCTCAGATTAGAAAGCCTGCATGAGCTCATGTTCTTGTTGTTAATTCTGAGTCTGAACCTCCCTACTTTAAAGGGAAATTAGGTACTATAAAAAGAAATCAGAGAAAGGCAATCAGACCTGAGTGAAACCCAGCAGCATGAAGTTCTCGATCATCCCAGGAATTACACTGTTTTACCTCTCCTTCTTTCAGCCTCAGGAAGATGCTGTCCTGAGCATTTGCTCACAGTGATAAATTTTTGTTCTTTGCCATGCACCTATAACAGCAAAACTGCAAAGGTGTGGTACTGCAAGCATCAGAGTGGGGCCTGTTAAAACCAGGAAGGCTTGAAGACAAGTTCAGTGGTTTCACTGAACATCCTTTCGTCTAAAGATTAAAACCAGAAATGTTGTCTGTGTAAAGACATGGCACATAAATAATTTAAGGTGTTCTTGCACTAGTCAGTTGTGGTAACTGGAAAGATCTAAACAGCCTTCTCTCTCCTTTCATATATTCTTCTGTGGCTCCTCACTTTTTGCACAAACACTTCCATTACTAATGGGAATGTCAAAAGGCTTTCTTTTCTCTGTCTCACTCTGTGTCTCTGCCTGCAGAGACGCTGCTGAGGCACCGCTGCAGCAGCAGTGGCATCCAGCTGGTTAACACACGCTTCAGCATCCCTACCAAAATCACTGCTTCAGCAAACGGTCGGGAAAATCCATATGGGGAATGCTAGTGCTTCAGTTCAAATGCCTACATCATTTGGCCATCAATTAAATCTGTCATTACTTTGTTCTGCTACAAAACAACAGAGTCCAGGTCCCCTCTTTGTCCTCCTACACCCCAGCCCAGCTTCAGTCCCAGATCTTTCCTCCTCTCTTTCACCCAGGGCTGCACATGGTTATTGTGCAAACAAAACACTTGCAGGAGTCAGTGCCTGGTCAGCTTGGAAACCTGGCAGCACCACAAGGCCATCGGCAGCAATGGCTTCTGCTAGGCTAGGCTACAGCCATCAGCTCTAGACCCCTTCTTCCTGCTGACCTCAGTGGGATTGAGCTCTGATGTGTACCAGAGGAAAAGGCAACATTAGGAGTCGCCCGGGAGCCTCTGCCTCCTGGGTTTGTCTCCTCTCTGCAGCAGGGCTTAGCTTCCCTGTCACTCAGGTGCCACAAAAGAGAGAGCTGGCTTTGAGCCCACCAGCAGGTTTACTACCGTGTAGTAGTAGCAGTAACATTTGAAGGATATAAGCAAGGCATGGAGAGGAAATCTCTTCTATTAGAACACCCTGGTGTGTTCTGAATTGTGTGGTGTAGTCAGATCATGCACAGTAAGTCGCTGGGGGACTTAGGCTGTTCTTTTGCATAAGCTGGCCTAACAAAAGGCATTACCTCTCCTCGCAAAACTTAACCTTACTTGAAAGTACTACTGCATTCATCCTGTGTGTCACCTCCACCATTCAGAGACATTATTAGCTGTGCTGTGGATTCATCATTGCCGCAACTGTATTGATTTCTTTTGTAAAAATCTGATTCCTGCACATGCTTTGGAGAGCTACATCATTTTACCCCTTCAACTCATAGCTAGGATGTTTTCTGTTTCATATGCAACAGTTCCTAATTCAGATTGCAGTTGATATGACCATGTACACTGTATAATAATGTATTAGAACCATAAGGTGGAAAAATTGAAATATTACTCCTTTTTAAAAGCAGACCTCTTTTCAGAAGAGCAATGAACCCTTTATGCTCTTGACTCAGCTATCATTCATGTACATGGAGGTACAGCAGCACAGCCCATGGACTCTGCTGAGCAGTCAAGGACTTGCTCCCATGCCCAGAGGTTTTTCTCTGTTGGTGCACATATAAAAAAGGTTAGAGTTAGGTTCTTGCAGTGTTTAACACAGGGCAGGCTGGGAGAAGAAAATGAAGTGGATTTTAACTGCATTGTTTGACCAGTTTCATGACACCTTGTGGCTTGCATTTTTTTCAAAGTGTTAAAAAAGAATAATACTACCCAACACAAAAAGATCCAATGTGTTAGTCTTTATGATGGATCCAATCTGGTTACCAAGTTCACCCTATTATATTTAGTGGATTTACAGAATCCTTTAGTGTGACGATGCAGAGCGATGCAGAGTCCCAAGACAGTGCAAAGGAGAGCTGCTTTATTGCAAAACCCAGGCCTTTTTAAGCAGTTAGCTGGTTACCACTTTACACAGTTTTAAGGCACAACAAGCCCAAGCCCACCAACCACCATGCACCACGATGTGGACATGTGGCCATCACACAGCACGTCTCTCACATCTCTCTACCCCTATTCCATCTGAGTCGCTCTCCCACAGTACCCTTCTACTTAGCCTAAGTAACAGGCCTGAGCCATGATTTCACAAAGGCCCTTATTTTATAAGGCTTTACCTATATGCAACACTAAGAAAAGCAGAGAGATGAGTTTCATGCACATGCCCTTCCTTGCTGTAATGCAGTTCCCACCTATCCACATTCAGGACACACAGAGATATTTATTATGTGCTGGACTTACACCACAGAACTGGCCATGTGTGTCTGCATAATCACTGCAAGGTGAGCAATGCAGAAGGAGGACAATTCTGAGCAGGCACTGTCCCCTGCTTCCTCCTCTCTTTCCAGGGCCACCGCATGACTTGTTCCGGTGGTTGTGCCCAGCAAGCCAACAGCTGTCCCCTAGCTCATACAGTTGATGCATTTCCCTTCTTTCTTTGCAGTAAAAGAAGGCCAGTTGTAAATTATTTCAGTTAAAGTAGTCTAAATAATTTAAATTAGTTTTTCTTACCTGAGCAGGCTTCTTTTGAACCACTTGTTGAGGCTGAAAAGTAAAACAAAGGTGCAGTGAGAAACAAAATTAAGTGAAAACACTTAACTGTGATTTTATGAGTGCTAGGAAAAATATTTTCAGCAATAGAAATAAAACACAGGAAAAGCCCACAGTCAGAAATGGAGAGATGAACATACCCAGCTCTCACACCCAGCCTCTCCTATACCTATCAACTTTGCTCTGAAGTAGTTCATGTTACTGTGGATGGAGAGGAGTATGTTAAGTTTGTACAATTAAAACCAAGGCGAAATCTAATTTAGCCTTAACATCTTTCAGCTCTTCTATGGTACTGCTGCCTTAACTTATCAGACCATGAGAGTGACCCGATTTTATAATGAGATTTTGTTGTCTCCACTGCTGCTGCTCTCTTACGACAGTCTCAGCTGTGAGTGGAGTGTCCTGCTGTGGGGAAGCCCTCCCTATTCATCACAAGCAGGGTCAAAGCTCAGCAGAGAGGTGAAGGACACATAACCCCATTCTGAGCCACAGCTTCCCACCTGACCAAAGCCACCCTTGCCAAAACCAATGAGACTGAGATGGACAGTGCTTTCAGCCCTTGTGAGCTCTGCTTTGAGTCTTTCAGCTGCATGAAGCTGATGCTGTGCTGACCCTTGCAAGCCTATTCATGTGATTACAGTGATGCCCATCATTGGCCAGGTTGGGTGTGTCCACCTGCCTGTGCAGGACCTGGGGGCACCACCATGGATTCTCAGCAAGTCTCTCTCCTGGCTGGTCCTACCCAGGACTGGGAAACAGTCCTCACATGAGTCAGGAGATCCACCAAGGGGCTGGTGTGCTTCATCCCCACCCGGGAGAAGAGGAGGACCAATTAAGGAACAAATCCAGACATGCTTAAAATACACCAGCATTGCCCAGATGATGGGATGACCCTTGTGGGTGCTGGAAGCAGCACGGGACAATAAGACCACAGATAAAGGATGAAATCCTGACACAGAAACAACAAAAAGGCTTTTCTTACTTCAGTGGGACAAAGTTGCTGCCTGCCTCCCTCCCTCCCCCAGACATTCTGTTTTTAAAGTCTATGAATTGCACCCAGTGATTTTCTTCCTGCCCTTCCTTCCTGCTTTTTCCTAATCCCAGTCATGATTTTAGTGCCTTGCTTGGGCAGAAGCCAACATGCCATCCCTCTGCATGACCAAAAACCTAATTTTCATGACAGTGTAGTAGGAAATAACTGGAATATTTCTGAATAAGTAGTTTAGTGTAACTGGCCTTTTAGAGCAATATTTCAGTGGGAAGGATCAATGAAAATGTAAATTGAATGTAACTGATTAAATTCGGCTGCCCACTACAAGTGTCCCATTTTAACAAGAGATGCTTTGTTTATTTTCAGTCTTTTTCTAACCCAGTGGAATCCTACTGCTGTTATATTTTTGTATATAACAGTCTCCAAGTTCTGCTCTCAAATAAATATGAGAGGAAAAAAACCTATCTGATGACTGGGTCTGTCTTTAAACTTCAGGGTGGACCCTTTCCTTTTCCATTAAATTCCCTTGCAATGGAGAAACTATTACAAGGCACACATTTTATTGATGCCTTCTCCAGGTGGACTGCAGGCCCTGAATTCATTAATGGACATTTGCTGCTCTTGGACAAAGGAATGATTTGCTTTAAAGGAATCTCTCATAATTATAGAACTCATTGAGCTCTTTGGTAATCTGTTAATTTTTTTTTTCTTTTTTTTTCTGCCTGCTGATTACACCTGTACATGTGTCTACTCCCAAACCGCACAAAATCCACAGACATTTTTAGAGGCTGACTGTTTTCTCCAACTCAGAAATCCCCATATATTTTTGGCTGTGCACTCTATGTTCATGTGACTCTCACTCCCTGTAACTCAATGAAATCTTCTGAAAGAGCTGCCAACTCACCATATTTTCCATGAATTAGGTCCTGACACTTCAATGAGAGGAAAGACAATGTCTGAAACAAGGCCAGCTCTGGCTTTCTGCCTAGTATGTGTCACAGTAATTCTACCAGCTGCCCTTCTACACAGCAGTTCATACTTTTCAGACCACCAAAAAGCCCCTTGAATACTTTCAGTGATAGCTGGGGCTTGAGCTGCCAGCATGTTTTCCCAGCCTCTGGCACCCAGTGGCTTTGGACTGGACCTTTAAAGTTTTTTTTTACATGTGTTTGTTTTGTTTTGCTATTTTTATGAATGGCTTCCACAGGGAACTCTGACTCCAGCACAACCCTATCCAGCCATTCATAAAAAGCAGAGGGAAAATATTGTACTTTGCCCAGTTGGAAACTGTCTCTGATACTGACCAAGGCTTTCAAGAATTTTAGTCATTCAAGACCTTTGCTATCGTAGTGCTTCATGTCGAGAGCTCCTTGGCAGGGCTTGCTCACTGCCGGCTAGGTTTCCCTGGACTTGGAATCTGGAGTTCAGCATGTGTTATGCTTGCTGCCTTAAATGGAAGAAGCCTAGCTATGCAAGGCCAGGAGCAGGGCTCAGTCCCTCAGCCAGTGTCAGTGGCACACACACTGACACGCTGGGAGCCGTGCCCACTGATGTCACTTTGAGGGCTCCGGCTTGCGGCAGCTGAATCACTGCAAGTGCCAATTCTCAAAGGCATTGCTTTTCATGCTTCAGCCTGGCTGACTGGGAATGTGGCTGGACATATAAATCCTGTAAGGTCCAGTCCTGTGAGGACTAGTGCCTGCTGACTCAGAGCACCCTGACCAGAAGAACTGAGGTGCTCAGGAGTAACAAGAAATTTCCCAAGAACCCCTTTAATTTCTTTAACTGTTGTGGATATGATGCCTTTGGAACCATTTTGACACACTGTAGACACTAATGCTTCAACTTTTAAACTTTGTGTTTACTGCATTAAAAGATTTTTTCAGGGCTTTGAAAGTGACACCTCTGATTTCCAAGTGTTGCATCGGCATGTTCAATTATCTGGAAAGAAAGACAATCTGCCTTGGTTATGGGAAAGACTGGAACTATAAGATAGCCATGGACAAGAGACTTTAAATAGGCTCTCTGGGGCAAAATACGGTTGTAAGCAAGAAAGGAGGGCTCTGAAATATGTATTGTCCCTGCTAGGAGCCTGCAGAGTAAGATGGTAGAGCTTCTACTCTGTCAGAGGCTCTCTCACTTATGTTTGCCATCTTAAGAGGAGATTTGTTCAACACAGTGCTTTCACATTTCATTTTTATCCTATGTTTGAAAAACAGCTATTGTACACTGCATGTACATCAGCTGATGTTCCATACCCTTGAAAGCAAACTTCAGGGTTTTTTACATCATATGCAAGTACAAGTCAACACCAGATATCTTTTAAAATATGTATGAGACAGAAAGAACAAGCTACAGTGCTGGAAAAATCCTAAGACAAGGTCATTTAAATGTCTATCAAACAAGAACAAATCCAAAATACAGCAGCATTTCTTTTGCCATGCTTAAAATATTGAGAATGTGAGCTAAGGCAGAAGGTAGTAATTTAAAACTTGAGGATAATATTCTTAACTTTGAAAAGAAAAAATCCCACAAAATGCCTGAAAAGGAGAATACACAAAATGTTGATGGTTTTATCCTTGCTGTAAGTTCTGAACGTTAAAAGCCCAACTGTTTATCTTCTATTCTTCTTCCACTCCTCCTCAGTCACACATCCCTCATTTTGTTTTCTTATTTTTAAAGTCTGTTGATTTGCTTTATGTCAACATCATACATGTATCCTTACAGCTCATACTGGTCAAACAATTTCCTTCCTTTCTACATGAGAACAAAAGAGCAGCCTCATGTGATGAGTTCATAGTCATCTTGTACCAGCAGTCTAAAGTTGTAACAAATTCAATTTGTCACACTTATCACTCACAGAAGTACTTCTTACCCTGTGACTTTTCCTAGTGTTACAAAGCTAAGGAAGAAAAACGGAAAGTTAAGGGTAAATCTTTATCAGCTAGCATGAGCAATGCTGGAACACATTTTTAATGATCAGAAATAAAAGCGTGGGTCTGAGTGCAAATCATCCCCTGACTGCTGTGCCTGAAGCTCCAAGGGCAAGCTGCACACACACAGTGCTCTTGGGTTTTCTGTTCGTGTCTTCCTCTTCAAACTGAGTGTTATGAAGATGTCTCGCTGATGCTTCTTGGCGACAGTGACTCTTTGTTTTTTTCCAGCAGCTTGACACAGATAAGAGATTTGCATGGAGGTAGCTCTGCTGGGGACACTAAATGGCCATGATGGAAACCAATACCCAGTTAGGATGACATTTATAGTGCTGACAGCTCTCTGTTGTGCAGAGATCATTAAAATAATTTCATAGGTCATCCAAACACTTGTAGTTCCAAATTAAAAGATGAGTAAAACCATATTTGGTCTTTTTGTCTACATACCCTTGAAAAATCAGGAAGTTCATATTATACCAGTTGAGACCAATATAATCCAAAATAAATCATGTCTTACAAACAGTTCCATATGACAGTAGAGTTACTACCATTCTGCCCTACAGCTTTAATTGGTTTGAGTCCAGCCTTTCTCTCCCTCTTCCAGCACAGAATGATTCAGTGCTGAGACCAGTGGCCCACACAGCCTGCCAGGAAACCCTCACCTTCCAGCAAAAGCCACTTGCAGCTTCCTGATCTTCAGCAGAAATCTTCCTGAAATTGCATGGGATGATATGCCTGCCATTCACTCCTCAGGTCCAGGTATGTTCATGGCTTGCTTTAGGAATAATCTCCCTTTTGAGGCAGTAGCAGAACTGCTCTTTTATCCCATCAGCAGTGAGGGGACTTGTGTTTTGGAAGTACAGGTCATGAATTCTCCTGCCTCCATCACATGTTTGCAGTCAACTGGCAACCGTAGTGTCTGTGTATGCACACTGCTGTGGGCCATTAGAATCTAACAGCAAAACCATCTGGCCCTTAGAGTTCAAAGGAGATTTCACAGTTCTCTGTGCAGTCTCATAAATGAGGCTAATAGTAATCTGTCGAGAATTCTGGCAAAATCTGTGAAACTATTCTTTATTTTTTATCCTACTTGGCACTCCTCTGAGTTTTTAATACAAAGTCAAATAATTGCAAAAATATTTATTAGCTTGTAAACTGACCTTCCCTGACTGATGCTGGAAAAGTCTGCAACATGTCAGAAACTGCACCAGTTAGTTGATGATAAAGAGTATTTCTATTCCACTTGTTGAGGAGAGCAGAGAGCATCAAAGTTTTCCAAGTACACACAGAGTGACTTTTAATAGTTATTTGACTGGCATAAAAAATTTATATTTAATTTGGCAAATTCAAAGCACACTGCTTCAAATGACTCTTTTGGTCATCTTAAAATTCAGGCAGTGGCACATATATCCAGTTACGTATGTATATATCCAATGGAAGCCAAGAAACTGACTTCATCAGGGTTAGGATTTCATATATTTTGTTTACAGAAAGCTACCCTCAATACAAAGTATCTGTAAGCTGCTTCATTTGGAATGGTTTTATGTCCCGGGAGAAATAAAACAGCGAAAGAAATGTATTTAAAAGTCCAATTCTGTTTTCTTTTATGCTCACATAATCCATTATTTCTCAGTTGCTTTGACCTAAACTTACTCCCACCACTACAGATCTTAACAAGTACAAATTTAATGGTTAGAACAGGAAGGGAAAACCCATCATTTTTATTCATCTGCTAGCTGAACGGTTAGTTCAAGCACAGCAATATTCCAGTAATTTTATCAAGGATATAATCAAAATTCCAAGCACGGTGGCAGTTAGTTCAGTGTTCTTCATAGATGTTACTAAGCTTTTTAATGTTTCAGCCAGTATTATTTACATTTCCATAAATATTTAGGGCAGTGCAGCTTATGAAATATCCATTTGATGGGCCTTGTATCTGTGTTTCAATACAACAAACAAAGTTTAAATTGGTTTTCTCATCTAAAATCAATACAGCTCGTCAGCAGAAGTATCTGCTGTTGCTGACTGCTCTTCTTCAGACACAACAGATACAGTCACCGCTGCTCTGTGGGGTTTCCCTGTTACTTTATTATCATCTGTCACACACTTGATAAGCTTTCATGATGCATTTTGCTTAAGTTTAGCTTGGCACCCTGTGCATTTTGCTGCTAAAATATTAAGAAGTATTTTCTGTCTCAGAATAATTCTAGCACACAGTTCAGCATTGAGGTTTTCCTTGATATATACCTAAGGAAACATGAGCTGTCTCTTTTGTCTGGCAAATGTCATATGTGTCTATTTATAACTCTCTACACAGACAGACTATTGAGAAAGCCAGAGGGGAAGTTTCAGTCATTCTTAGCTATAGCTCAAAGAAAAAACCCTACATTTTAGTAGACAGAAATAAATTATAAGTTATTTGCAAAGAAACCAAGCCCTCATTATTCAGGGATAAACTGATCGGAAACTACTTAGCTTTATACCTTGCAGACCTGTCCAGACAAATAACTATTGTGCAGCTGCTCATCTCCAGACTATCTTGTCTCTTTGGATACAGCAACTTCTGTGTTCACCATGCGTTTCTCTTGCCCCATGTGGAAATGATTTTTGGTCACTGCCAAACAGGCTAGATTTGAATTAATGACCTAGAGGTGGAAAGCACTGTTTCACATTACAATCTGGTTCCAACTTTGGTTTTAGAGTCTTCCCTCTCTTCTTGCCCAGGCACCTCCCGCCATACGGACCAGAACCCCAGGGCACTTTCTGCTGCAGAGGTCACTCCCACTGGAACCAGTGCATGGAGCTGATCAGAGCTGCAGGACTGTCAGCAGTGGACTCAACTCTGGACCTGACTGCCAGGAGCTCCCAAATACTCTTGACCTTTGCATTGATGTCCAGTGAAATTACAGAGTAGATAGCATAGGGAAGTCCCAAACAAGCCAACCTGCTCCAAAAATCATTGCCGTTTGGAAAGTAAACTCTGAACTTCAGTGGTTTTGCTCAAAATGTAGCTGTTGTCAGGTAAAATTTCCCTTTATGGCCTCTGATGTTCACTCTTATCAATTTTAAGGTCACAAAGACATCAGTTCATTCAGTAATGGTGTCCTTCTGTCATTTAGAAACCTGAAATACGTGCAGCCCATTTTCCACAATGTAGGCTTAGATACAAACAATCAAATTAATTTCTAGGCCTATGAAAGCTTCTGCTAACAACAGGTCCAAGCCTAGAAACAGGAATGGACAAAGAACTGAAGTGGCAGTGATTGAAAACAAAATTGCTTCACTGGGCAGACATGGGACTACAGCAGTGTCCCAGCAGTATCAGGTGGTAACTCTGTCCCTGGCTATGCACCTCCACCACAGCGATGATGCAATGGCAATGCCACAGCCTGGACCTGTGCTTCTCCTCAAGGAGAATACTGATGAAAATACAGTATGCACTTCCCCTGGCCCCCAGGCACCTTCACCACTCTGGAAAGGCAGCCATTCAAGCTACCTTGAAGGCTGTGAGATTTGAGCCAAGCAGTCTGTGACCTCCCCTGGGTAACTCCCACTAGCAGTCTGTGGCATGTCTCTTCAGTTTAGCTGCATTCTACAAGAACTGCTGCCTCCAGAGATTCGTGCTTCTTGCTTTTGTGAGACACATCTCAGCCAGAGCAGGACAGCATCAGAGTGGGCGCTGTGGGAAGGCAGGTGCAGCAGACTGAGATCAGCCTAGAAAACCTTCAGACTTCACCAACAGGAGAAAGCAACCCAGTCCAGGACCTCTGACTGGCTTGTATCTATACCACCTTTCCTCCAGACTGCCTAGAAGGAAGAGTCCTGGGTTGTGCTGCTTCCTTAACCACATCTGTCTTTTAAAATACATTATAGTGTTGCATGGATTTCACAATGATACATGTGATGAAATTGTCATGCGGTAGAGGACAAGATGGTGGTGAAGGAAAGCAAGCTCCCAGCTGCACAGCACAGGCAACTGTAGGGCAGTGCTGGAGGCTGCCTGTGTTCAGGCACTGTTCAGCTCACTGAGCACAGACACAGCACTGGGTACTGGTAGGAAGAGCTATCTGCTCCCTCATCTGCACAAACTGGGGTAAGGATACAAGGGATTTTAAGCAGCCATTTTTGCACATCCACGTCTACTCCTTCAGGGATATAAAGCATCTTGTACACAACTTATGTGGTCAGCCCCAGGCACAGCCCTCAGCTCCTGCAGGAGCTTCCCCTTCCCATTCAACCAATTGCCTCCCTGACCTCCACTTGCCCTCTGACGCTTGGGCAGGGTTTTCCTCCAAAGAAAAAGCACAACAGGGCAAGGAAGGCAAATCGCCTATGCCTGGCTGATTTTCTGCAGCTGAGGATCTGGCCTGAGGCATCTCTCTTGAACTTCTTTGTCTGAGCAGATTCATTGGTAGCCACATGGCTGGCTGGGGATGTTTTTGTATGTCTGGGATATACAGATGTCTGATAGCTGTCTGTCTATCAAATAGATTTGGTAATTATTACTGCCTCCAGGACACTGATGCAGCTAAGTGTCTGTCAGAGTCCAAGCAGACTGCTGACATTCTGGCATAATTTCATAAAGAAGTCAGTGTCCAAAATAGAAATACATTTTCCACGTACTTGAAATATACCCGGTTCTTGGTGGTGAGTTGCTGCAATTAATCCACTTCCTGGCTTGATATATTTTGGGATCTGGTGTGCAGCATGTTAAATACTGAACTCAATTCATATTCTTATTTTTAAATGGAAATTACATTCATTATGTCCAAAGGCATGATTCCTAGGTCCGTCTTGTAAAGCAGAAAAAACCCCCACCATTCCATTGCATTTCTGGTGTGATTTTACCCATTAACAGCAATTTCATCACATGCATCATTGTGAAATCCATGCAACACTATAATGTATTTTAAAAGACAGTAGCAAACAGCTTTTTAAAAAATCTAGTCAGAACCCATTTAATAAATGATTGCAAACTCATCATCTATCCTACTGTCAATATCCTACTGTCAGCCTCTCAACAGCAGCAGAAATATAAATAGTGTTTGAGTACATATGATTCCCTTGGTCCGAAAGAGTGAAAAAAGGGAGATGGAGGAAGAGAGGGAAGAAGAAAGAGAGTCTGCTCTTTATAATCCTAGTAATTTTGGAGTTGTTCTATTTACATCCCTGAATAGACTCTGAATTTAACCCAATATAGGAGAGAAGAATTTGACTGCAATTTTGCAGGACAGACCTTTTGCAGGACTAACCATGGCTAGACCCGACTGTCTAGCCGTAGTTATTTAACAGCCTTTTGGAAGCTACATGTGACCTAAAGATCCTATTTGTTGCTTGGCTCTAACAATGTGAACATCAAAGGTATGTGTGTAAGGTATGCACGCAAATCCCCTGCAGATTTTTTCATAATAGTACTGAAACCTGACACCACATCAAGAATGCAGCGCCTGGAGCACCCTACTACAGCCCCACTCCCTTGTAAAGCTTAACGTGGTTTCCTTGCTAACAGAGCTCCATCCGCCACTTGGAGAGCAGCCTGCTTTTACATGTTAGGGTTGCTAGGGAGGGCTTGTGAACATTTCAGCAAATGCAGTTGTTTCAGAGAATAGGACTGATGAACACTGATTCTCAGTTCCTGAAAACTCTCCTGTAACTTGTTGCTTCTGTTGCTGAAGTGATCAAACCTAATTTTTCATGCTGCAAAAAACAGAGCTGAATTCTCTCCTCGGCTAAATTCTGCCCTTCTGCTAAATTCCAGAGTCTACTGAAAGAGCTAAATGCTTCCATCTTCCAATTAGTTACATTTTATTGTGCTTTGAACCTCTGTGGTTTGAGACATGCCAAAAATTGGTAGTATCTGTGGCTAGGTGGTCCTGGCAGCAGAGGTGAAACCAGATTGTTGGATGAAAGAAGGAGAAGGACAGCTGGCCTCCAAATGCTGCTGAGGTTGGCACAGAGAGGCACACCCATTCTGGGAATTAGGTGTGCTGGGTATATAGGAGCTTGTTTTGCAGCTGAACATAATCCACCTTGGTGAGATCAGGTATTATACCAGCACCAGATCACTTACAGCAGCTGCAAGATTATTCTAGCATTGACAGTGATGTGGCCAAGGATGCCCCGGTACTCTAGATTTTGACAGGTGTGGAGCAAGGTCCTTCTGCTGGTGGTCAGCAGAAAAGATGCAAAGGGATGGGATTAAGGAATGAAAAGTGGCAAAGAGAGATGGCAACAAAGAGTGGGACCAAACACATACCACCTTCTCTGCTTACACACAGATGGGAACAAGGTCTCTGCACTGCCATTTATGTGCAAGGAACTAAAAGGAAAAGCAGAAACACATTGTTCGTATTTCTTTTTGTCCATCAAGCTCACTAGATGGCTGTATTGTTGTCATACTTTTGGCTTCTTCCATGCTCTGAAAGCGTGTGCATTACTGACATATTTTGAGGGTTTTGTGGTGTTTTTAAGAGAGCAACTGGGAAGTTTGGTTAGAAAGAATCTTCTTAGGTACCAGTTGGTTTTTCAGATTTTAGGATCAGATGCATTTTTTGTAGGCTTTATGGTAGTGCTTCATCTTCTCAGATCACAAAACAAGTCAATAGAAATGCAAAGGCCCTGGGACTGTACTGCCCTGGAGAGGAAAGGATTCTACCCCAGCTGCAAGGCCCATGACACAAGGATCCACAGAAGGATGTGCTCTCCCTGAAGAACTCAGCCATCTCTCAGCACAGCAGTCTGTGCAGGAGAGGATCTGCTTCAGCTTTTTGGCTGGAGGCACTGGCAACAAGACAATCAGGATACTCACTGTTTATTATAAAAGCACTTAAAAAGGGTGGGAGACAGTGATGGGATAAGGAGTTGCCCACGCCCCTTTGCCTTTCATCACCTCTCAGGAAGGACTGTCTTTGGGGCTAATTTAGATGCATTTACATCATAAATTTACATCATAAATGTGGCCTTTTCAGCCACATTTTTTCACTCTGATTTCTGCCTGCCCTTGCTGACATGTGCCCTTTGCAGTTTGTGGTTATTTTCCTCATCCTGAACTGTGGAACCGTCTTCTATTAAAGTTTTTTCTTTCATAGATAAGCAAATACATTGCTTATGAAAGTGATATAGTCTAGCTCTATTTTACTTAGCAAATTCTGGAGGAGTTATTTTTTAAAAAAATTATTCTCTATTGAAAAGACAATGCTTTGCTGACTGTAAACTGGTTTGCAAGTCCAAACCAGATCATTTCATAAGTCTTCTAGATGTATCATCACAGTTTCAGACAGCTTCCAGACTGACAAGAAAGCCAGAACTCTCATGAGATCTCCACACTGGGGTATTATTAATAAAATAATATTAATATTAATAAATATTCTGCATCTCAGGAACAGCCTACTCCATAAGTAAGTTCCATATGCCTCTTAGAAGCATCAGGGTCCTTCCTCTCCTTATTCCTAAGTGTGATGGGCCCAACTCTTGGGCTGGGATTAGTTTAATGGTCCCTCACAGAGGGACCTCTAACCATAATTAGAGGCTCAACTCTAACTATGACTTAATACATGATGACAAACCTTTCACATGCACGCTCATCCCATGACATGATGATGTCTGTGCTTGGACCAACGGACAGACATCAGCTCACATGTCTGATGAGGAGCAGAATCTACACAACCTTGAAGGTAAAGCACAGTGGAAAGGGCCTTCAGAAAAAATAATGCAGGATAACTTTGCACTGTTGAGAATTTTGGTAGGGAAGATCCAGCCTTGGGAGCTTTAGATTAACCTACCCTCCCCTAGAAAACAGCCCATTTAAAGTTTTGCACCATGACTTGTAGCACTGGCCAGTAATACCTGGAGTGCTGAGGCACTTTCTTGAGTACCATGTAAAATCATTCTAAGTGAATCAGAAATAAAAGAGCATCCCAGCACAACAGCTAGGGATCCCTGGGGGTATTTACTTTGCTTCTCAGTTAGCCTATATAATCTGACAGCCCAGAGGACACATACATCCCCATTCACACCCCTGGTGTACAGAGAAAACAGCACACTGCTTCCATTCTGCAGGAACATACACACAGGAGAGTTCCAGAGAAATCAAACAGTAAGTTCTGAGCAAGAAAAACTGAAGAAGTTGACACAAAATCCACCAAGACCAGATGCACAAAACTAGAAATTTCAAATTTATTTGAACAATCTTAGAGAAGTGGACCGAGCTCAAATGCATTGGGCTGGTATCTTGAGTAGCTCCATGAAGAGAGTGTAGGGCTGTGGCAGTAGAAGAAAATAAATCTAGGAGGTTCTACAATGTGAGCCACTATATATATCTTTCAGCTATAAAATTATATATAATGTAGGAATACGCTGCAATGCATGTTCAGAATCAATTTTAAATCAGTTATCAGTCTTTGCTTTAGGTAGGTGCTGGTTTTGAACACACTTGAGGAAACGACATTACATACATAAGATCGTTTTAAATGGATTTCACTCAAATGAGATACAAATGACAGTGCATGAAGTGCAGACTAGCAAACCTAATAGACTGTCTCCTTTATATGAAATCAGAAACCAAACTGTGAGTTTTGACTGACAGTAACAGATTGTCCTATTTTCAAAGAAAAATCTAGTTAGCAGAAACACAGGCATGTTTGTTCCTGATCTCATGTTAGCTTTAGTAAATGTCTCACTTGCTGGACATATTGAAGTATTAGTTAATTTAACACCCAGCTATTTTTTACTTCTTTAATAATACTAATGCTATGAATGATTACATATTATTTGTTTATGCCCTTAAAAGCAATTGAATTTAAACATTTTCTCCTATTTCTGTTCTGCTGCTGCCTCTTCTGTAAAAAGAGGATTTCTGCGTCTTAACCACACTCAGTGCCTACAGTATTAGGAAAAAAAATCAGCAACGAATACACAATATCCAAGGCTTTTTTTGCTTGTTCCTTTATTTAGTTTACTATGCTCTCATTGTTTTATTTTAATGGCTGGAGCTTGATACCATAGTAATTTTCCTCAGTCAGTTCATAATATCAATTCCCCTGTAGGTCAGAAACAATACCTCAGGAAATACCACCTGCTATTCAGGGATATTGCAGGAAAATTGCATTTTCACTTTGTAAAGTGTTATTATTTTGGACCGACAACCTAACATTTATTTCATTATCCCAAAGTCTTTGGATCCCTAAAAGCAAGAGAGAGAACGGGTGTCCTGGCTGGCCTCCCACTAGCTTTTCATGGTCATTAATAATCAAGAGTGAGAAGACAAACAACTCACTGCTGAAAGATGTGTGCCTCACAGCCAGCCCTCCCTGTCACCTCCTCTGGAGTATGAGAGCAATTCAGCTGTTCCATCAGTCTACTCCTGCTTTGCCAGCCCTCCTTTGTAGTGAGGCTGCTGCCTGAGTGCATTTTTCCCTCCTCTACAAACAGCACTGAAGAATGGGCTGGTAGATGCAGGCAGAGGATTTATTCCTCTGAAGGAACACAGGATGCTAGAGCAACCTTGATGGTTTCTGCAGGGAGTTTGATGTCTTCCATCTACCTTTTTATCCACTGGGTGTGGGAATGCAGTATTTCGGGACCATCAGCAGGGAAAGGAAAGGCCCCCAGTTAGATGCTTGCAAGCCTTGCCATATTTACAACAGCTGTAGCAGGTAGCCCAAAAAAAACTTCAGCCTTTCAGCACATTTTCTCCCAGACAGGCATTTTGAGGTGACCACCTCAAAATACAAACCCCAGGAATTCCATTCCCTTAGCATACTCAGCATAGCCAGGAGGCTGGGCATGAAGGAGGAGACCTGTTAGAGGGAAGCTGCAATCCTACATTTTCTGATGCACTTCTACACAACATGGAGTACATTCAGCTTTAGTAGCCTTCCTCCCACCACATCAAACTTATGTTTGGCTGTTTTGTTTTCTCTTCCCAAGCTTACACTGGTGGGGAAGAGGCCCAGGATGCCCAGCAGAGCATAGCAGCAACTGCTTTGAGGAGCCACAGCTGGGGTAGCGAGCGGTGAGGCTGCCCGTCACATCCCCTCATGCACATGTCAGGGAGCGTGTGCTGCCCGAAATGTGAGTGGCAAAGGCTTATTCACAACTGCCCATCACTTCTCCCAAGGTGACTGCCCCACCATGCAGAAACACACCTAACAGTGAGCAAGAGGCAACCACAGAAATATCCCTAAAAAGGGCTTTATTTTTGGAGGTCGGTCCAAATCCTGCTCCACGGTTCAGGAGGAAGTGTGACTGTGGGAAATTTCTTGCACAGTTTGCTTCTTCTCAGCTGACCAAGTATATCCCAGAGAATTCACTTCTAGGAGAAATGCCTTGAAGCAATTTTTTGAATGACGAGTGTTTCATGACATATCTCTATTTCAAGCAGCAGCACTGGAGACTTCTGAGGGGGGGCAGTGAGTATTACTGGCTGGGTGAAACTTTCTTTTTGGTTGGTTGCACAGAAGGACACAGATAAGGTACAGAGTGGATAGGAGTGCACTCACCACCAGCTTCCCTGCGTCAGCTGCCCAGCCCCACTCACGCTGGGGGGCTGCACTGTCACTGCTGAGCCATCCTGCTGCTGGGGAGCCTGGTGTTACACAGGGCCAGGGGCAATCCAGGCTCCTGTGCCACGGTGCAGAGGCAAGACTAAAAGCTGCCGCTACACCAGCAAGTCCAAGCTGCCAATGAGGCACTGGCACAAGCAGCTCCAAAGTTTCCCAAACTTGCATGAAATTGGTTTGCTCCTCTTGCCCAAGAAGAGAAATGTATAAAGAGGCACAAAGTCACCATTTCCTTTTCCAGATACGGGGACTATCACAAACCAGCTGAGAAGTCCCCCCTCCCAGGGAGTCCTGCCCATGTATTTGGATTCAGCAGCCAGTGTCAATGGTGAGGTCTTGCTGGCAGAAGTGAGCTGTGAGCTGGCACTGACTCAGAGGTTGTTTGTACAAGAGCTGTCTCTTAAAACTTCGTACTGATAAAACTTATGGCTGTGTTGAGAGATGCTTACAAAACACAGAGTCACCTCTTACTCAATTAAGGAAGCTGTCACTGAACTTTCAAGGAGGCCTGAGTGGGTTACTCCCCTCTGTGCCGGGCTGAACTCAGAAATATCAATCTGTGTGACACTTTGGATGACCTGGGCTGCCAGTCAGAAAGTTCAAAAGGTGAGGAACACCTCTCAATGAACACCTCAGGAATGAACAGTGACGCGCATTTGAAAACAACCCTTGTGAATACGATTAGTTATTTGGTACCCTCTCCTGCCTGGAAGCTACTAAAAAGCTACTAGAAGACTTGGAAGAAACTAGCTGACTAGTTTGCAGGGCTTATTTAAAAATCAGGAGAAGAGAAATCCCAATGTTTAATATTAAAACAGTAAAATGTTTAATTTTAAAACATTTATGTTCCTTTTATGATTGCAAAATCAATATTAATACAAAATGCAGACCATTTTATAGCCTCTACACAGGACTCCACTGTTGCTCCCTTCCCAAGAAGTCTGGTTTTTGGGCAGATGAGAACTACCAGTGGGAGGTTCAGAAATGCTGGTCCTAATATATAACATCAGAGCAAGACCTTCTGCCCTTCCTCAGACAAACTGGCTAACGACTTCAGTGAGAGTTCTGCCTCAGTAAAAATACCAGGTTTTGGCCAATTACCTTCAAATGGATAGAACAGTTTATTTGTGGTTTGAGGTGCTTCCTCCTGTCTGAACTTTCCGTTTTCCAGACTGAGCCTAAGAGGTACAAAGGAGTTTTCCCACGATCCTCCAGGCTGTATGTTGTTGGGGATACCAAATTATTCTCTTGAATTTTTTGACTTGAGTTTGTGCTTGCAACCCCTGCATTCACTGAGCAAAAGCCGCAGGTAGAGAGGGGATGTCTTGACAATGAGCTTTACTGAGTTGAAAAATAATCAAATGCTAGCCTCCAAAGACAAAAATATTTTTCTAACATTCTTTAGCATTTATTCTCTCTGCAAACTATTTACACTAAGACATGCGGTGTTTCTAAAAGCCTCTTACAACCTATAGATGAAAACCAGGACAGTGCAGAAAAGCAGGAGTAGAAACAATAGGCAATACTTCTGCCATTTTTTCCACAAGTTCACTGCAGAAAACCCTCCAAAAAGCAGACACTAAATATTCATGAGCAAACCTCACCGCAGTCCACCAGGTCCTGCTAAGGTCACACGGCTGCTGCCCTGTCCATTCACCTACTCAAATGTTTGAATTTCTTGGATTCATTCATTTGGGAGAAGGCCCTGCAGCTCCTCCTCAAGCCCATTTCCTTTCTAGAGAGCACCCCAGTGCTGAGCACTGCAAAGCAGCCCCCCAGCTCCACTCCTTGGTGTCCCCCCCTGTGGTCCTGGGGAGCAGGGCATGGAGAGGAAGTGGTTCTGACAGGTATTTTGCTGATGTTTTAAAGTATATAGTCTGAATGCTCTGAATGCCATGGAAGATTACTGTCACACGTCCTAACCCATTGCCTATCTGCTGACACAGTATCACCTTTCATAAATTGCTGGTACATTTTCCCACCAGCTCTGCTCCAAACACAGGAATTATAGGCAGAACACAAATCCAAACAACCCTTATGTGCTTAATAAAATAAATAACAATCAGCCCCTGAAACAATTCCCCTTTAAAGGAATTTTCCTTATTTTAGATCAAACACTTCCTTGGGGTCCATGCTAATTTCTACTTCCCAGTGTCATAAATAACTAACACAAAGGAAAAAAAAAACCCAGAACATCTAAAATCAGCCAGGTTTATATTTTTAAATTCTAACACATATGCTCATGCCATGTTTTGGATGCTGGCACAATTTCTGAATTAATGCAAACAAAGCAACACATGCTTGAATGCACCCCAACCCCTAATGCATACTTAGCATAGCTCCAGGTCACTGAAGCCAGACCAATTTAAACCAGTGCCACAGTTGGCCTGCAAGGTTCACATGAGTGTGGTATCTGTGTGCTGCCCCCCATCTCAAACTTGTGAACAGGTTAGTGCTCTGTAGCTCAGTACAACACTGAACAATCTGGATCTGGTTTAGGTCTTGGGCAGTTCAATCCAGCTCAAAAATACACATGCACCTCTGTCTCCTCCCGTTGCTCCACACACACTTCCCACAGACACTTCTTTTCACTGAAGGAGAGAGAACGTCAGCTTTTCATAGGAAAACTGATCATTGATCTATTAGCCCAGCATGGACTATATAGTGTCACATTTTGGGTTTTTCCATGAAGAATGTATCATCTGAAGCAACCAAGCAGTTTCACCCCAAAATTTAATTTTCACCTGAAACCCTATTTTCTGATGAGAATATTTCAACAGAAATATTCCTTGTCAGAAGCTAACAAAGTTTCATACTCTGCTGTAGCACCTCACCTCTCTGTGCTTCCATTCCTGAAACCTGTATCTTTCCCAATTCCTACACATTTTGGCTTTCAACGTGGCCTGCAGGTCCGTGGATGGACACTTCACTGACTTGGATCCCTGACAGTCCTGCTTTTATCCTCTCATCACCTAAGCAAAGAGGAGGTTACTTCATCTTAAACCATCAGATGTTTTTGTTCACAAATATTGCTGTGTTCCAGGGTTTAGACCATGTCACCACTACAGCTAGAGTGGTCCGTGGGGGCATCATCCTACCTGTGGGTCATTTATTTACATCAAATTATGCAAAGTAGCTATAGAAACTAAAGGAGAATGGAGAGAAACAAAACAGTAGATTAGTGTAAATTGACATCTTCATCCTTGTTTTTCAAGGCATCTGACAAGCACTACAGGCCCATAAACTGGACTGAATCTTCCCATGCAGGCCTCCTGTGTTAATGACCATCTATTAGGAGAATGCTTGCATCCTTTTCTGGTGTGGACTACTATATATATACAGGACATTAGATTTGTGAATCCATGATCTAAAAATGTATTGAACATGTTTTGTATTTTTTGGGTTTTTTTTAATAAGGAGATGCCTACATGTTACTTGCAGAGTGTAACTTGTGGTTTAACCCGTCAGAAATTGAGTACCACGCTGCCATTCCCTCACACACCCTAATCCCAGTGAAATGGGGAGGAGAATCAGAAAGATGAACACATTAGTTTTCTATGGTGACAAAACCAGAGATTATATTATGGATTCACCAATATTCCTGCAAAGAGAGCAAACTCGAAACTGTGTTGAACACTTACTGCACTGCCTATTAGCATGGGTTATCCATTAGCCTATTATCCATGGGTTGAGATAGGAAGAGAATTAATAACAGTAACAATAATTTTATAATAATAATTCTGATGAAAAGGGGGACAATAAAGAGAAAAAAACCTCCCCAAATAGACGAGTGATGCACAATGCAATTTCTCAGCACCCACTGATCAGTGCCCAGCCAGTCTCCCAGCAGTGATCAGCCCTGCTTGTCCAAATTTCCCCCACCCTATATACTGAGCAAGACATTCTGTGATATGGAATATCCCTTTGACCAGTTCAGGTCAGCTGTCCTGGCCTCTCTCTGGATTCTTGTGCACCTCCTCACTGGCAGAGCGTGGGAAGCTGAAAAGTCCTTGACTTAAGGTAGGCACTACTCAGAAACAACTAGAACACTAGTGTGTTCTCAACATTATTCTCATACTAAATTGAAAAAGACAGCACTAGTACCAGTACCAGCTACTAGGAAGAAAATTAACTGCATCCCAGATGAAACCAGGCCAGTAACAATCCCTATCACTGTCACTGCCAACTGTAAAACAGCATCCCTTTGCTGAGGAGATGGGGAATTATGCCATACTGTCACATGTGGATAGTTAGTTAAATTGTATACATAGAATCTTTTTACTGTCTGTTTCCTTACTTTTGTTATATATTAAAACCAGTAAAGAATATGATTGCCTATCGAATGTCTGCTTGTGTTTTAGTGAAAGAAATGTAAAATATGCCCCAAATCTTTTTATCTTATTCTAACAAAACCATAGCCAAAACAATTTCCTTCAAAATTTAGGGAAAAGAGAAATGTTCTTGGATCTCAGCTGAGAACTTGCTCACTATGTTTCAATCTAGAGAGAATTTTATGCCTGTGTTATTACTAATAAACAAAGCTTATAATAGAAACATTGACAGGACTTCTACTGAAAGGATACCAGCAGGGGTAATAAATTCAGCTAACATCTAATAGAAACTCTGATCTCATCACATGCCAACTAACATTATGCTCAGAATAAAATTAAACCAGTGTGGACTGCCTGCTGTCAGTTCTCGAAGACTGCCATCCTCAAATTCCTCCCACACAATGGCAGGATTTATAAACTGATGCATCTTCTTCAAATCAACAGAAATTACCAATGCTAGACCAGACTGCCTCTTCATTTGACTAGATTACACTCCTTTAAACCTAGAATATCCCTGCTGGCTACACAAGACCTCAGCCTCTTTACTGAAGTTATGACTACAGCTGCCTTTGGCTCAGTAGCTGTTGAAAAGATTAAACAAAAATTAGCAGTTCCTGTAAAACAAAATACTTGGATATTAACCAGAGTTAAAAATCAAGCCTTAGTTTGCTTCCTGGCTGTCGGACATGCTACACTGAACATCCTTTCTAAATTCCACAGGTAATAAACTTGCACTAAATGAGGCCGGTCTCAGCACAAGTCTGTACTGATGCCAGCCCCAGCAATCTCTTTCATCTGTGCTGATTGCAAACACTGAGGCTGCAAGGCATAGGGGTTCATGAAAAGACACTGCTTTACAGGTTCAATGATAACTTGATAGAGCTGATAATGCAACTATTGCTTGCCAGGAGCTCACAAACTTAAACAGATTTTTGCAGTAGTGGCAGAGTAATACCAGAAATGAGCAGGAAAAACAAGGCTAGTACAACTCACAGGAATTGAACTTCTGTTTCCTAGATGAGTAAATAAAACAAGTCTTTCTCAAAAGGATGTGCCTGTAACCCGGGCTCGATATGGTAGCAGTGCAGTCAAGACAATTACAGTGGAATTCAGGTAGGGGCCAACTGTGAGCAAATATGGCAACAAAATACCTCATGCTGCAGGATCACTAGATATGGAACAGGAGAAGCTTCATCATCTGTTCCTGATGAGGCAGTGTCCAAGGTGGGAAGTGAGCAGTGGAGAGGGAAAGTGAGAGCCAGCTTTGAATCTGAGGACATGCATCCTTTTCCTGCAGGACAGCACTGCATCCAGCTGAGAATGGGAGCTGCCACACTCCGCACTCTGCCGCCAGCATGCATTGTGGAACCGTCCTCCCACCACTTCGGACAAAAGTGGCCAGGCCCCCTCCAATCAGCCATTTACACTGACTGAACTAATCCGGCTGATTTTGCTTGGAGCAGATAAGGAAGCGCTCACAGACAGCACCTGGCTGCAGCTGGGCAAGGTCAGTAACCTCTGGCTGGGAGGCTGTGACGAGCAGCCGAGGGCAGTGACTCCTTCCACCAGCACAGCTGGAGCTCAATGGGGACATCTTCCTACAGCCTAACTACGTGGGGTCCTCCAGCAGCAACGGCCAGCTAGGATGACCTGGCCTCTTTCCTCCACTGACCCCACCTTCTCTGTACCCAGGCAATCAGCTCCTGCCAGTACGCAGCTCTGGAAAGGAAGAAGCTTTGCTTTCAGGTGATTTTTGCTGCTACAGCAATGTGAACAGTCTTCATGGTGCTGCCAGGTGCCTCTGGCCAAATAAAGAATGCCTGATTCTTAATACTACATTGGTGAAAGGAGTTTTTTATTTTTATTGATTTTGGTAATAATAGTAACACTAAACTGAATAAAACACTGAACTGAGGCAGCATACATGTCGTAGTGATTAACAAATCCCCAAACTCACCCAAGAGACACCAGTAAGACCAGAAAGTACCACTGCCATGACCTACTCTGACCTTTTCCGCAGCACCAGTCACAGAGATTTTCCCAGCAATTCTTGCATCAACATCATAATTTCAGGTTGAAATATTGCATATCTTTTACAAAAACATCCAACTGTGATTTAAAGACTGCAAGTCTTGAAGAATTCACCACATCCCCTAAGCAAGCTGCTCCCATGATCAATTGTATTCATTCTTCATGTATACCTCATGTGAACATGGGAACTGAAAACACAAAGAGCCAAATTTTGGTCCTCTGGCAGAAGGTGAAGAATGAACCTCTTGTCAGTTTTATGAGGTTATTACTACTCTGTACAAGAAGCTATACTATCTTTCTGGAAGATCTTGCGCAGAAGTTAGCACAAGAAGAACATTTTTCCTTGCTTTGTGAGAGCTTTTCAGACTGTTTCCTTCCAAACACTGGAATGGACTTGACAATTTGTATGATTTTTGCGTAAGGTACATCTGCAACAGTCACCATGATATTAAAAACACCACAGCTCTTTTCTGGCCACCACACTGGCTTGCCTGCCAAGCAGCTGGAGCTGAAAAGACAGCTCCTGAAGTTAAGAGACTACTAAGACATCAAAATGCTCTCCAGGTCCAGCTCTGGTCCCCCCAGAACAACCCAGATAGAGGACATACAGCTGACATGAAACCGGAGTGAATTTGCCTTGCAATGTGACAATTGTCAGGCTAAGGATCAGAGAAGTGGGAAGTTGCTTGATGCAGCAACTGCTGTTTCAAAGACTGAGAAAGAAAAGTTTAGTCGAAGTCCCTTAAAAGTAAAACATAAAGGGTTCATGAAAAAAACCCAGGAATTAAATTAATCAACTGCAATTTCTCATTTCATTGGTTTTAACTGAGATGGGAAATTTCTTGAAATGGACCTTTAATCTTAGGAATTTTGATTCAACAATTCAGTATTTCTGGAAGAAAAAACTCCAGAAACTCCAAACCAGCTCCAGTAAACTCTTAACCAAGCTGAAACCCACACCACTGCATCTCAAATTTTGCTATAGCTGTAATCATTGCTCTATGCATAACACTGTCAGGAGAGAACACCTTCAGGAGAACAACTCTTCACCTTCAGTTGGTATTGCTCATGAACTACACCTCTGCAACCAAGAGGAATGGGAGAGGTGGCGCTGTGAACTCATGGTGGGACAGGGCAGCTCATGGCCCAGCTGTGCAGCAGCTGTGGGCAGGAAGGAAGAAATGAGCAGTAAGGGACACCTTTTTGGGAGCAAATAAGTGTTGCATGTCTTTTGTTTTCTTAACTTGGAATGAAATCCAAAACAAGCACTTATGTATGCTGTCATCTGTTCCTCCCTGGAAGAAGACCTCAACCCTTTAGCATCACTGAGATCTAAGGAGACAATTGTCATTGTGCTCTTCCTATAACACCAGGTTTTCCTCAGTGTAAATCTCACCTCCCACAGAGAGCACATATTCTCCTTCAAGTGTTTTTTTCATCTGGAAGAATCAGATCACTCTAGAGTTTTTCTATGGAGAGGATCTTCAGCAGACCTTTATCTGCTGGTTCACCCATCCAGCAGACACAAAGGCCATCACCTTTTTTCAGAGAGCTCATAGAGGCCAACTGGCCCAAGCAAGCAGGCACAGCCTTCCCCCTCCTCATGTCAGAATTTCCTATATTTGATAGGAAGGAAGCATTTTTCTTGAGTCATCACAGTTTTCAAAGACTTACTCTTACCCTTTCTTGGTTCAAATACATAGAAAATAGATCTGCAGAAAATGTGAGCTTGTTGTTGAAAACTGACCTCTGGAGTGACCCCTGCATGACTCTAGTCCTCAAGTGAACACTAGAAGGACTTCACCTCCAATCACTGTCAATTGTGACCTCACAACTACATTCTCCTGCATCAGTTTATCTGCAGGCCTATTTCTTAAAGTTCAACACTATAAAACCCCCAGATTATTAGACACAATCAAGTAGTAGACTTCAAAGACCTTTAGACTGTCACACGGAATTAACATACCAAATCACAATTAAACCATGATTGGCATTTTATAGCACTCGTTCTTTGAGAAAAGCAAAGCTAATTTTTACCAATAGACTTTGAGAAAAAAAACACTCCATTATTTAAAGGTAGCTCTAATTGCTATACCATTCAAGTTATTCTCAGGAGGTATGAAACATGCAATTTTGAACATAACGTTACTTTCACATTATTTCATTATCCCTGTGGTATTTTTGGCAATGAGTGTTTTGGAAGGTGAATTTAAAGAGAGAACAAATACAGAATAAAGTTGTCAGTGCACAACTGGAATTATGACTATGCATCCTTTAATCATGTGTCCCACTCAAACCATGCAATTCTGAGTTCCCATGGCCTGCAGCTGAATCTCCCACCATGGGCATTAAACACTGTAATATGTTTAAATAATTCACTAAAATGCACGAGGGTCCTTGGACAGCACAGTGACTGGTGCCAAGTAAGTGTTCATAGTTATAGCAACTGTTAATATAACATTGTGCACTTCAGGTTTGGAAGTTGATATGGAAGAGCTGAGGGGCTCTGGGGCCTTGAGGCCATTCGTATCTTCTGTCTCCTTACAGCTGAGGAGACAATTTTTGTCAAGCCAATGCCTTCAGTCCCCGACTCTCTGTAGCTGCCAAACTTCCACAAGCACACACTAACAGGTGTGGTGCCCTTGGAAACAAAGCACTTGGAAGATAGTGAAACACACCCAACAGGTCCTGGCTGTGGCATGACCATGGCAGGCGTCCCACCAGGTATCCAGGCTACACAGCTGGGTTAGCTTACACAGCACCACAGTCATTCTCAGCCTGTTTTTCCCTTAATCTGCCAAAGATGCAACCTTGTACTCTTGTTCACTTTCATTCTACCTTCAGAGCTGTCAGCTGCATCTATGGGGGCTTTCCATTCCAGTGACTGTCAGCTCACAGCCCTTCGTGTCTCCCAACTAGATCAGAAAAAGCCCTGCCTTCCCTGATAGTTTTGCAAGGAGATGGAAACATAGATAACCAGACGGACTGAGGGAGGAACAAAGGAAGATTTAGAGAAATTTCCTCACACAAGCTACAACTAGGCCAAATTACAGCAAATATCTTATGTTTCCTTCAACCTAACTAATCCCCTCAGGTGCTTAAGGTTAAGGCTCTTATCTGAAAAACACAGGAGGGTCTCCAGGAGGGTACCAAAAAGAGGAGTTACAGACTGCAATGCCTTCACATGTAGCCTGTTGACCTAAGTCTAAGAAGCTCTCTCATGTTATACACTCACAGTACATTCAACTTTTCCCTGCCAACATTTCGCAAACACAGTCCTGTTCAGCAGGATATAAGTGTGAGAAGTTACATGCAGCACATGAAAGAAAATGTGGTAATTTCCTTTCAGTTTAATTCCTCCTTCTTTTAGGGAAGAAGATTCCAGCAAAAAATATTTTTTCTGAAAACAGATTGGGCAACTTCAGTAAATCCTGAAACAAAAATAGCTGTTTATGATCACTCAATTCATTATCAGCTTTAAATACAGATGATTTAACAAGTTAAGTGATGAATGTGAAAATTACTCTCTTTAAAACTGACAATTGGAAATGTAGCATTTTTGAAACTCAGAAATTTAAAATGAAAGGGTTTTTTGAAGAAAATTCTTGCAATTTTTATTTTCTTAAGAGAAGCTCACCCAAACCCAAGTGTGATACTTCATCAGAAGGCATGTGAAAGGAGTGGTGGTAGAAAGAGCAATGTATTGTTTAGATTTTATTGGGTCCCATCACCCCACAAAGAAGAACAGAAATAGCTTCAAGACAAAAATGCAGTTCTGCTTTATTTTTGGTTGCTGAGGTTTTTTTTTTTATAAGCTGTTGTATCACTTCTGTGTATGTTGCTTTTTACAACATGTCCATTTCTAGGACAGTACAGCACATTTTCTAAGTGACAACCTGCACTAAATGTTGCCTAAAATACTACAAAATCACCATTACAAATGGACTTCAAAATCAAAGGCAACTTTGGCTTTTATTTCAATACAAAAGTGAGCTCTTCTACAACTTGTTTTCCCTCCCCTCATTTGAACACTGCTCATTCATTGATGGAAGTGAAACCCATTGATGGGAATGAAACCCACAGGAGTGAAGATGGGATTTAGGATCTATGCATGTCTCTGCTCTGATGGTGTATAAGACCCTCAGGGAAAACACCAAGCTGCTAAAGCTGGCTGTTTGTACGGGTTTATTGTACCTCCTGGGGGCAAGCACAGGCAGTGAGCTAGCCCACTGTCTCCTAAAAGGTAAAGAGATCTGGGAAGATCTGCCACTAAAAATGGCCCCAGAGACAAAAAAAAGAATGCATGTTCATAAAAGCAAGGAAATGATAAGGAAAAAAATGAAAGGAAAATGGAGAACAGAGTGGAACAGAGAGAGAATGGAGGGAGAAAGAACCACATTGCCCTACAAGAGCAGCTTTGTGATCCCTCCAGTAATGTTACTCTGTTTTGTTTATGATGAAAAGATCCCATTAATGCTTCAGCCCCATCAAACAGCAGACCAAGTTCATGAATGGCACCTATCAGAGCCCAGGGTAAATCCAATGATTAGAGGGAATTTGCCAAAGGGCCTTTGTAGCTGAGAAAAATGCCTACTCCAGAGAGGAATGCAGAAAATTCCTGGGAGGACAAGCCCTCCTTTGTTGGCAGTCCAGCGGTATTCTGGAGCAAATAAAGGCACACAAAAAATGGGATCTTAGATGCAATGAGCATTTGAAGAAACGTTCAAAGACCTCCTTGAAACATTCACACCTCCCCCCTTTTCCCAACTGTACTAATTCTGTTTAGGATGACCAAGTGGGCTGTACTCGAAACACCACTACTTTAGGGTTACATAATAGAAAAGTCTCTGGGCAGCAACAGCTTCACTTAGTTAAGTTTTTTCTACCCTTCTTCCCAGCTGAAGCTTTTGTTGACACAAGCTTTTAGGGTCCAAATTCCCAGCCAGTGCAAATTGCTACAGATCTACTGCAATAAAGGGATCTCTGCCAGGCTTACAGAAGTACAGAATCTGACCTCAGATTTAGCCTGCAAAATAGAATAAATGCACCCAAACAGCAGAATGGGCCTACAGTCAGTGCAGAAGGTACCTTGAGGCCTCCTCTCTGATTCATCTCATCTTGTGGGATGTCCCATATCTGTGCCAAACAAATATGAATCACCTATAAGCTATGCAGGGGCAGCTAAGACTGTGCTGTGGAATGAAAGATTTGCTTGGATAGATTCATTTTAAGAGTATAAACACATCCTGGCAGAAATTAAATCCACAAGATCAGACAAGACAAGCATCCACTTAGCAAATGAAAGGGATATGACATGTGGGTGTTGATTCATTTCAGACTCACCCGGTGGATGCCTTCTACTTCTCTTAAGTTAATAACTTGTTCATAAGAAACACATTTAAACCAGCAAAATTATACAGTGATCCAAAGAACTCCGCCAAATATCAGCAAAATTATATTAAAGCTGCAAATTGTTATATAACATTTGTCTGTATTTGCTCACCATGACCTTTTCAACTACATTACAGCAACAAAGTTTTTGTATTAAAATAGCCCCAAACCATACTAGATGCACAGAGACAACATTCTGTCTGCCACTGGCAAGGTTCTAATCTCACTTACATCAGTGTAAATCCAGCATATTTCCAACAATTTTACTGAACACCAGCGAAAGTGAGATCAGAATTTGGCCCTATGCCTCCTTCAGCCTGTTTTCCTCCAGAGAAAACAAAACTGTTTTTTGTTATTTCTTTGGTGTGAAAAATCAGATACAAATTTTATGGCTGATTTAAAAGACTTTATCTGCTTCTGAAATCTTGAATTGCATAAACTGCATGTAATCCTCACAAAAACACATTCAACAAACACAATTTCCTCCCTCCTTACGTCCTATGCTTTTTTTTCCCCACAATGTGCCTTAAACACAATATGCTTCCTCATAAACACTGTTCATTGCTTTTATTTTATGTCCTGCATTAAAGAATTTGCTGTGATGATGGAGGAGGGAAGGAATATTCATGCAGATGGAGGTGGGCTCTGTAGGTGGGCACATGCTGCATTTGTTTGTGTGTATGCATCTGAAATCTAACAAAAGTAGTATTTGCAACCTTGGAGGCTGATACTCAATATTTTCAAAATGAGAGCAAATTGTTTCCAAAGGGGTTTCCTCTATTGCTCTGCAAATGCTGTTCATTTTCCTCTTTGTTTTAAATGACCTTTTGCTGGTCCAAGGGGGTTTATATCCATATGGCAGTGCAGTGGCAGTGAAGGGATAAAGACCTGGGTGTACAAACCAAGCCAGGCTGTGCACAGCACCACCACATTCTGCAGTCATGTATAAAAAAAAAAAAAAACAGTCATGTTAGAAGAGCTCTTCTCATTTGTTTTTTACTGAATGAAAGCAGCCAAAGCTTTTTGCTAACCCTAGATTCTGCTCTCTCCTGAATATCCCCCCAAGGGAGCTGGTTAGGGAGCTCCAGCTTACCTCAGCATCTGTGGGAACACTGCCTCTGTAACTGACTACAAACTTGGGACAGTATCTCCTTACCCATAGGAAAGGGAGTGCTGGACTCTCTCACCCTCATTCATGCTGGCCTGTTTTCTTCAATGGGATTCCTCTGAGAGTAGGACACCACACTGCTGTCATGGGTGAGCTGCTCTGAGAATGGGGCCTTGAGAACAAAAATGGCTTAAAAGCAGACAGCCTGGAGGGTTGTTCCACCCACCTCACCCCAGACACAGCCTTAATGAAGACACTGAGTGAAACAACAGATCTGAAGATTTATCATTCCTCTAGCAAAGGTATAGAACACCTACAGTGAAATTAAATGCAATAGGAAGTGCAGCTATTCAGCACCTTCCAAGGTTAGACAGTTGGCTATAGACAAAAAAGAAACAAATCGAGAGATAATCTCCCCAGCATAGTCCTCTAATTGCCACCAGCTGTGTAAATCCTAGGAGCATCTTCTGCAAAATAAGTATCAACTTAGAAAACTGGTCATTGGAGAAGTATGCAAAGCCTGCAGAACACAGGCGCACACGTGTGAGCACTAACCTCCTCCTGCAACCTTGATTTATTGAGCCTCTGCCTAGCAGATGGCTGACATTTTCAAGTAGCCTCCTAAAACTACAGATCTGTTTGTCTGTTTATTTGATTGTTTGTTTTCCACCAAACAGACTGTAACAACTTCAGCCATAATCCATGAAAGTCCAGGCTAGCAGGGTAAATGACTGTCACTAGAAGCCTGACTTGTCACGCTGCCACAGAGCAGTATGAAGCCCTGGGCTCTTCCTCTGAAGCCAGGCTGACATCATCTCACACATGTTCCTTTTACTAGCTGATGATTCGAGCTCCCTTCAAGAAAGCCCACGAACGAGGACACAGAGATCTGCTCTTTGTTCTGCATGGTCAGGGTCCCTCCACCCAGGACAAGCTCCTTCTCTACCACAGACTTCCTCTGTGTCTGTGGGAAGATATACACACACAGGGCATTTAAAGATATGTTAGAAACCTAAAGGCACAGACAGATGTTTGCAGTAGTATGTCAGTCCAAAAAACCTGTGTTAAAACCTGTGCAGACACCTTGACTACTCAGATGCCCCAGCTCAGCTAGAAACACAAGCTCTAGCACAAGAGGTGACAGAGGCTCAGGCAGGAACAATGTGAAACCACCCTGCATGAGGGGGCTGATGGGTGAATCATGGGAAACACAGACAATAACATGCCAGTGATTTTTGCTACAGAGTTGGGCTGTTTAAAGAGGGGATTTGGTTCAGAAGATTTTGAACTCTCCTTTCAATCAAAGGTGGAGCAATTTACCACTGCAAACAACTATTAAGTCCTAAGCCATTAAATCCTGTAGTGAAAAAAGAATTGAATCAAGAAATAACTGACCGGCCTAGATTCAGAAGCTGGTACAGGTGAAAAGAGAAGTGGACAGAAGTGGAGGCATTTTTGCACCTGTGATTTCTGGGATTGATTCAGTTTCTTTGATAGAAGAAACTAACTCCTAACTCCTCTTTAAGGAGTTAGGTTCTGCTCATGTCCATGCTTCTCCTCCAGTCTTTTGGCAAAGGAACCAGAGCCCACAACAAGTTAAACAGAAAGGATGTTTGTTCAACAAACAAAAAGCAAAAACATTTACAGAGGAGAGTGGAATGGGCAAGATGTTACTGCCTCTTTCCGACTATGGCTCAGCATTGCCTCCTGGTTTAGACTTAGAATTGAAAAGGAATTATTCCAATTAAAACAGTGGTGTCAAATTGGTATGAGACCATGGAGAGGACTATGGTTTATCAGAGGTGCTTCACAGTAGGGTTCTTCAAAGCCTCAAAGACTGATACCATCCTAAAATGCACTGGGAACCTCTGAAACCTTTACTGTAAACATCAGAATTTTCTTCCTCTTCTGTCACAGGGACCAGGGAGAGGGCAGAGGGGAAGGAAGACGAGATGGAGAAGTATCTGGTCCTATAATACTCTTGCAGAGCTGAACTTGACATTGGCTTGGCTTTCATAGGTGTGGCTGGTGTTCGCACCCAGACTCATCTGCTGAGCCCAGCGTGGGAGGCAGGAGGAAGCAGTCACCGTCAGGGTCAGACAGAGGATGTGGTGATTGCCCCTCTGAGCTGCCCCGGAGTTCATCAGGATATGAATGTCTGCGCAGGAGTAGGCACTGCTTCCAAAATGAAATCTGGACAGTGTTAATTTATCATGTCTAAGCCTGAGGCCTGAAATAACAGTTACCAGCATTTGTGTTTTTGTATACACTTTGAAAGTTCTGTGTAGCTGAAACTGGCTGGCTTTTTTCAAGAATCAAAGCACTTCTGACCTTCCTTTCAAATATCCTTCGTAAACAAAGGGAGATATATAGGCACACATTTACTGGTTTTTTGTAGGGGGAAAAAATGTGAACTTAACACAAAGTGTACTGGTAAAGAAAGGGCAGAGGTAGCTCCGAACACAAAAGGTCTTGCTCTATTTCTTAAAATTCTCCTGTACTAATACAATTAGAAAGTTCAGCTGTAATTTCACCCCTCATTCATATCGGACCTTGTCTCATCTTCATCAGGAAACAGGAACTGAGTTAGGAGAGCTTGAATATAATAGACATTTGTGGCCGTGCACACTGCTGCCATCAATATAAATCTGTAATAAACACACTCACAGAGGAAAAGGAACTTCCATACACTGTGGCCTCCACATTTTTGGATGCAAACACAGATTTATGGTGCATGGGAAGCAACCACCCTTTAAGCCAATGTGGGCCGCGCAAGTGTGTGGGACTGCAGAGTGGTGCTCCTCAGCTGAACTGCACTTCCACAGCTGCATTTGTAACCACCTCCTGCTGGAAAGAGGAGCTGGGCCAAAATAAGGCTAAGGAGATGGTCTTGTTATGCTGGATTTTCACAAAAATGTGGCTTACAAAATGAAAGCCAGAATTTTTAAGCTGTACTGGAACTGATTTATTACATGGTCTCCAAACCACTACCCTGCACTTCCATGCATGTTAAATGACATCTTCTGCTGCTTTCATTCCTACATGGTATGTGAATGGGACACACATGCAACCCAGGGCTAAGGGGCTATCCCGTATGAGGAGAGGTAGAAAAATCAAGTCCACAAGTCATCATGATTCCCATACAACTTTGTCCACCTCTTCTAACTCCTGATAAAAACTAGAGCCTTATCTAGAAGGCAGCTATATCAAGTGACTGGATTAAGGTGATTACTATTCTGAACCATGGTACATTAGGAGTGTTTTTGCACAAGGGAGCCTACAAATGAAAGCAGTTTTGAGCAAACTGAAAAACAGCTCAGTGTCACTATTAATTAATGAAAAACAATTTTTCCACGTCAGCCTAATAGAAGGCTTCCTACATGCAACCAGTAACTGATTAAGTGAGTGACTCAAACAGTAAAACCACAGTTAGGCCTATTTTCTTCATCCTGGAAGGCCAAGTTCAATATTTTTCCTATGAGACATGCCTTACTATAAAAAGAATGTGATGTTTGAATGTGAGTATCTCTGCTCTCAGCGCTGGCACACGAAGCCTTTCCTACCCCTCCTGCCACATTTCAAGAGTGCGGGATGAATCACAATCATGTGGTTCACCTCCCTGCCAAATTCTTTTCTTCTGCTACCACTGTGAGTTCCTCCCAGACTGCTGCCAGCAGTGGCTGTCCTCTAGCCAAGACCTTGGAGGCGAGTGTCAGCAGGAGAGACGGGACTCCCTCCCTCCCTCCCTCCCTCTCTTCCTCTTTCTCCTGTGAGGACACAAGCAAGAGCAGCTACAGTTAGAGAACCTGTAGTCACAGGATTAGCTAAATAAATAGATGGTGGATTAAGTCAAGAAGGAGAAAAGGAGCAAGGAAGAGGTTGAAATGAAGGGAGAGAGGGAAATGGAGATGTCCAGCAGCTGGCTGGACACTGCAACCTGCACTGTGAGGTGGCCAAGCAGCACATCCTCTTGCCCACTCAGAGATACACTCTTCATCTGTCCATCCTGCAGCCATCAGTACAGCACTGCTTCAAACCAGGCAGCACTGTAAGGCTGCCGAACTCTACTGTGAGCTATTTTTCTGCACCATCAGGACCCAGTCTACAGCGAATGGGAGAGTGGGAAGAAAGGTATTATCTGAGACGAGTCTGATGAACGTGAGCACATAGGTCCTATCATTTCACTCTGCCAGAGGAGAGAAAAGAGGCTATCTTGTAATGCTATTATGTGTGCCAAGTTCATGCTTACAGCTGAGACAAGAATAAATACACTTCACTTATGAAGGAGAGGGGGCATGCTGCAAGCAACGTGCATGAGCTTCTGGATGCTTCAACAAGCAGCAGACACGTACAGAAACTTGCAGATCCAAAGAGAGGAGTTTTTCCTTCATTTCCAAAAGCTGTCAACCCTGTCACTGAGAGCTGAGGGTCTCTTCCAAGAACAGCAAGACCCCTCAGCAAGGTGCAAGAGCATCTCTCACAGCCTCACCTGAGCTGGCCAGCCACCAGCTGAAAAACTTGTGCCTTTAACAGAGGTTTTTACCTCAGCTGTAGAGATGAATGAGAGGTCCTGTACCCTTCTCTAGGGTTTTTGCTACTGGCATTGATTCTATGCAGAATGCATCCAGGAACTGCAGTAAGGATTGACAATACAATCCTGAAATAGGATTTTAAGCAAAGGAAAAAAAGGTAGCACACAAAGTCATCATCAGCTGAATGTATCCACTAAGTGCTATTGAGTAGCTACAGCAAAAAGAATACAGTGAATACTCCCAGAAAAAAACAAAAATAAAAACAAAAACAAACAAACAAACAAACAAAAAAAACCACAAAAAAAACCAAAAACCACCTGCCTTTCAGTGCCTTTCAAATAATGTGCTGCTATTATCTACCAGTGCAAAAATCAATGCACATCTTAGAGAAAATATTTCCTTTTCATATGAAGAATGACAGTGACAGCCTGGAACACCAGGCATATGAGCAGAACTGGAGATTCAGGATCGTAAAAGGTTTATGGCACAACTGAAAGTATCTCCACTGGGCCTTACAGATTACCAGCTTGCTCCTAAATGACTGGAAAATAATTGGAAGGTGAATGTTTGTCCACAGGAAAAGATTTGCTAATTTTGGATGTTTTTACTCGCTTTGAGGTAATGAAAATGTTCTGGTTCAGTAATGCTGAGTTAGCTTTTTTTTTTCCCCCCAAATTATTCTGCCCTGATTTTTATGTACAAGAACTGTCTCAATCTCTTTGATGGCACTACACTGATGTACACAGAGCTGAAACCTTGAACTTTTACAGCCTACCTTGTGCCATAAAGAATATGAGATTTAAAACCTCATATTAAATCTAGACTTATATTATTCTTCCAGGTTTGTTCATTGTCCATAAAAGCAAGGAAGGAAAAGCACACCAAAGGATATTAAACTCTGGAATCTCAGAGCTCCAGTGTTTTGTTCTGTGTATGCAGCGTTCCCACACCCAGATACCCTTGCCTTGGGGACATCCCATAAGTGAATGTCTGCCTTCCCCAGTCACTGCAGCTATGCTAACAATCCTATTTTTTCTAAGCCTGTTCCCATACCGTAATCTTTTAAATGAAATTTAATACCCAAATCACATACCCATATCTTAAACTTCCTGTGACAAATGTTTCTCAGGTAGGTTTTTACTACCAGCAGACTGCCTCTGGGTCAGTTCAAAACAGGAACTGCAGGCACACAGTCAAGTTACTGCCCACATGTTGGCCCACTGATAGCAGTTCAAGTGATGCCATTTGCCTTCCATCTGCAGCAAGCCAACCTCACACATGTGGCTGGCTACCGCAGGTCAGCCAACAGGCAAAACTAACCCCAGCTTCCACTCCTTTGCTGAGTTTTCTCTATGAAATAACACACAGAAATGATCACAGCTCCAACTGGCTTTGCAGAGAAAAGATACTGAATAAGAACATGTGAAACGCCTGGGGTCAACTCTTGCTCTTTTTCTGTAACATGAGCAGCCCATTGACTAGATTTTCCATTTTCAAAGTATTCCTTAGTACAGAGCCGAGGCAGAAACCGCTGGTTCAGCACATAAGAAAAAAAGACAATCTTTGACAAAACATGCTGCTGGTTTCTGAAATGCCTTCACAATAATCTCCCAGCTAAGGGATAAAACTTTTCAGAATGCATTGTTTTTCTTGCAAACAATAGGAAAATACAGTATGTGTTTTATAACAAAACATAAACTCCTGAAACACATTTACAGGTAACAGAAACAGCAAAGTTTATTCCAGGCAGGGAATGTAGCATGGGGATATGCCACCAATTCACTTTCTGATGCCTAATTTCCTATATGGAACAACAGCATTCTCCTTTATATAATGTCCAAAGGATTTACACATCAGAAATATGGTACATGCAGAAGATACTCCATTTTTCACTTTTGTAAGAAGTACTTCTCCAATGAATGGTCCAGAGGACCAAGAACAAAAATATCAGTGAATTCAGAAGAAAAGGAAACTATTCAAAATGTGGGTCAGTTCATTTTAAATAAATGACTATTAACTTCCCCTAACTGCATTACTTTATCCTACTCTAGAGTTTTCACAAAGCTGAAAACAACCCCACTGCTACCTCTGTCTTAATGAGAGTAAGCAGTATTTGTAGGTACCAATAGATTCTGGAAATAAAAGTGTCCAACAACAACCAGATCATACTATTTATGTTAAAAATATTCCCTTCTATCATTCTTAATAGCAAGCTGCTTGAAAACATAATAGACTGATCTGAGTCTGTGAACTAAAGCTTGTCAGTGGTTCTACAGAGTTAGCACAGGGTACAGCACCTTGACTCCCATGGTGATCACATAATCAGGTAGTTCAGAATGAGTGGGTGGGAAAAAACCGGAAAGATTACTTTTCAGTGAGACACCCAAAGCAGAATTCAGTTCCAGCATCAGTAAATCCCACAACCAATGGGGAAGGCTAGGACAAGGCTGTTTCTATCAGCAAGTGTATCCTGTCAAATCAACCCGTCCCAAATTCATGACTACCTTGACAAAAAGTCTTTGTGGTAGGAATTGTACTCATCTTGCCAGCTCACATTCAGCATACCAAATGTCATTTCTTGGCTACATCTCTGGAGGATGTTTTCAATTACTTGGCTGTTTTGCTTGCTTCTCTACCCCCTCAATTTCTCCCAACTATTATTCAGTCCCTGTAAAACTGTTTCTGCTGAGGCTGTAACTAGGCATGAGACACATAAGTGTATATGCCATTTACACATGCAAGTCAATGACTAAGATTCCCTCATGACAGGCTATTTATAAGATGGTTTACCATTTCCTGGTCAGAAGAGATATCTAGTTTTCTACTGTACCAAAGCTCAATTAAACCATCTAATCAACTTGATCTGTTCAGATTAAGTTCATTCATCTCCACCAGCATTTGAGTAGTAAGCACCTCAGGGTTTCCCTTCTGGTGTTTTTTGTTTGTTTGTTTATTTGTTTCGTTGTGTTGTGTTGGAGTTTTTTGTCTAACAAAATAGCTATTCAAGTGTAGCGAAACATGCCACTTTTGCTTTGGGCATTAAATAAATTTAATGCCTTTGCTTCAACTGAAGTGGAAGGGAAGGTCTGGGAATCTGTTCCAAAATTATCCAATGAACCTATTCGTTAGCACACACAGCTGATGTGATGGGGTTGCTTTGTGCTTTGTTTTGTTGCTGGATCCACTACAAATACAAGCCATTGGCAGCTCAGTCAGCAACATATGAGAAGGGGCTTCCTCTCCTGCCATAGTGTTCCTGGCTGTTTGAGCATGAATAGAAAAGGTGGATTGATGCCAATTGGCAAAAGAGATAGAAATAGCAGTGCATGATTCTAATATAAGCAGCAAAAAGACCAAGCACAAAACATTTCTCTCTCTCTCCCATTGACTAAGGTTCCTTTTGGCAAACAGCAGCAGGCTTTTGCATGCTTATTTCCCTCTGGTCAGGGAAGATAGCTTTAATTATGTAGCCATGCAAGGTAATACTATACAGCCTCTGGCACTTTTAATTTGCTAGGGTAATAAATAGAGGGCTAAAGGACTGATCAGCTGCTAGTGAGCTCCCAGACAGTCCCCACCTCAATTTTCAAAAAAAATTCCGTATAAGAGGCATGACTGGAGGACTATTCAGACCAACTTACACACACTGCAGAAATGCATGGGGAAGGGTGTGCACCTACAGGGAAAGGAAATGTGTCAACAGCAGTGACGCAGTAATCCCTGCACATTTATGAAAGCCAGGTTCACTAGGATTCACAGAGTTTCTTCATCACCAGATCTTCATTAGCAACTCCATGGAACCTGTACCGAGTAGGGCAGAGGGCGGATGATATTATTTTAACAGTTTTCTTTCTCTCTCTCTTTCATTCTTGTTTTTAGTGTCCTGCAGGATATCTGTAGCTAAAAAGTAATGCAGACCAAGGCTGAATTTTTAACCACTTTGCAAGAAATACTTGCAGGGTTGTTTTTTTTTAAATAAACTTTTCTTAAGATTATGATTGCTATTATTCTTATGACCATGACTATGACTATGACTGTTACTGTTTGCTTTAAAGGATTCTCTGCCCACCCCAACATTTACACTGGGACCAAGCAAAGCAAGATGGCTAATTCAAGGACTCTATCTCTGCTTTTTCTGGAACAGGCTACTGCTGATTTTATTTGATGCCACTGACTCTAGTTTTAGAAAAACTAGTCAAGAGCCAATCCCTACCAGAACTCTTCATGCCTCTCATGACTTTGTAGACTCTTTTAAATCTCTTCCAGGCTCAAGAGTCTCAGCTCACCCAGTCATTCCTCACAGGGCAGCCACTCATATGGCACTCTCCTTGGTCACCCTTTGGGCTGCCTTCTGTTCTACCACTCACTTTCTAGTATGAGCAGACTGGAATCACACGCCTTATTTCTAACAAGAAGCAAAATATCTTACAGACTCCAACTTACCTTCAACTTGCATGCAGTAATTTGTAGGGGAGCTCAACACACAGGGAGTCTAATCAAAGGAAATGGAACCCCTACAGCACAAGGAGTGGTACCACCTTAATAAAAAGGCTTCTCGGAAAGACAAGATGAATTCAAATACACATCTCTACTACCACTTTGTTGTAGTGAAACCACTCCAAAGAAATAGTTGGCTGAAAAAAAGGCCTCACTACACATGTAGTAATCTCATGCTTTTTGCTTGGCTTTGTGGGCAGGTAGGGAAAAACAGTCAGAGTGGACTGACAGAGGGAAGAGTAGTGTGCTTTTTTCATAACTTGAGTTATTTGTAAGCGTGAGTGTTTTCCTGTGAGAAGTCCCTAGCTCTATATCTAGTGATCTAAAATCAGTGTCAAAGGTTTGTGAACGGGTTACAGAATCAGCAATGGCACCTCCCATTGTTAGCTGTCTACATTTTTTTATAACCACTAGCATACTTTTGGTCAACCACTGTAAAATAAACAGTCCTTCCCAAATGTTTTTGTTTTCTTTGACAGCACAGCAATAATTCACATGGAATGCTGCAGAATATAAAAGCACTTTAAAGCTGTTGTAAAGCTGCGTTTTTATAATTTATGCTTGAGTGGTTTCCCAGGAAAAATGATGCCAGAGCTACAAAAGTATATGAAATTAGAAGATGTATCATGTGTGCATGTACATGATACAGATGTGTACATGTGTGGGCTCAATGGGAGGCACTATTTTAAATAATTCTCATTTTGTGGGGAAGATCTGATCATTGTCCCATGTCTTTGAAAAATGCCTCAATGCAATAACTCAGAGTAACTTCTGCAACTACCAAAATTGGATTAAGATGACCAAAGTGAGTCTCCTTCACCATGAATTCTTAGGACCTCATGCTTACTGTGCCCCTTGAGTAGAAAAACACTCTCCTAACTGGTCCTTCCATCTGACCTGAAAAAACATTTCACAGATGGATCATTATATGCACATGCAACTGGGAATTATACTCCAGGCTAGAGCAGAAACCTGTGAAAATGACACCAGTATCTGTTATAGTGCACTCCCAAGGAGTGAGTCTGTGTGACCACAGATGTTTGTGTTCACCTAGTATCACCCTATTTATCTCTCTCATCTTTCTGAAAACTCTTGTCTCCAGCCTGTATATATAATAGAGACCCTAAACTGTGCTGCAGGAGGAGCAGAAATAAGCTGTATGTTAAGTTTGCCCTTGAAGACTCAGAGGTTATCGGTTTGGCCACGCACCTGCATTCCTCACAAACAGCTGGAGACCCAGAGAGGGCTGGTCCAGCTGAGTGCTTCTCCAGCAGAGAGCAGCGATACACTGTCAGTGAGCTCAGTGCTGGAAGGCAGGGCAGCTTCCAAGTCGGGGAAAAGGCAAAGCTCAAAGGTGGCAAGCTTGCCAATGTGAATGTCAGAGGAGCTAGACTTGGAGAAAAAGATGACAGTGTGGGGTCATCTGAAGAGAAAATCATTAAGAACACCTACAAAGTCAGTGCCTGAGCCAGCAGCCCCCACTTCAGAAGGAATAATCACGTGAGATCAGAGATGAAACCCTTGCAGCATTTTGCACTGTAAGCCCAGTGCATGGGAGCATTTGCACCACAAACTCCATCCACCTTCAAATGAGTGTCAAATACTCTGGCAACCATTGTTAAATGGATATACTTGTTCAAGTGACATCAAGAAGATGCCAGGCTGTCAAGAGAAGAGCGCCTCTTAACAAACTGTGTTTGATATGCATGGTGAATGTGAGCAGCTCAAATTATGAGCAAGGCAGGATCTGCAGGCAGAAAAAGACTTTTTATTAGACCTGCCAATGCTGACTTAAAAAATCCAACAGGCTTGTCTCTATCTTTGTCCTGTATAAAGCTGCTTCATGTATTACAAAGATAGGCTTACACATATACACAGGCACATCCACACACACTGGCACTTCTCATTTACACCTCGTGTATTTTATCCTTGTGTATAATCTCTGTATAGCCACCACTGGTAATAAAGTCAAAAAGCAAACCCCCCTTAGGCAATAAAAGGTCCTGAATGTTAAATTATAGATTTCATTGCTGTGGTCTAAGCAACAGGTAGATATGGCCTTACATATCCAACCCCAAAGGAACTGATCTGCACCCCCAGAAGGCAGCTTTCCCAGATAGAAAGGTTTTCCTCTATCTACCACATGCTAGTAAAATTAATGGTTGGCTTTTCATCTAAAGATGCCAAAATATTTAGTAAATTGAAAGCTTATGGAGTTACCATTCCTATTTTACCCATGATGAAAACTAAAGCACACAAAGTACACTTTCTGGACTGAGGACTTGAAGCTGGGCAGACAGCCTTTGCACTGCACACTGATGTTTCCCAATGTGCTTCTACTAGGACACCGTGCCACTGCTGTTTTGCCTATCATAGGATCTTGGCTTTCGGTCATTGCCACCTCAACATGCCTCACCACTTTACTTTCCCTTCTGTCCTGTCAACACTGACCTGCTCTCTCCTCCCTGTGGTGCCTCATTTCTCCCCCACCCTCCTGTGAGAACAGCATTGGTGAGGATGCTCACACTCAGTGTTCCCCACAGTGCCCTGACTAGTGAGAGCTGCCTCCTTGGGTGACAGAAGCCAGTTTAAATCATAACTCATCTCTTGTGTCTTTGCATCTATACAAAGATGTGCAGAGGCAGACTGCTAGTCTGTTAAGACACAAGCCTGCTCTTAACAGTGAAAAAAATCCCACAGAGCATCCATTATATCACACAAACTGTATTTTCTGAAAAGCATGGTTATCTCAGCCTTAATATCTGAGCTATAACAGAATTTACAGTATGGGTGAGGCTGGAAGGGACCACAGCAGTCATCTGATCCAGCCTCCCTGCTCAAGCAGAGCACACTGCACAGGACTGCCTCCAGACAGTTCTTGAATATCTCCAGCAAGGGCAGTCTGTTCCAGTGCTCAGTCACCTGCAAAGTGAAGAAGTTTTTTCTCATGTTCAGCTGGAATTTCTGTGCATCAGTTTCTGCCTGTTGTCTCTTGTCCTATGTGGCTCAGAACCACTGAGAAGAGCCTGGCTCCATCATCTTGGCTCCCTCACTTCAGATACTTGAGATATTGATGAGGTCTCCTCTCAGCTTTCTCTTCCCATGGCTGAACAGGCCCAGCTCCCTTATCCTACCCTCCTAAGACAGATGCTTCAGTCCCCTTATCATTTTTGTAGCCCTCTGCTGGGACCTGCTCCAGGAGAAGAGCCAGTCCTCCAAAATTCACCTTACTCTGTGTGTGCCATTTAGGAAATATACCACCCCGATCCTTCTTCCTCCACTTTATCCTTCAGTGCTCCACTTAGGAAGGTGAACTGAGTTCTTGGCTCCAGAACCATTCCTTGAAGGTAGAACATGTTGTGGTTATTGAGAGCATTGCTTTGTTTCTAACAGGCTTTGAACAAGCACAGTCACAGACAAGGTATCTCATCACTGTCCTGGGGTCACTATGCTGAATGAAAACTCTAGCTTAACTTTTGGTGATTTCTTTCAAATTTCCTCAACATTATGAAAAAGATTTGCTTCCTTACTCGTCCTGAAAGCACAAAATGTCACCACAAGGGCTTGAGACTTACAAGGATGTGTCAGTAGGAACTGTATTGGTACTGATGAGCAGGGAGATACAGAAGTACCAATTAAACCCAGAATTTTTCCAGAGCAGATAATTATCTGCTCCAAAGCTTTTTTCCTGCTATGTGCACAGAGGAGTGTTGTGCTTGTATTACACCTTCCAGGTACTTGTGAAGCCTCCTAAAGCTCTCTTGTTGAGAGGACAAAAGAAAGCCCTACAGAGGCTGTCCTTGAAATAATATCAGCTCTCTTTGTAATAATAATAACAAACGAGAAGGGAGGTTGGACCAGATGACCCACTGTGATCCCTTCCAACCTGACCCATTCTGTGATTCTGTGATATTAAGCAACACTCTACCTACACATTCATCCCGGTAATCTGATCCCCTGCTGCTCTGAGAGATTCACTTTGAGGAGTTCCTACCCCAGGGCCACATTTTTTTGGGCAGCAGCAGCTTGGAATCCTACCCCAGGGCTATGCTTTTGGGCAGTAGCAGTGAGGAAATGGTGCTTATCACACCTCCACCCGGGCTCCTCAGCCAGGGAAGAATGCAGGCTGCTGGGCCAGCTGAAAGGCTTGGGAAAGTGCAGCCCTGCTGTTTCATGTCAACATTCCTCCCCCTCTGCCTTTCCCAAGGTCTCGGCAGAAAATCCTTTTTTGTTCTTATCAGTTCAAACAAGAACAATGAATTCCTCAAGCCCGAAAGAATGTGACAAGGTGCCAACAAAGCCAACCAGGAAGGTGATGTATGGTCTATAGGCTGCAACTCCAATAAATCACTTCACAAACATGGTGCAAGGAGGGAATTCAAACAGCTTAGAGCCTCTATTTCTAGTTCTCCCTTTCAGATATTCACCTGCCAAGAATCCTGGATATTAGTAATACATGTAATGCTAAAATGCCTCACGGTCTTTGCTTTTACTACCAGGAATAACTGATTGAGCATCTAATCAAATCAAAATTACAGCAGTGTGTCTACACAGCCTTGCTGAAGGCAGAGTTGCAGTTTCCATTATAAACCCCTATATGCGAGTTTACAATTGCCTCACTGAACACAACTTGGTGCACACAGCTGTCAGCCAGGGAGTAATTTTTTTTTAAACTATATTCAAAAATAATTGTTTGGCTCTCTTAAGATCATAATGTTTTGTAAAAAAACCCTGAAGTTACCATATCTTGTTGCTTTTTAGTATATATCTTCCATTTTTATAAAGAAACACTGATCTCCTAGTCAGCTAGTCTGACTGGGAAAATAAAAGAGGAATGACCAACTAATTCAGTCATAAAAAGGCAGTTTAGGAGGTGCACATTCAGGGTGTGCAAGGATTCAGATGTCTCTGCTCCTTGCTTGAACAACATGCCTTCTCACCAGAATTCACATGATGCCTGACACCGAATACAGTACAGTTGTTTCATATAGATTACACACATGATTGTGAAAACTCACAGCCCAGACACAATGGCAAGCAAGTGTCTAAGCTGCTCAGTCCACACATGGGCTCTTTACGAGCCAGCGACTGCCACAAAGTGTGCCCAGCCTTGCTGTGAGTTAGGAGCTCCTTAGTTTGGTTTTGCCTGTGCATTCCTACTGCACAGATGCAGCTCCCAGCCCTGTGCAGGCACACTGCATGTGCAGGAGCTGCTCAGCAGCACAGGCAGCATGCACTGGCTAGTTCACTGGAAGAGCCTGGATGCTACTGCTGGTATGTAGAGCACAGATCTGGTCATAGGGAGCACACTTTCTGGAAAAGCCATCCATTATTCTCCATAAAACTTTCTGACATATCACTAAGGTTGTAACATCAAAACAATCATTGAAAAACTAACAGGTGTATAAAATGGTTCACACTGCGGACCCTCTTCTTGACCTGACATGTTCTTCATGGGGTCAGCTCAGTGTGGAAGGAAGGCAGACTGACTGCAGAGGGGGAATCTACCTGCCAGAGCCCAGGCTCCCCACTGGCAACAATCCTGCACCACTGTTCTCACCCAAGGCAGAACAAAAGAAAGGCTTACAGCTTGGCAGTGTGGATTTGTCATACGTCCTCAAACCTGTGCCTTACCTGTCTGCCCCAGGTATGGCACCAACAAAATTTTTCATGTTTATATAGTTGAGTGCTCTCTGCCTGCAGCTCCTCAACATGACTGTGATGTGGAGCCTCCTTGATGCATACCATGTCTTCATCACAGATGGATTTTTGCTATTTTACATCACCTCAGCTCAGGAGATGAACTGCTTGGCAAACACTTCTGCACTCAAGTACTGCTCCTGCTCCATCACCTACCTCATCTACACCCTGCCCCACCATATAGGTACCATCGGGATGGCAGCTGCAGCAGGTACACTGTATCTGTGCATCCCTGTCTTGCCTATGTATCCTCAGAAAAGAAAGCACCACTGTATCTCCTGCTATCAGCCTATGGCAACCAGACTTGGCTGGATTTGCTAGGTCTAATTTGGCTGCACTTGCCATCTAGTGAGTAAGAAACACACTAAGGATGAAGAAATATATCTGCCTGATGAAGCACAGTGTTCTTCAGATGAACTTTTACTACTTGTGCAAGTAACTGATAATGCACCAGCAAATGGGCTGTAGAGTACTAAGAAGGCTGTGACATCTCAGTAATAAGAAATCTTAGTATGGCTCTGGATTACTATATTTTTCCTAACAAATGGGGAGAGTGGCACTGTGTGTGGCTCCTGCCTACTGCTCACCTCTTAAAATGGCTTTGGTTAAAGCAGGACTTTGTCTTCCACCTTTAACAGAGAGACTTGCACAAATCTGAAGAAGCAGGTTTTTTAAACTATGCACACATATGCTCCCCCCACCCCCTAAAAAAAGGTCCCTGCCCTAAATTCACATTTTTTACAACATACCAAAGCATTCAAGTAAGTAATTTACATGCTGGGTTGATATGGCTTATTTGGATCTACTGCAGTTTGCTGTGCATGTTGTATGGGTCAGGAAGATGTCCCCTACAGAGATTCCCATGTAAAAATTATTCCAGCAGAACGGGAAGTGCTCCCTTCTGACATTCACCTTGCCACTTGCACTGGAGTAGTACTTGTAGGCACAGATCTAAGCCTGGAAGTACTCATGAATAAGAATACTGCTGGATGATGCCAATCTAAATCGTCATTCCACAAATGTAGCATTTCTGATGGGTGAGGTGTAGCAACAACAGGGGTGAGACATGGCACAGAGCTCAAGCTCATTTCCTTTCCTGGGCTGCCTTGGTGGGACTTGGTAAGAGGCAGAGAATGGAGGAAGAGAGGAAAGGTTGTGCTACGGGGGCCAGCAAGGTAGGTTATGAAGGCAACAGTTCTGGCTGGGAGTGTACTGAAGGGTGCTGAAGAGGAGAGAGGGTGGCAATGAAGGCTGATAGAGGAACAGTTGGGAGCTGCCACCTTGAAAGACTGGTGCACTAAACTCCATGACGAGTCCTGCACTTGGTGAGTACCTGGTACTTGGTGAGTTTCTTAAACCCTCAGATGCTGGACCAAATGCATATATGAAAACGTTAAAATACAACACCATTAAATTATTTCTAAAGGAAAAGTTCAAAATCCTGAAGGCAAATATAAATGCAGCTCCGCTTTTAGGTCTCCTATGATTTTCAGCCATTCTTATGAAGACTGGTGAATATGCTCTTTTTGAGAAGAACTTCTGTACAGAAATTACATACAAAAGGCACCAAGGTACCTTTCGAAACTACATTTATAGGGTTTACACAGGAGAGCCTTCTATGTGTTAAGAGAAATTACAACTAAAGGGCAAAGAAGAGAATAACCAAGGAACATAGCTTGTACATTATCACTATACATTTATATTTTATATTCCTTCAGTGGCTCTATTTGCTCTACAGTCTGCTAGCCCAGCTAAATGGAAATTACAAAAACATAGAACCCTTTCAAGTAAAATATATAATTTTATAGTACTCAATTCCCTTTAGTCTTTTAGCTGTAATTCAGACCTTACTTAATTGTTAACCTACACCACATAAAGATAAAAAGAGTCTCAACTCCACTGAAGTTAGCTCCAGCTTTCTATTAAATCCCTTCTTTTTCTATATCTAGCTTAAAGAACACAGAAGGCATTTTAGCTAACAGACAGTATGTTAATCCGTTTCACATCAACTGCACAACGTCTTAACACATATTACAAGCAGAGATGCTCTTTGGCATCCTCTACTCTCAGCTTGGCACAAACCTCCCAGCTCAAGAAGGGCTCCAAATGACAAAAAACCAGATGTCATAGGCTGGGGTTGAATTGTAGTAAGTAACTCCTAGCACGAACATTACCTCCTGCAACTAACATGGGCATATTCTGCTGCAGCATCTTACTTAAATAAATATTTGCATAGCAACTGAATGCACATTTTTATTATAAACAAAAGATGCAGTATGGGTAATTGCCTCTTTCCCCTTCTGAAATGGTGTCAAAAAATGTCAACTGACCACCTAGCAAAATTACAACTCCAAAGTAACATTTAACAAAATTTGGTATGCAGTTTATCATGTACTCCTTTTGTGGCATCTGTTAAGGGAGAAACTAATTTTCCACGTCACCTAAATAAGCACTTTCATCTGAGGAGAAGGGGGGTGAATAATGGAATCCTGCTTGTTGCCAGTTTGAAATCACTCTGCTCTCAGATGGATTTCCTTCACTGATAACTGACCGTACCAAGCACCTGGAGCTCAGGGACCTCACAGAGCTTCCAAACAGTTGGAGCAGGGCTGCAAAGGTCTGTCATAATGAAAATGAGTGGCTGGTAATGTGGTATGCTTGATCCTCTCAGTTACAGCAATGCCTTGTTTAGTTGGTTAAGAGTATCCTGTCACTAGTAAAATGTCTGCATCATAGTTCAGATCTCAAATACTATTTTTTCTCCACTACCTCTTTCTTAAAAAGATGAGAATAGGCATTTCTGTTACACTATCAAGGCCAGTATCCCTTCTGAAATGGGGGCAAGGTAGGGAAGAGCATATGAGTAAGACAAGCACATAGTGGCATTTCCCATAATGGTACCTCAGTTTTCAAATATTTATGGCTCTGGGACTTCCTGAACCTAAGCTGTGGTATTGAACAGCCCAAGACAAAAATCACATTCTTTGAACCTATCCAACTAATCTTTGAATTTCTATAAAAACTTTTAGTTTCTGTCACTTAATGTGATTTAATATGCCTTATATGACACACCACCTTTTTTTGTTTCTTTCAGCCCTAATAGGTACTACTTTCATTAAATGACTCATAGTTCTTCTACCACAAGAATGCATAAACATTTCCCTTTCTCTGTGCCACTACTGATTTGTCAGATTCCCTAAATGCATCCTACCAGCAATCATCTTCCCTCCTGGCCAAAGAGCACTGCTCTGTTAGATTCATCACCTGAAATTCACTCTACACCTCCAGCTGTTTGGGTTAGTAATAATTCCTGTTTGTCTGAGGTCATACAACACACGCAATGTCACCCTGACTTTGCCCTTTACAACTCATGGAGCTGTGATGCTTTTCCAATCCTAAAAATCCAGTATGCCCTTTCAGCACACTGCTGAAGGAAGAAGCCTGTTCCTATCTCAACTTCCTTGTGTCAATCACATAACTTTGGCCCAAACATGGCATTAACTATATAGCAATGGCTTGAAACCTGGGGCTGACTGATTCCTTTCGTGTCTTTTCTCCCATGGCTTGTTGATCACAACCCTTTCCTGGGACTGTACAGAGCACAGCACATTTTGGAAACAGCTGCACTGGAATTGCCACACACCAAGTCTCTGTCCATCCCTGTAAAATATCTGCTCAACTGCAACCTTTCCTTGGGACCCCTGGCTTCCCCAAAAGTTCAATCTGCAGAAGGCAGGGCAGATAAGGCAAAATTGGAGACAGGTATGCAGGTTTTGTCTTGATCTCTTTATAGGTCTACAGAGATTAACCACAAAAAAAAAAATAAAAAATGCACCCTGTGACTGTTTCACTGAGTTACCAGAGTTTTCAAGACTCCTGTTAAGCATGAAGAGTACACAATCTCACGATTAATTTCTTTTTATGGTTACTTTGCTTTTAAAGTAAAGCTAAATTAGTTTTGCAGCAACACATCTTTGCCCTGAGCTTGTCTAAATTGCTCGTCACAACATTCCAGTTGTTTTGGGAAACCCATGATCTGTCAAATGGTAACACAGTCTTCCTGCTGGTAAGCTGTCCCCTTCAGCCAAGGAGACAGAAGCTGAAGGATCTGGTTTCCCATCTGACAGCTGCAGTAACTGGACCTAAACTGGAATTGGAGTAGACTTTTGTGGTGAAAATGGAATCACTGTCATCACATTGTCTTTGCAAAGAACTCGGGGCAGATTTGGGCACTTGATAGATTTTTATGTCCACTAAACCTCTGCTATTCTCCAAGGAGGTAAGAAATGGGGAAATTAAACCACCATTGAGCTACATGAACATGACACAGGCAGGCACTGCAGTGTTTGGCAATGTTTTTAACTCTTGCATTAACCTGACTATAAACATATTTTAAAAATGTGCAACTGCTCCCCCAACTTTATCTGGAACCTCTGTAAAATACTACATAAATCTACCTTTGCATGTACTCAGTTTCACAAATCACTGTTCAAAAGATTTCATGATTACGATGCAGAAGTTGATGCAGGAGGAAGGACTCTGTAGGTAGCAGGACTGATAGATTTCAATGCTGTTCCTTGTTGTACTTATGACTTTCTATACTCCTCTGAGCAAAACAATGAGCATATTTTTTGCTTAAATAAAGAGATATTCCTGCCTTGTATCTACTCCAGTTTAGGTCACAAGCCTTTATAGAAGTGCTCAGACTTTACTGCATTAGGTAGAGACTATGTTTTTAAATGCTATATGGCAAAAAGGGCCTGTTTAGAAATATGTTAGAAAACATCTCTAATTCATGCAACTTTCCACTGACATAAACCAGAGAAAAAGGAAAAAAGCCCAACCTTCCTATCAGGTGGGGATAGTAACTGTGCCCTACTGCAAACATGCTCTAAGCAACCCTTTCCTGCCATCCCTGATGCCAGCAGGATCTAGCCTCTGCAAGAGAAGTTGCTGCTGCCCTCCCTGTAAGCCCTGGAGGAGAGATATCCCAGAGAAATCCCAGAGACATCTCTCCACCCCATCTGCCTGGGGACCCACACATTGGTTTTGGGGTTTTTGATTTTTAATTTCTTTGTTTTTGTGAGAGGAAGAATAAAGTCATAGAATCATTTAGATTGGAAAAAAACTTTGAGTCCAACCATAAAAGACAGCAGTGCAGTAGGTATTTTCTTGCCATGCCTGTAATTATTACATCACACCTCATGTTATTGGGATGAAACTCAGTGAATCCCAGCTTAATTTCTATGAAATTACTACCTAAAATTCACCATGTCCAAAAGTCTTTCAATGTACACTTTATTATTTTTATCTAACACTGAACATTTGGAAATGTTTGAGTATTAATGCAAAAAGCTCTCCACCTACAGAACTTATTTGCAGTGTGCTAAGTATGGGTTGTTCTCTCTCACAGACACATATACATGGGTGCATATATATACAGGATAATGGAAAAAGAGATACAGATGCTTTGCTATGGAATTGAAGATGTGCTGTTAAAGGATAAATCATCCTATACTCATTAAAAATACTAATATTTTCATTCAGTGCTCAGAAAACTTATCCAGCAGCACACTACCATATACTGGCATATCTAAAGCAGATAAAGAACAGACAGAAAGCACACAGAAACAACTACAGTTTCTCTGCATACAACAGAAATTATAATCTTGATTTGTGTAGTGTAAAAAGATATCAAAGATGGGAGATACAACTCCAATATGGGGGTCCCAGATACTTTATAGCCATCAAAACACATATTCTTTACTGTAGGATACGTTAGAAATACTATTTCAGCTGAAATTTCTTATTATTTAAATATTAAACTATAATAAAGAAGCATACTGAACTAAAAATTAAGAGCAGTCAGTCAGAACAGAAATATATTTCTAGAGTGGTGCCAACTCAGACAGCAGCTAATAATGGTTGCTGAGGAAAAAACGCAAAGCAAATATGGAATGATATTTCCTGCATTTTTAAAGTGGGAGATGGCATTAAGTCCACTAAGTTTAAAAACACTTTCTGTACAAGGCCTGTAAAAATCCTTTTTCTGTATCTTACTTTTTTCTTTTAATTTGTCTAACAGATTTGTAAGCCAATTTACACATCTGACATGAGGAACTCTATGATAATAAGCTCAACAATTTAAAGGTGTTGTGTGAAAAAACCTTCTTTTTGCTTGTTTTACTAAATAATTTCTGTTGGTCTTCCAGCTGTTATATTTCAGAAAACGAAAAATAATTATTTTTCATTCATGTTCTATACAAAATTAATTAGATGTACAGTCTAGGTCCTATTTCTTCTTAGTTTCTCTCCTATTTTCAGTTGAGACGACCCAGTCTGCTTATCTCCCCTTGTGGGAAAATAAATCTGTACCTTTGAACAATCTAACATTCATCTGCACTTCTTCAGATTCATTATTACATGGAGAGTTCAAATCCATTTAAAATCTAAGTGGGCCACTGAGTTATCCATGCCAGAAGTACAGATGACATTCTGTTCTCTTACCCTTTTGTAACTATTAATATTTTATTCCTTCTTCTGACCAGTGCCATCACAAAACGGACATTTTGCAAGAACTACTCATCATGACTTCAAGTTCTCTTTCCTGTTTGGCAATAGCTGCCTCAGGGCTCCCCTCTGCAAAGCCAGAGCTGCTTCTCATCCCCTTGAACGCAACACAAAGCATCACCTGCCATTGCATTGCCAGGCCTTTCAGTACCAGGAGTTCATTCTTCATCTGCTCACCACCTACTTAAGTATTAACTGATTTTTTACCATCACCAATGCATAGCTTTGCATAATTTGCTTCAATAGCATTAATTTTGAGCAGCATAGATCCCATCACAAGTCCTGCTGGAAATATAAAGGCATCTCTCCTCCATTGTAAAAATGTCCCAGGACAGGACCTTCTCTCTCATTCCCTGACCACTTAATTCCTTTAAGGCACTCCATGAATAGCACTGAAATTAACTTCTTCTGGAAAACAAGACACATCACATTGTTGAACCATCCTGAGCCACATACTTACTAGTTTTCTTTCAGAGAATTCCAACAGGTTTGTGACACTCAATCCCTTTCCATGAAAAGCTTACTACTTCTTAAAAATGGCAACCTCTTCATAATCCTTCTAAAGTAATTTTGATAGTTGGTATATACATACGTGGAACACTTAAGATGTCTGTAAGCAGTCTTCTTGCTGAGTGAAAGTCACTTCACCCTACTGACCCCTCCTTTTAACCTCAGTGTTATGTTGTACCTACTTATGAACTCAGATATGACAATGGAGAAATTAGAGTGAAGTAGAAGAACAGGGATGATCTGGTAGGACATCTTTGCCCAGTATGACTATGACTGTAAGAATTTTATATATGGTCTTTTTATGTAAGAGAATTTGAGGTTCCTTTTCCAAAGGACAAATAAAATGCTCCTTGCTCAGGAATTGTGCATTCACATGCAGACCAAATGAAGAGTGACTGAGTATTGCTGGGCTTTAAACACTGGTTGACTGCCTTCCATTAAATAAGCCCATGGCATCAAATTCAGCTATTCATGGGCACTATTTCTTGGTTCAAGTACACATTTTTGAGAATTTCAGAGAAAAGTCTCCAGAGCCTGTATTTAAATCTACCCTTCAACAAGCAGAGCAGTGTGGAACAACCTGCGATCCTTCTAGCCATGATCAAATTTTTGTTTCCCAGCAAAATACTATTTCAGAGGCCATTTATCCATCACCTTTAATTAATACCATTAGTTTAATTAAGATATCTATTTTCTAAGCAACCATAGTTTTTGTCAATACTATTAATCACTATTTTAGATCATTGCTTTTCTATAACAGTCAAATATTTGTATCATCGTTCACCTAGCAAAAACTGTGGCAATAACTGTTTTGCAAGAAAATTAATTTAGTATCTTTGGACGTTTTGCTGTTACTGAAAGACTCTGACCTAATAAATTCTTTGGTTGGGATTCTGCTTCCAGGAGTACCTGTGAGGATTACTTCAGGGGTTCACTTTCTAGTTCTTATATGTTTAATTGTCTAATTTGTAGATGTGATCAGGTACTTCATGTTCTAAGTACCATAAATGGCAAACACAATTATTCCCTGAAGTGAATTTGGAGGCAAAGAAAAAGAAAGGCCGTTTTTAAAGATCATACCAGAAATGTGTTTTTAATTGTACATAAAAGCATCCTCAGCAGTACTAAAAGAAAACTAGAGGTATCCTATCCAAAGTGGCAAAGGCTGGGTTCATAATTGTTAGCTATTGGCTATGTTTAATGAAGCTGCAAATGTTATGTTATGATAAATATTACTTTAGGCTTGGCCATTTCAAAACTATGGACTAAAATAAAAATGCCAGGCAAATGCACCTATTTGTTCTTCACTGCATGGAGACTCTTGCATGTAAAATTGAATAAATGTGCAGCCTCCACTTCTTCCAAGTCCATGAGGTTTGAAGACCAAGAGTCTGGGACAAATGCTACTCTGAGTTACTCCCTTTAAACTCCTGGCAATTTCAACAGCATCATAAGCTCTGGCCTATCATTGTCAGGTCTTTATATTCTGTAGATTAAAAAAATAAAAGGCAAAGAGCATGCAAGATAGACAAATGTAGTAATATATGTCAGATATATAGACATATACATTCTGTTACAGTCTTCCTTCTACAGGATATTTGGGCAGCACATGACATAATGCCTTTCACTGACATCAAGACTCCTAAAAAGATGAGGTTTGGTTATGGGAACTGACTAATGACCCTGCCAGTAGCACCTACTACAATTCTGGTAGATCTCAGCATTGCTGCTCTTCAGTTTTCTGATGATTTATTCCAACTTGTAAAAAATCCCAAAACATGAAAACCAATACTGTTTTTGAATAATGAGTTCACCATGCTGGAATCCTCAATTAGTATAAAATTTAATACCTTATCAGAGGTATTGCAGCTTGCTGCAGCTAAGAAATCTTACGCAAATCCTTCTCTACCTCTACTCACATCCTGGCTTCTGCTCGTAGAACTTAGCAAATTTGCCAACAGAAGGTCAGAGTAACACTGACCTCTAGATTATTTTAAAACATTAAACTGTGTCTACAAATCTTTCCATAGGAATAAAAATCCACAAAAGACAAAAGGCATTTTGCCTGGTTTTGCTTTGGATAGTAATGAAAGGAAATTACAGAATCAACACTTGAACACAGAAGCAAAGCTCTCTTTAATTTCTTTAACACAAAGTCTCATCTGTGGAATGCTGGAACTGGAAAACTGAAAGTCTGACTCAATGTAAAGCACTCAATTGTAATTAGATGTGAAAATGAAGGGTATCTCTACTATACATCCTGTCCTGGAACTTTAAATGGAACATATGGCACAAGTGGGTGGAGGGCTTGTATGTGAAAACACAGATACAGTTTTCTTTCAGAAAAGACCATGAAGAGTAACTTACTGATCAAATGATGGTAGAGACTCACAGCATACCACGGTCAAGGAATGACAGCACTTTAGCAACTGTTGATTAGTTACAGAGACCTAAACTTGCTTACAATTGTTGCTTATCTGGTATCCATTAGGGTTAAACACATTATAAAGAATCAACCCATCTCTATTTAAAGGGAAGGAAACAAATTAAAACTGGAAAATAGTATCTAGACTCTTAGTCAGCCTTTCTAGCTGGTATTATTAAGGGACAGAAGTATGCTGCACTCTTGAGTACCTAAGATAGGAATGCCATCTAAACACTCCCTGAGTGATACTCATGTGTGGTTTGCTGGATGATGATGCTTGAACAAGTTCTGAGTTATTTCCTTTACCCCTTAACCAGGGACACTAACAGCAGAAATATTCTGTCTCATTGCTCTTATATAGAGTTCTCCTCCTACACCAACAATTTAGTCAGAGGGCGGGTCAGTGGGCAAAACATGCTCATGCTACTTCCTTTGCTTCAGAAAAACTTGCCAAATTGTAATGGCAAAAATTCTGCATTTGCCTTTTGGGCTGAGTGATCAGAGGCTCTGGAAACAAGCCAATGTAGAGTGGGACAATTCTGTTGACCACACTGAGCTCCTGGTCAGGCTGTGAGCATTGTCCTCAGGATTGCTCAGTACAGCTTCCCACAGAAATAATCATAAACAGTGGATAGCTTCACTCAATCTCCATTCAAATGCACAAGGATAAACACAGGAATTGTGTGAGTTTTACTCATAAACTATAAGGCTTCCTCCTCTAGAATTCTGCCTTTTTTATGTCTCTCAAATTGTAATTTAATCCATCCCTCCTTTGAGCTTCTCTTCCTCATTCTGTTTCCTTAGTGTCACAAAACAAGTTTGCACTGTGGAAGACTCCTCACCTCATCCAGCCCCCTGAGTGCAGGAAAGCCCAATGATTTTCTAATACATTTTTGTATAATGCAATCTCTTGCATTATAATGTATTATAATCTCTTTTGTATAATGTAATCTCTTGCTTTTTCTTATCCCCTCTGGCTTTGCTCCACTTTTCCTTTCTTTGATGTTGTACAGTAGATTACAGTCTATCTTTCTTTCCATTTTTCCTTAGTGTCTGTTTCCTCTTTCCTTTTCACCCACCTGTTTTTTCCTCTTTTTCTTTCTGTGATGCCTTTTCTATGCTACCCCTGCATTTTCTCTTCTCATCCTTCTCACATTAAATCTTTCCCACTCAATCCTATTTTACCATCCCATCTTCATACCCAGGGGCTCAGTCTCCTAATCAAAGACACAGAGGAAACAGCCTCTGGAACCCCAAGTATTACACTGATTACTTCTACACACTTTCCTCTGGTTTTGAACTGTCTAAAGAGCACAACTCTTTCTTTGTCTATCCTTTCAGTCTCTCTTTCTCTGGAAGCACATTCCTCTTCACCTCTTTTCTTTTTGTGCATGCTTAGTTCCACTGTCCATGGACTTTTCAAACCAGTCCATAATCATTGTCAGATTCTCTTTCTTACTTTACTTCTCAATCAGATTTTTTTCCCAGTTTCTGGGAAGAAACACAGGTTTGGAGAAGAAACATAACAAAGAAACTACATGTTGGGAAAAGCTCTTAAAAATAAGAAGGTAAGGGAATCAGGGACAGGTCTCACACAAACAGGAGGCTTTAGCAGGAAAGAGAAGCATGCTTTCCTGGGAGGGGTGGGGGGGGAAAGTCTCACTGCTAAACTAGCTGAGGCAGATAGAAATTCACTAACAAAAAGAATGTGACTCTATGATCAGAAGAGAACAGAAGCACCAGAAGGGACACAGTAGACTTCTCACATTCTCTTTCTCCATAAATCTAAGAAGAAGCAGGGAAATATGGTAGACATTCATTATTCTACTTAGGTCTCCATAAGCTATGGCATCTTTATGTTTACAAACTCTAATTATGTCCATTTTCTTTCGTAAAGCACCTGACGAGAATGTCACACTGCCAGCAGGATCGACCCTCTGGGACATCACAAACCTGAGAAAGAGCAAGAGTAAGGGGGATCCGTGGTTGCAGGAGCCATCTGGCTCCACATCTGTGAAAAGCCCCAGCTGTAACACCAGAAGAGCCTCAGGCAGAGCTGTAGATGCCTTGCTCCACTGAGAACCTGTGGGACTGCACCTGTGGCAGCATCAACCCAGCAACCCGGCACGCTTCTAGGGAAGCAACTGACAGGTAGCAAAAGGCAAAAAAGCTTTCCAGATACTGTTCTGCATATTGACTCTCAAGCCCCTGATGAAAAAAACCCCCAACTTTAATCACTAAAATCTTTGCACCATGAATCCCATTGCTGTTAAAAAAATACCAACAGCAGAAAAAGGAAAAAAACCCTGCGAAAGTAGTGAAACAAATAAGTCATTGTGTCTTTGCTACTGGAATATACATTATACTTTAAAAGAATGTATTTTCTATTTTTTGTTGTTCTTGTATAAAAAAATACTAAAAAAACAAATTAAACTCTATAGCTGCATCAATTTCTGCTATAATCCATCATTGACTTTACAGTGAAAGGGAATTTTCAGGCCTGCTTATTTAGCATGTACAAAAGTCCTCTCTGGGAAAGAAAATTGCAAAGATCACTGAAAAAGAAGTACTGAAAAGCAACTACACATCCATTGGGGGGTTTCTGCATTAATTTTATGACTCACTACTACAAGTGCATCTATTCCTGTTGTTATACTCATCTAGAAAATATTTTAAAGACATACAATTCTGTTACTACTGTGTGAAGGAGGTGATTATAATTGCAACAGGCTAAGATAGCTTGGCAGTACTTCTGTCTGACCTACAAATGCCATTTAAAAAGAGACAAAAAAACCACTTGGAAGTCTGCCTGAAGGGAAATGGTTTTCTTGTGAAAGACCTTGTCAAACATATTAAAATCAAAGTTTGGGACTTAAGCTGAACAAACAGCTTTTACTGCTCAGCTTTGCTAACTGCATTCTAGTATGAAGGAGACATTCTGTAGTAATAGCAAACTGACAATTTTACATCAGCACCTCATGACTATTCACAAATCTCCACTGACCACCACAGACGTCAGTGTTAATGAAGGTCAAAATTACCATCTATCTACATAATCTCCTGTAAGGACCACGCTGTAAAGGATCAACCAATCTAATTGTCTGATGTATTTGCAAAAATCTGATTAACCACACTAAAGTCATAGAAAACACTTCCACAGATTTTAAATACTTGATTCAAGCCTGAAAGATGAAGGTACAATAGGTTCTTTATCAAATATTTTAGTCTGATATTAAATTATTTCCATTCATTTCAAGAGTACATTAGCTGACTTATTAAATCGACTAGTTACTCATTTCAAATTACTTCCTCAGTTTGTGGTACTAGGAAATGACTCTTTAACGAGTATTCTTAAAAGTGTATCATTGCTCATTCACTTGGTAAGAGAAGTTCATGCCTTTTAAAGCAGCATATCAACTTGCAACTTTTGAAATAAAAGTGAGGCAGCAATTAGTACTATAAGTATGCAAACAAGTAAAAGACAGTATTGTTCAATTTTTATTATCTACCTAACCTTAACTCTTCTCACTAACCCTGCCAAACATTTACTTTTATATCGCTTTTGTAAAGTGCTACACTATCATTATTTTTCTGAAAGAGATTAGTTGCTGCAAAGCTTCCTTTTCCTAAGTACTTAAAACCAGTGCGTTTATCAGTGAACTAAATGCAAAAGTCACAGAGAGCTAAATGGCACATGTAGGACATGCCACATTAAATGCAGCCCAAGCTGGCATGCAGGGAGAGTGGGATTGTCGGCAAAATCATTAAATATTGCTCTTAGTGCATTCAATACATTTAATGCACTTTGTACATAACATTCTATTTTATTTATTTCATAATTTAAGGATTTATTTCACATCATTTTCTATTCAGAAGGACAACATTTTGGTGACTATGGACCCAGAAATAATCATTGATGAATGCTTTTTGGTTGTATGAGATTTCAGGAGCACGATGGACTCCTTTTTTGGTAAGAAATATGAAATCAAGTATCTTTGCTATCACAAGCTACAAAACACTGATGCCTTTCTCACAACCAGCAGGTTGAACCTAACCCACAGAAAACTCAGTCTCCACACCTGAGCACACTCCCCACACAGCTGGGCACCAACAGACAAAACATAATCCATCAGATGAAATGGAGTCAGAAGCTTGGCCAGCTCTCTTTAAATGATATCCCTGGACACACTTCAGATTCAAAGATAAGCTATTTGAGGATGAAGTAAAAATCACAATTCAAATGACAGAAAGAAAAATATCACCATTAACAAGAGAAAAAGAACCAAGTGATTTAATTGGGGAGGTAAACATTTTCTCCCTACTGATGTCTGTCAGAGCTGTAAAGAAAAGTAACTTACGGGGAAAAAACGGTTTTAGTATTAGGGGTCACTACTCCAGAGTCTCTACAAGAAAGGTCACAAAAGTTCTGATTGTGAGGAAAGGGACATCAGGAGGAGACAAAGCCTACTGACCTTGACTGTTGTTAATGTTCACGTATTTTTTCAGCTTTGGCAAATAATGTATTGTCACATTTTAAGTTTTTTATTTGGGATCTTTTTCCAAATATAAGCTGAATTTTCAGTTTTTTGGTCTTAAAAACATTAAATTGGAGAGTTTAAACTGCAAGATTATTTTCTGTATTATTTAGTATTTTCCATTTGTATACAACTGAATAAAATTTATTTTATGCATAATTTAATATTTTCTATTTCTGTTATATTAGTATTTTCTATTATCAATATTAAAAAGTGTTTGCCTTGGAACTTCTTTGGTTTGAATGTCTGAGTGTATCTGTATGTATAAAAGTTGCTCAAATACAGGCACTTCAACAAACCTCTCAAGGTACATACTGGTCAATCTGTTCTTTCTCAGATGGCATGCAATTCACACAAAGGGTATCTCCTTCTGACTTCTCATTCACCATTTCATTCTGCCCAAATCAGATCTGACTGATTCTTACCCAGCTCCTCACCACAGCCACTCATAAGCTCCCGACTTCTTCAAACAAAGGCATTATTCAGGTGTTACAAAAAGACTGAGGGCCCTTAAGTATTTTTGCAAGTTACATAAATATACTATAGGGCACTCTCAGCCATGGCTGTTTTACATATGTAACATTTGAAGAATATTTAACTGAATGAAAAATGAAAACTAAAACACATTCCCATCTGTCTCTGCAGGTCCTCCTCCCTAAGGCTAACGGAATAAAATACTCACTGAAGAAAGAAAATCAGATAAGGAAAGACTAAAAAAAAAAAAAAAAATCAAACCCAGAACAGGAGACTCATCTCAATTTTTTTAATGCTTAGACCTCCTAGCAAATGTGTTTGTCTCCAATCCTAGCTCCACAACCTTCAGGAAATTCAGTTTCTGTTTTAGCAGAGATATTCTGGTGCTCAAAATAAAATAGAAGCTACTTACTTGGAGGCTGTGAGTTAAGTACTGCCAGCTGCAGGAAGCCCCCATGTGCAGCCAGGGCTACAGTGCAGGTGGGGGTGTGGAAGATTCCAGCCTACTGCCCCCCATTGCTGCCATCTGCATTAAGATGTTTCACATTGTTGCTGGTGTAATCATCCCAGGTAGAGTTACTGTGAAACTGAGACTAAAATAACCACCCACAGCCCGACTGAAATATGGCTCAGTGTGTATAAAGGTGGGTGACTTCACAAGAATTGCAGCAGGATTTCAGAGTGCTTCTGGACCAGGAATGCGAAGAGTGTGTGTTCGCATTTATCCACCGACAACTGTGGGTTTTCTAGGTATCTGATAAATGCAACAGGGTTTTTTTAATCCACTTTGTTCTTTCTAGCATACAAAAACCTCAGCAGACACCAACTGTTGCTATTTGTACCTTTCCTCCCAAAGTGGAAGGATTTGCTCTTTTGTCTAAAAGGCTCCTTGGGAAAGCAGGGTAAAGCAGGGTATTTACTAGGGTAAATATTTCCAGGAGCACCATTCCCATACATCAGATTTACTTAACTGAAAGAGAGCTGCAAAGAGAGGCCTACAGCAACCTGCATCAGGCTGGAAGACCTGGCCCAGAAGACAAAAGGGAAAACATGACAGGCAACAGGGGGAAGAAAAATAGAACAAGAACCTTACAACTAATCTCATTTCTTTGTGGTATGGCTTTATATTCAGAATATAGAGACAGTTCAAGGGATGGCTGATCACCTCTCATCTTGACTCACTACTCACTGAGAAAAGAAATTAATCTCTGCAAACCTATCCCAGTTAGCTGAATATCACCCAAACAAACTGAAAATACTCCACATCCCCGAAAAGCTGTCAATACGTCTAGAATAATCTAGTACATTCACCTTAATACAAACTTAATTTTCAAGCACATGAAGAAACTGCACTGGGGACAAAGCTACCAAAAATGCCTCACTGTTCAAAAGGGAAAAGGTATCATCTTGACAAAAAACTGTAAGGTTTACTTAAGAAATATGATTTTAATATTATGCACAATACATCCCACTCCCCAGAATGACTGTTCTCATCTCGTCAAAACGAAGAGCAAACCTACACTGGTTGTTTCCTCAGGATGGAAAAATCAAGATTTAGCAGCCCCTCCCAGCCACTTCTGCTGCTCAGGAAAAGCCCAAAGCATTTGTTGTTCTTACTCCAATACCAGTTGTGAGAAGACTTTCTATGCTCTTGGGAGCAGCAAACAGAAAATTCCTGTAAGAAACCCAGTGTGCATGACTCCATTAACAGGCCATGGCTGGGCACAGAGGATGTAATTATTAAAACTCCAGGAAGCAGAGAATCTCTGTCCAAACTTTGAAATGCTAGGGGGAAAAAAGAGACAAATCCTAGGGGAAGTATTTTAGAGAAACTAAGAAATAGTGCCTGTGGGAAACTATAAGGGAAAGGAAATTTGGAAAGTATTTAGAGTTAGAACAAGTGGCCCACACAGAAATCCCTCCTGTTGTTATCAGAAGAGGGAAACAAGGATAAGACAAAGATGCCTGAAGAACACAAACACACTTAAATAAAGCAAGACCTACTGAAACTTTATTAATCAACACACCAATAACTACGAATCCTGTCTTCAGGTCTGATATGTGAAGAAGCTGAAGAAAAAGCATGGAGAGAGGAAAGCTCCACACAGGATATGCTGCCCATTTAATGCAATCTCCACAAACTTGCTATTCCTTTTCAGGTGCATTTTGATAAAAATGCCCAGAGACAGGGTGGGGGGAGAAGATTGCTCCCACAGGGAGATGAAGTGGTTGAAGGGTGACAGGTACCCGTCTGAAGCGAGCTGAGGCCATGAATCCTGCAGAGAGTCTTGAATAAAGGTCACAGCATGGACACAGACAGGTTTCCATCTCTGTCAGATGCCAGGAAGAAGAACAAGGACCATGGGGATATGAACATAAAAGCATAGCCCCAGAAACTACTTGGTTGTTATGGACTCACTCCTGCATCTTCTGTCTTGTTTAAACTAACAGCTCCACTGTATTGGGGAGGAATTAAAAATCTGTCTGCTTGGTGGGAACATAAGGGGGACAGTCCTCAACACTGAGAAGCACTCTTTGCTCTTTCAAGTGGAGTTTATGAAAAGTTCCCACTAAGCAGCAGAACTGCAAGAACAGCTGTAAATCCAAAATTGAAGTTGGATGCAGGAAACATCATCAAGCATAAAATTGCTAATAGAGTTCCTTCACCATGTCCCTTCATTCCAACTGTGAATGCAATGAAGTTCAACAGAAATGTTTGCTGCTGATAATGTGAGGAAGCTTTTGCGAGAAACTCACCTATACATGGATCACACACACAACAAAGTCCTTGAAGAATCAACAGTGTCTTTTTCAATAACAGTTATCACTTGGGAGCTTGTGTTTTCTTGAAACAACACACAAGTCAAGAGGTAACTTTGTTCTGAGAAACACAGCAGCCTTAAATAGCAACTTGACTGTGCATTTCTAAAGAGATGAAAAAATAATTTATTGCAGATTCATGTGCTTTCATGGCCTTTAAACAATACTATAGTCTCACAGGAAATCCTAACAATGGTTGAGCTTGAATCACCTCTGTTGATACTGCACATCACCTGTTTGGGGATTTTTACCCAACCCTCTTACTCTTTATTAATAGGCTCATTTGTCTGAAAACCTGTTTCTTAAGAGTTTGTCTGCTCATTCTGCACCTGAAGTCATAACCCTTTGTTTGCAATCTCACAACTGGTTGCTGTGGAAATCATTATGATGTCACAAAAAATAAGGATTAGTAAAACTGCAAGTAGGGAATAAACAAGTTGAACAGATGAACTGTTAAAAAAGTTTTACTGCAAGTATGCACAGAAATAAAAAACAGGGAAAACAAAAACTTTCCTCCAGACCTGATCTATGACATATGTTCACACAGTGCTGACACAGACTAGGGATAGAAGAATTCTCCTTCATGACTTTTGGTCCAGGGGCAACATTTGGAAAATCTACTGCCTGTGTTCTGTATCCTATTTTGATAGGATACAGAACGCAGGACCTTAATTTCAAACTACTGTGAGCCTTATGCTTCTATCTCTTTTTAGAAAGAGAACAAAACAACTATTCTGTGGCTAATCTATGGATGGATAATGTTTTCCCCTGGAAAACAATGCATTTGGCCAAGTAGTAAAAATAAGCTCCTTGATGGACTTTAGACCAAATTAAAACCAGCTCCTTGTGGAGTCTACCTACTCCAACTTCCATCAGAGCAACTGGTGCCCACACACCTTTGCCATGAAACACCCTAATGCTCAGACTGGTGAACTCTCTTTGGCAAGTGACATGGGTGCAGTAAGTCACAGGATATGGCCAAGGTGGCCAGCTGCAAGGTCAACATGGAAGTACACACATAAGCTTTCAGATGAAACTTTTGCCTGATAGAGCCTGAGGAAGGACCTCTGCCGTCAGACCACTGACCCCTGCAACCTCCCTGTCCCAGTGTGGCAGTAGCCATTTGCAGCAGTGACTGATCCCTCAGTCAGCTGCAGCAGGTGAGGTCAGAGCAGAGGAGAGAGGCTGTGGCAACATGTGTGATCAGTTTTGGCTGTGCAGGCACAGATTCATGCTGTTTTCCCATTTTCACAGTCCCTCCATGGGCTGCCCCCTGGTTCTTCCCCTCACAGGCCTCCTGTAAGACTGCCAGGAGCACAGCTCTCTGCCATGTGCCCTGCCTTACCACTCTCAAAACAAGCACAGGGCACTTGGATAGCTTTTTGTCCCTGGTTCTGCTCTTCTATGTAACACATCAGAAACACGGATGAAATTGCTCTTCACCTTTGTTTAAGACAAAGAGCAGCAGATTCTCAGCACAAGGGGTAAAAAATTTAATAATGAGCAGAAATCTCTTCCTCTCAGATGCAAAGAGCACACACAGTACTGGGATGCCACCTGGCTCTCACCAGGATTTTCCAGAATTAAGGTTCATAGTCCTCCTCCTTTCACTTAGCACTGAGTGAGATGGGCAGCTAAAGCAAAGCTGGGGCAACTCTACTATTCATTCCAGGATTGATCTGCCACAAAAGAAAACCTGTAAGTACTCAATGCTCAAATGCCTGCCATTTCACTACCAGTGAAGAAAGAAGTAGACCTTGGTGGCATTTTCAGTCATTAAAATATCTGAGATACAACAGGCTCAAGTACATTGACAGGTAGAGCACAAAAGCATCTACACTTTGTTATGAAAGGTGCCTGGTGCTTATCTCATCCAACCTTCTACTCAAAGCTAGGCTGACTCCTAAATCAGAAGTTAGATCAGGTTGGCCTGAGCTTTCTTCAAGGAGGGAGATTCCTCAGCCTCTCTACAGAGTACGTCCCCTGCTTACCCACTTCTATGGTGGATTTCCTTTCCTCACTACATGGGAATTCCCCTTGCCAAAACCTGTGGCCCTTGATCTTGTTCTCTTACACCATGACACAAGTGGGGAAATGCCATGGACTCAGGAGACCATGCAAGCGAGGGAAAACCAAGTTCTGCTTCTGTTGAGAATTTGGCTTGTGCACAAGTAACACCCTTCATTCACTGGCATCCTCAAAAGCCTCCACTCCCCACAGCCTGACTGACAGGGAATTCTGGTATCTTCTGAATAGGGGTGAGAAAATTGCATATAGGTACAACACATAACTTAGTCCATTTTTCCACGTGTCTTACAAATAATTATTTGTCAAGGTTTAGCAAGCACAATGTATTGATGTTCTATTTATACTGCTGATCCCTAATTTTAAGAGGTTACAAACGCTCTGCATATAGAGTTGGTGACGCAATCCTTAAGTAAAAAAGTAAAAATTGGAGTAATATTTAGCCTTGGAAAAGAGGTGCTAAAATGTTCTTTAAGAGATACTTGCATCTTCTTATTGAAATAAATGTTTCAGCCACACAAGTAACAACCACAAATCTGAAAAAAGGAGACACCTTGCATTTGGTAGCTATTCAGTGTTCATGAAAGCTTTGCAACCTCCTTAATGGAAGACAGCTTTTTCTTTCATTAAATACATATCTGTAAAAACAACTCAAAAGACATCAAACACCAGAAAAAGCACACTGAAATAACATTAAAGATCTAATATAAAGCTACAAAAGCCAGGAAATTCAGAGATAAAGAAAGACTTTCAGACAAGAGAAAATCTTCCAATGTATTAAACTGGAGCATAAATTCACTTCCTCTATGCTTGCCATCAAGTCATTCCAGACGCAGGGGGTAAGTTCCTCCCTGGGGTAACTCAAGTGCCTTCAGCAGTACCATTCCAAAAATCAGTCTGGCCCTACAGAACTGTCTTATTATTTTCTCTGTTTCTGATAATTGCCATTAGTTCGAGTTTAAACAGCAACTTCCTGTCTTACAGCTCATTTTCCCATCGTTCAGAGACTATTTGTGAGATTGCAATACTTTCCATGATTACAGACTATGAGGTCAGCTGTGGGGTTATGACTTCACTGACAGACTGGCTAAAGGAGAACCACTGTGCAAAGGAGAAAATCCACACTCAAACACAAATATATCTGAGATTAGCAAAGACAACAGTGCACCTCAGTGGGCATGAACATTTCCATCTGCACAAATAATATTCTCTACTTTTCACTCAAGCCAAGTATGAAAATGTCCCTTAAAATTTCTGTTTTATTTGTAAGTCATTCACGGTGCTGAAGTGTTGCCACCCAAATTCAATCTTGATGTCAGCAGCAGTTTAAATCACAAGCAGTGGGTCCAACTCTTTGCACTCTCTGGAAGTGCAACATCAGACATACAGCTTAAGACAGGATATGAAGGGAATGAAGTGATTTTGAACTGCCTTCAAACTTCCCATGATTCTGCCCTCCCCCTCAAGCTGACATGGCTTTTGTCTCTGGGGTCTGGCTATTGTGTCTCCAATAAAGCAGGATAACCATAATGAACTAGTTACTGGGAGATCCCCGGGTATCTGGCTGAACAACAGAATCCAAAAAGAGGAATGTTAACCTCCTAAACTGTATCTAACCCAGGTACTAAGAGAGTTACCCTGAGCCTTGATATACAGAGCATAACTGCTGTAAAGAAAAGAGCTTTACATATTACCTTTGCTTCTGAAAGAAGAAAAATTATTTTTCCTTTCAGTTTCCCAGACTGCAAGCGGCAGAGGGGCTATGACAGGCACGCAACATAAGAAATGGGTAACTTAGAAACTCGCTTATCCTGGACTGAAAACTCTGAGACCAGCACCTCGGACACGACTGAGCAGACAGCTGGCGAGATCAAATTCAATCTAAGAATCCAAAAGTGACAATTCCCCACTACTCTAGGTCTTATAGAGACTTGGGCTCTTTGTTCCTTCTTTCTGCCTGTCTGCTACTCTTTACTGTTTGATTTTCTTAAAGGTTACCTGCAATTTCTCATATTTCTCATATTCTCAGAGTTAGTCTTGGATTAGACATTTATTTTGTTAGCTACCTTCCAAATAAACCATCACACATTTTTTTTAAATTAAATAAACGCTGTTTCAAATTTTTCAACAGCCTGATCAAGTTTGAATTACTGAAAAAGAGAACTTTTTCAAAGTTTCTATCCATGACATTTATGAAGAGGGAAGGCAAGCTATGGATTCAAATGTTTACCCAGAGAAGACAAACACAAAATGGATACAGCTATGTTCACCCGTGCTTCTATACTTGTGCAAAGTGTCTGGAACGCTCACAGAAGTGAGAAAAAAGGACAAAATTCCTCCACTTTTTTTTTTTTTTTGGTTCAAGGTCACTAAAAGCTTTTCAGAAAACTAACACATAAAAAAATGGGAAAGCTAAATAAATCACTGGAGTTCTGCTTCTCATTTATTATGCACTCAAGATAATGGTTTCAGGGTTGTGAAGAAAGGTGTACAGAGCTTTGCAATGCACAAAACTTGTTCTGGGACATGACTTGATTACTATTTGAAATTTTAACCATGCAAAGAAAACCACAGTGATTTCAAATTATGCAAAAATATCATGACGACTCTAAAACTTCTCCCATAAATAGCCTTTTTTGTGATTTGGCACAATCGAATTAACAACCTCTTTCTTGGAAAGCAGTTGCATCTGGTTTGCCTGCAAAGGTTCTGAGACCTACTTCCTGAAATGAGTGAAAGACAAAGTACCTTTCTGCTTGAAGCAAAATTATTTTTAAGAATATAATTTTGAAACATTTCTGTGCTCACGTGTGAACTTCAGCTGTAGCGTAATTTCTTTTTGTTGTCCTCTGTGCAGTGGATATTGTCTTTATCTAAAGGATTTGTTCTAGTTTAAACAAAGTACAATGTGCAAAACCTTCTCCCTCAAGATATGGTGCAGATTAAAGGGCAAATTCTTTCCCTTACTCAAAACCATAACAGGTGTTTTTTTGCTATCATAACTAAGAAAGGGTTTCCAATTTATATATCACCATTTAGAAGCCTTTGGAGAGAGAAATCCTGACTTCAACCAAGTAAGCTGGAGTCTTGCTATTGGATTCACTTCAGTGGAGGCACTACTTTACACAGACTCACCTTAAAAGTAATTTGTTTCAGTGACTAATATGCCCTCAGTATGTATCTACCTATGACCACAGCTCATAATGAAGGCTATGCATGAGGAAAAAGCAAGATAATTCAGGCATTTTCAAAACCACATCTTACATATCTTTAAAAAATTCGATGAAGGTTATAGTACACATCTGTCCATATTTCATGTTTCAAATAGTTCACAGAAATTATTAAAGAAAGAAATTATCCTTTTAAGAAGTATTACTGTTCATTTGGCATACAATTTGCTTTATAATTAAAAAAGCAAAAATAAAATCTTTTGTGTGTATCTCTGTACAAGTCCAGTCCACCTGTTACTCCTGCAGTGACTGCTCAAAACTTAGCTGACATTAATAATAAATTTATTGTATTCATAGATTTAGTCAAATAGTGCTTGTTATGTAAGTCACCATAAAGTTTCTGTTGAACATGTACAAATGGTCTGCCTCAAATTACCTGAGTTTTGTGCAAACAGGGCTACTCACACAATTTATAGAGCTTGTAACCAAGCAGCAGACACAGTCATGTACCACATTAGTGGCAGAGGGAGAAGGGCTGAAATCCAGGCAAGTGATTTCATTAGGAGTTTGGCCATTGACTTCAACAAACCTAATATTTTATCACACATCTCCTGGCTACATATTCAATCTACTAGACCAAGGGCATCACGTCCCACTGGTAGACCATTAGTCAGTCTACCTACCTCAGTGAGATTTATGTGTAAAGCCTGATGAAACAATTGCTTGAATAGTCATTCTTGACTTGAAAGGGAAGCTTGCAGAAGTACCTTGAACACTTCATACACCTCTTACACCTCCAAATAGTTTATGAATGTTAATGAACGTTAATGAATGCAACAGTGCATGCCATGACAGAGGGCACCTTGTCTCCTCTACATGTTCAATACTTTGATCCAAGTACCGTATACACTTCGTCAATTGTGTGAGATGTTATTTTGAAAACCCAAATAAGCAGTTGAATGTGGAAGGAGGATCCCCACGCAGAATTTTCAAGGCATTTAGCACCATTAACAGGAAACAAAGCAGGAGAAGTAGCCAGAGCCTGAATGGGTTCTCTGTGAATACTAAGGAAACCCCAACAATATGTTAACACAATGCAATTTTGATAAGATCGTAACAGTGAAGCTCACATATGTGTTCCTATTGCATTTTGTAAAAGGCTCCAATTGTTATTAGGATAATTGATAACAGTCAAAATGGATTTGGGTATTATATTAGGTAAAGTCATGAATTCTGCTCCATACAGAAACTAGCAGTCTGACTGTTCTTAAGCTCTCAGCAGTTATTCAGAACAGACAGGATGTAAAAACCCTAAATCGTGCCAATTCACTCATTATCTTTGAGTCTCCAAAATGGAGACTGTCACCATTGGCAAGTGACTTTTAATCAAAGCAAACCAACCTCTGTAGACCAAGCGCCATTCCCACTGGCACCAACACAGATATACAATCAAATTTAACTTATCAGTACTATTATTTAAATCATCATAAGTAGCACCAAAGCCTGACCCTGCGGTTCCACAGTTCAACACTTGTCAGGATTGACAGAGTAGAATAAAACAAACTTACAATAGAGAGTTTATTTTAAAGAATTGAAAAGAAAAAGCAGAATAAAGACATACATTATTCATTACTAGTCTCCTAAAACTGCTATGGAAATAGCACTCATAAAAATATATAACTGAGCTGCCAAAAAAACCCCTGAAACTCTACAATACCTACAATGATACCACAGAATACAATTTTAACTGGCAAGAGAAGGAATTAATATCACATGCAAATAGATTGCAGGAAGCTGTTGCCAGCAAAATTCAAACATCAGTGCTATAAAACACACAAATAACATCTTATGTGCGTGGAGATTTCACTAGAGTGGGGATTGATCCATCTATTCTCTGCAGCTATCTCTGGAAGCTCCTCAGTTGCCTAGTATTTTCTTCCTAACCTTCAAGCCCTCTCTGTTTAATTGGGTGAACATATGCAAAACTGAGAACCTAAGGCAGCTAGCCTTGCCTCCCCACTAAAAGTCCACTCCATTTCAAGTTTCAGCCAACAGCCATCCAAAATCTATCTCCATCCCTGGAAGCCCTCAGAGCTATGAATTACCAGGACAGAGCAGAGCACCGTTCCCAGTGCTCAGGTCCAGCCTGGGCATCAGCATGTCTGAGCAAGACCATTCACAGGGGGTCTATCTATTAGCAAATGGGATGAAGATTTAAATCCACACCTCCCATATAACTGTCCTAATCACAAGCTCCTGTGTTCTCCTGGATGAGAAGCATTCTCCAACCCTTCTTTTGAAGCTGAAATGCCATGCAGAGAAGAAGCTACACAATTTTTGAGTATACTAATTAAGGCCAGTTTTCAACATTTAGGATGGAAGACTTCTATCCTCGAGTCCAACCATTAATCCTGCACTGCCAAGTCCACCACTAAACTATGTCCCTAAGGACCACATCTATATGTTTCTTACACATCTCTGGAGATAATACATAGACTTTTTAAATATTCTAGGAGCCTGTCCTGGAAGGGAATGGATGATAGAACCTAAAACCCTAGTGACACAGGCTGTAGCTTTGGTGTAATGGATTCCCTGCAATGTTATGCCATGCAAGAAAAAGGATGAAACCCAGAGATGCCTGCATTTGAGAGATAAATCCACATTCCCCTCCCATCAGCACAGGGTGGCTGGTGGCTGCCCTTGAGCAGAAGCAAGATTTCCTTCCTGAAATGAAATCACTGCAACATCAAAACAACCAAGAAGCAGCCTCCTCGTTTCACTGTATTGCAAAGAAGGAAATCATATCCCACTAACAGCCTAGAGTAACAGCAAGGCTAATTAGCATCTTCTGTGCAACCAGAACCATTCTGAACAGAGAGAACACAGAAATGCAAAACAGTGTTGCCAGCATTATCAGCCTCCACTCCACAATTACATGCATCGCAACATACGGCTTTTTCATTCAGACTGTCATCCTCCCAGGCCTCCATGTTTCCCATTTTCCCCCAAGACTGAAAATATCTGCATTCTCTTGGACCTGAGAAGATTTCTTCCTCTTCTAGCAGAAGTGTCACTACTGCATCTTTAGATCATCAAACTACATATCCCAATCTGACTATGTAAGCAATTCAGTTTGTGAAGCCACAATTTTCAAATGTCAGGGTCTTGTCCCTCTACTTTTATTTTGGTTTTCCTTCGCAGTCTGATGAGTATCTCACTTTTAAATGGGAACTAGCACAAAAGAAATTCAAAATAGAAAAGAAAAAAAGAAAATATTTTTCCCCACTAAGTGTTGTGCATTACAGAATTAGAAGACAATTCCTGGTGAGGATATTTTGCAGCTATTTAATGGAGGAAGCCCACCTTTTTGTTGAAAATCTAGCCTCATACCTAAAACGTAACACTGAACTGTAATTTGAAGTAAGGCTTAGAGTCAGGATTAAGGAAGCGGAAATAACAATACTTGCACTTAAAAGCATATAATGACTTTCATTCAAACACCTGAAAATAATCTCCAAATATTAATTATCACAGTATCAGTCTCCCCCAAACTCTTCCAGAAGAGGATCAACCCAGCATTCCTTTGGCATCCAAATTGCCTGCTTGGATCTGTGCAGAATGCAGAATAAAGCTAAAAGTATTACCTGCCTTTAATTATTATGGTAACTCTTAATTGACAGGAGTAAACTCACCCACACAGGGACTGGGTGCCATTTATAAGATGGACTTTTCCTGCAGAGAAAAAAATTGGTATCTTCCTGTAGGGCTATTGCACTATGGGGGCTTGCAGTATAAAACAGATTCAAATTAAATTAAATTAAATTGTGTTGAAAGAGAGGCACAATTAGTCCAAAATTTTAAGAAAACCTAGGAGTCTTGACTCCAAATCCAAATCTTCTCTTCTGGATCACACATTAAAACATGGGTTTTCATTCCTTCTGCAGCACTACCTTTCCAGAGGACAAGGAATGGAAATAGATGAGGTGACTCATCTATTTCTAGATGAGGTGACTTGGAATGGCCCTGTCCCACAGCTATGACTCAGACTGGCTAATCCTCAAAAGGAGAGTAACCATATTCCAAATATTCAAGGAACCAGACACCTCGTTTTTGTGATTATGTCTATCATTAAATCAATCAGTATTGGACTTCTAAGTAATCAAGGTACAAAGATGAAAAAATATCATCATTATGCATCAAATATCCTTCAGGCTTGTATGTGGGATTGGTTCAAAACCCTTCAGTCCAGAATCTCTTCATTCTGTCCTGTACATGGAATCACATAATCACAGAATCATTTCAGTTGGAAAAGAATTCTGAGATCATCAAGTGCAACCATTAACCCAGCACTGCCAAGCCCACCACTAGACCATGGCTGGCCCGAAGGTCCACATCTACAAGTCTTTCAAATATCTGTAGGGATGATATATACACTTTTAAAATATCTTACTCCTACTCTTCACTACCCACCAGCTAGACATATACCAGAGATACTGAAATTGTCACACCTGAATTTAGAGAAACAGGTAAAAAAACATCTGTTGGTCTCAAATACAGGATTGAAAAGTGAAAAGTTTCCTTTCCTGCCTCATCCAACATACGCTCAAGCAAGCTTTAGTGGAGGAGGATGGCCTTGAGCTGAAGGCACAGGGCAGGCTGCCAGGAAATCCGAGTTCTATTCCTGGCTCTCCTACAGATTTCCTTGGGCAAGGCAATTAACCTTGTGGAGTACACTTTCAATGGAGGTGAGGCCCAGCTTCTCTTTCTGCATTCATAACATTTTCAATGGTGAAAATGGAAATGCAGGAGCAAGAATGAGTGCCTGTGCTTTTCTTTACCTGATTTTCTGTCAGGTATTTGGATGTATGGTTCCTGATAACTGTGCCAGTAAAAAACCCTAAGAATTCAAACACTGCAGGCATAAAAATGCCTCCTGATCTTGCCACAAGCACCCTCAGTGCTCAGTTTGCTCATACGTAAAATGGGCCGCGGGGCTTCTAAAGCCAAAGTACATAGCCAAACGGAAAACTGATTTTTAAAGTTCTTGAACACCTGTTATCTGAGATCATAAAAAGGGAATTGCTAAGAATTTGTTTGCCTTTCCTTAGAGATGCTGCAATTTTACCTGGTGCATTTTTTTACCCGATAAAAGTTCCTCCTTGGACCTCAAATAGAACAAAAGATTTTCCCTTAAGTAGTCTGAAATGTCAGATGAAATCAAAATTCTTTTTTAGCTGAGATGATATCTTTTAATGTACCTTAAAAGAAGTTGAAGTGAATTAGAGAATGAGTGAAATATCAGTTTGCTAATATAAATGCATTTCAGAAAACAAATATCATGGCTAAATTTTCTCTTGTGGTCTCTCAAATAAGTGTTACCACATCCATTTTTACCAACAAAGAACGGGACTCTGAAATTCCAAGGAAGGACACTATTTGCTTAGACAAATGCCTAAAGAAATGAAGACACATACCTCTCCGAACACTGGGGAGACAAAATGTATTTTTAGGGATTTTTTAAATGCATTTGGTACAAATATGTAAGATGATTTTATTCCTTTCCTGAAATGTTGAATTGAAAAGTAAAAAAAGCAAACAATCAAAAAATGGCAAAAGAAAAAAAAAAGAGCATCTGTTAGAGAAGAAAAGTTTAACAATCACTGCTTTTTTTCAAAATGTTCATGTTTTGAGAGATGATTTCTTTTGCAAGTCATCTGAACTGGAAACTAAGTGTATAGGTATAAAGATTTTAAGGCTTTTCATTCATGTCCTCAATCCACTTCCTAAGTTTGGGAATTTTAAAGGAGGTCAATAGTCCTTTTTTCATAATTATAAAAGCCCCTTCAGGCTCTTTAGACTACTGAAACAATGAACACTCTCAGATGAAAGAAGGTATTTTATATTACCAAGTTATAAAATAGTACCTATGACCTCCAGAAGGAAGCGAAGGTTGTTTGGAAGATTAAAGTAACCGCAGTTTATGTAAATTTTCACTATGTGCTTCACATGAAGCAGTAACACCACAGATATAGCAGTCAAAAGTTGCAAAGACTCAAAATAACTGAAAATATGTTATTCTTCCAAGAACAAAAACCAGAATTTTTATCTGTGCTATCTTCTGTAATTCCATAAATAGTAACATTTTCATTCATTATCCAATATACAAAATATAAATTTTATCTCAGGCATGTCTTGCTCCAAATGGACCAGTAGTACTTAATTTAAACAAACACATGTTCTCTTAACAGCAGAATCTCTAGCCTAGCTTAGGGATACACTGGTAAGCACCACATCAGAGAGGGGAAAGTCTCACACTAACCTTTTGCTATCTAAAAGCCAATTATATGTCTTATTTTATTGTCTAGGTTGTCTTCCATAGCATCAAAAGATTAATATCTCAGCTGAGAATTCACCACTGCTATAACAAAGCCTTCTTTGGAGCAGGATGGACTGTGATCTCAGAACATTCTTCTTTCTCTCTATCACCCAGTGAATAAGACTGCATGAATTAAAGCATCTCTTAGAACATGACTTCATATGAGACAAAAAAAGACTGCCTGGATAAGAAGTAAGAAAAATAGGTCACATTATTTCACATCACAGAGTATGTCACTATCAGGCAGAAACTTGACTTAGAAAGTTGACTTAGGTGTGGAAAGGCTCAGTGTTCACATATTCACAGGATATTCTGAGTTGGAAGGAACCCATAGGGATCATCAGGTCCAAATCTTAAGTGAATGTCTATATGGGCATTGAAGCCACAACCTCAGTGTTACTAACATCATGCTCTGACCAAATGAGCTAATAGGGGCAAGAAATAGCCTCAAAACATTGATAGGTCCTCTGAGGCAATGGGATTTTCTTGGTATGTATTTCTTCAAAATTAAGAACCTCATTTTCAAAATCTTAATGAGCACGAGGAGTCCTTGTCCTGACACAGGAACTGCTGGCATAGAAACATCTCACCAATTCCATGTTCAAGGTTTTGTGTCTCAGCTATGTCAGAATTGAACTGGAAATAATCTGAAGAAAAAGTTATTATTGAAAAGCATTTTTGTAATATTTTTTAAAATGTGGTTTGGCACTGCTTAAACTGGCATGCTATATAAAATGAAACTCTGCCCTCATGAAAAAAGTACTATAATCACCAATCATAGAATCATCAAATGGTTTGGGTTGGAAGGAACCTGGAAGATCACCTAGTTCCAACACCCTGCCATGGGCTAAGACACCTTCCACTAGATCAGGTTGCTCAAAGCCCCATCCACCTTAGCCTTGAGCACTCCAAGGGGTGGGACATTCACAATTTCTCTGAACAACTGTTCCAGTGTCTCACCACCCCCACAGCAAGCAATTTCCTCTTAACATCTAACCTAAACCACTCTCTTCCAGTTTAAAGCCATTTCCCCTTGTCCTATTACTACAGGTCCTTGTAAAAAGTCCATCTCCGTTCTCTTGTAGCCCTCTCTGGTTACTGGGACTGCTCCATGGTCTGCCTGAAGCCTTCTCCAGGCTGAACAGCCCCTACCCTCTCAGCTTGTCTAGATGATCACAACTAGGATCAGATTAAAAATATGCTTAAGGAAATTAATTTCTTATTATCTCTTATCTCCTACCAAACTGAAATGTGCTCTCTATACTGTCTAGAAAAAAACAAAATTGTTGGAAGTTTTCTGAACAAGTCACAGTTCTTACTTAGGCTTCAGTGATGAGATGCACAAGCAGATGCTTCACGTACATCCTGCATGTCGCTGCTCAGAAGGTCACCAACTATCTTCTGCTGTTACAATCATGCAAATTCTAGAATTGCATCTATCCATCTTTTAAAACAGCTATATGGCATGGAATCAGCCATGTCTTCTCCTCGCCAGAGTCCTGCTCAAGGCTGTAAAAAGCTCTGGACTGTTCCCCTGGAACAACTCTGCCATGCTATGCATAGAGTCTGTGGTTCAAGTCAAACAATTTCGAAATGCAAAAAAATTCTACCTAAAGACTCAACAGAAACAATGGAAATAAAAAACAAATACCCTTTTCTGCATCAACTTCAAAACTGGACTTCAGACTCCTCCATTAAACTGACACCTGAGAGCACTAGAAGACCATGAAATTTCCAGGGCTTTCCAGCGCAGTTCTTTGGAACAAACAGCAAAACAACTGATTACTTAGTCCTCTGCTGCCCTGGAAACTTCATAAACCTTCAGTCCCTTCCTTTCAGTCAAATTATAGGCATACACAGATGAAATAAATAAAATAAAAAACCTTTGATAGATCTTTACAAAGGGCTATGTGAAGCCATGAGCAAAACAGTCTCTGAATCCATGAGCAGCAGCATCAGGCCTCAATAGCAAACACGTGGCCCTGATGAAGTTAATGACAAACCTTTCACTGACTCCTGTGAATGTGAATTTGACTTTATGCCTGTGCTACATAAAATAATTCTGCTAATAAAAACCAGGTTGCTTCATAGGCTTTTTTGAAGCATCAAAGGCTATGTCTACAATATGGACCACAAGGATGGTGCTGAGGACCTAAGGTCCAAACCCCACACCTTTCAAGAGTTTTTTATTTCACTCTAGCCTAGTCCTGTGGCTGGAACGTCTCACAGACTGCACTTCTACAGCACATCTTCCAATTTGGTTTCATTTGAAAGGAGTCCAACCAATGATCTCTGGGACTGCTACACAACACATACAGTAAGTGGGGAAAATTAGGAGATGCATTCCCAAAGCATACTCCTGATTTGACCTAACACACTAATGCAGATGCATCCAAGGAGCTTAGAGTAAGTCTGTGCAATAAAACCTCTAAAATTAAGGAGTACTGAGGCCCTTATGAAGAGGGTTAGTAGGTAATAGACTCACAGCCTTCAATGTGTTCACATGGATGCAGCAACCTACAGTGAAGGTGAGTTTTACAGCAGTAAGCACTGTGTTTCTGATTTCAGCTATGTTTATTTCCCACCTGCTTGACCTTGTTATCTTCAGACTTTCATTCAATTAGCCCAGCTTTTCTATGTAGCTGAATATTTTATTTTCAGAAGATTTTGTTTAATCTTTACCATCTATTCTATTGACAAGGGTCTTCTTTCTTTCCCTTGACAGCTTTGCAAAGTACACATTATGGCATTAAAAAGATCATCTGATGTCTCATATGCTTGTGATAAACTGGGCTTCTTGCCCTCTTCACTTGGGCTCTCCCTCCCCCTATCAGTTTTATACTAGTCAAATAAGATTTACTTGTCTTCTAAAAAATAATATAAAAATAAATACACTGTGAATCACAAACATTAAATACTTAATTTGAACCAGCAGAAAGACCAGCTACCGGAATTCTGCAGTGGTCTGTTAGCTCGTATGTCTCTGCATGTGCATATTGAAGGAAACAGCAGAAATAATACTTTACAATTTGATGAACAACATATGACACAGAACCTCTAGACTCCCAAGAAAAAGGTTATAAACTCATGAAAACGTAGAATTCTGCCTTCTCCAAGAAAAAACCCCTATACACTCCTTACTTGCACAGATACTAAACCATCATCAGTAAGGCCTGACATATAAATAAATTGGATTAGGGAAGAATATCACCATTAAGGATTAAACTGAAACATGGGTGATAAAAAAGGATATTTTCTGACTGCATGTTGGAGGTCTAAACAATAAGGATGATGCTGTACCATCTGCTTTCAGGCAGACTCCTCCCCTGATTTCAACTATAAGCTAGAAGGAGCCCGTGAACTTAAGTTAAACTGGAAAGAGAAAAAAAGAGAAGGGGGAAAATTCTTAAGACCATGACAATCAAACATGCCATTATCTCAATGCAAGCTGCAGATTTGGAGAATTATCTCTAAAAATTACAAGAACCAATCCTATCATAGGAATAATGAAGTAAAAAGACTACGCTTCCAACAAGTGCAACAGCAAAGTAATATCAAGTTGCAAAATATGCATTAATTTAAAAAAATGAATGAAACTGTCAAAAGGATTGGTCTCATAATAAAGTAATGCATACAACCCATTTCAGTAATTCCCACTTCTGAAAATCGGATTCTTGACTTGACAAATAGCCCATTCCATACTGAATGTTCCACTGATACCGCCTATTCTTTCTTCCCCATAAAAATACAAACATAGAAGGGAAACATTCTAGCCTACAAGCTGCCAGAAGTGCTGTATTAGCCCTTCTCACTGAAAACTCACCTTAATTTCTGACCATGAGTACTTGGAAGAGAAAACCTTTTTAACATGTCAGGCTGCTGCCTTTTCCCTTCTCTCCAAACTCTTCAACCATCCCTGTTCACCTGTCACACATTCCTAACTCAGAGGGGATGGCTTGACTGCTATAAATTAATTACTCTCATAAACCAAGTATTTTTGCTGTTTCCCAGGGATTGCACCCAAGGCGAGGATCAAACAAGCAACACTCACTGTCCAGATATGTAAGGTTCAAGCCAGATGGGAGGAAGCAGACAGAAACTGACCCACATTTTACTGCATCTGGCATTTGCCTTCCCCAAGCTGCTTATAAGAAGATCACCAACATAGATACGTTTCAAAAAGCCACTTTTTAAATGGCAGTAAGCTTCCTCCTGTACCTGAAAAGTGCCTGACTTAAAAACTACAGGTATAAACCACTCATCTAGTATGCAGTGGTCTGTTTTCTCCACAGAAATATCCTGTGGAACATTCACTGGAAGATGCAATAGAACTAGTTCTTAAAGAGACTGCTAAAGCCAGCTTTCCTGTGTTTAGTGGCTAATACTCTGGGGAACCTCAGCTGTAATTTTCAGAATCTTCTTGTGCTGTTTGAGCTTTTGCAAGCACATACTTTTACAACTCTTTTAACAGCTATGCAAAAGAACCAAAGAAAATGGAGTGGGAAATAACAGGACTGACAAGAGGAAAGAGAATGCGGAGTGAAATGAGGGTTTGAAATAGAGATGGTGGGGGTGCACTTGAAACAGAAGTTTAAAGAAAAGTGTTGAGCAGGGAAACGGAACTGGAAAAGGGAAATCAGAAATGTTAACTTGTGATGAAGCACACAGCCACACCTTTGCATCATCTAATATTCAATCCCATATTCCCAGTGACACCCCATATGAAAGCCCGTACACAAGTGAAAAACATGCAGATGAGAGGTGCACCAGGCTCATTAGCTGAAACCATCAGTGAGAATACAACATTTCAAGTACCTCAGAATGAAATACTTCCACTGCTGAAGAATAAAAACACACTTCTGATAGACACGTCTAAAGACTAAGTGGGGTCAGGAAACATGGAAGCTTTTAATGAAATATATTACCAGTCACTACAAATATATGAGGCATGAAAATGACTGTGATCGGAAAAACTAAGTTCTAAGTGCAAGTATCCTGCTGTTCATCTGTGCTCTTTCTCACTGGATTTAAGGAAAATATGCATGTTTCCAGGCAATGTAGAACAAAAGCATTTTGGTTTTTAAACTTTATCTCGTGCACCCTACATCTGAGTCTTATCACCCCTCTGATGTCCCATAGTGCCCCTTTATAACCTTTGTTACTCAATTACTGAACAAGTTATCTCATTGTTACTCTCTTTTGAAGGAAGAGTTGAGCCTCTTTTCATGCTGATAAGATAGCATAAATATTCACTCATTCAATTGTAAAGTGTGTTGAGCAAACTACCAGAGTCTAAAGGTAGGAAGCAGTGATCAACTTCTTTGCTCTCTTAACCCTTTAGTCAATCCATCAGAACAAAGAGACACAGAAGATAGATGCTTTTCTTACAAATGACATTACTGTTCTCTGAAGGAATGGACTTTATAACAAGCTTTGTAACACAGCAAATAAATCTGGAAGTGAAATACCTACCCATTTTCTGGGCCGGCCTCTAGGTCGCTTTTCACCAGTGGCTTCTGCTTTCTGTAAAAGAAACACAACATATTTTATACCTCAGCATTACTTAGCAGCCTCAGTAACTAGGAACTCCTTTCCTGTAACATTAGCTACCATCACACCTCTTGGGTGGCACCAGGCCCCCCAGCTAAGCTGCCATTCTGGCAGAACGTGTGACTATGCTGCTTTTTCTGGCACTTCCTAGGCAGTGCCTCACCTGCACCCAAGGGTGCCCCCAGCCCTGACCCACGCTGTGTCAGGGCCATGGAGGAGAGTGCCCACACAGCCCCAGCTGCCCAGGGCCCTCTGCAGAGCCACAGCTGCCCTGGCCAGCCCTCCGACATGCAAGCTGACGGTGGGGACATAGGGCAACTGGGAAACCTGAGAATCTCCAAGAACATCAAATCTAGTCTTTCACATGCCATCAAAAAGTACGTGAAGACACTAAATTAAAAATACAGCCTGTTTCAAGTTTGATCAAAGCAGTTTACAGCAGCTACAATTCATTTTTTAGTCTCATTATGTTCATGCATGAAATTAATTAGGACAGAGTATCACCATGAAGATGTCTGTGTTCTTATTGGGAAACAATTTCTCTACTTTTCACATGAAGTTTTCCAGGTAAAAGCACACCCTTAGGCTATAAGTAAACCTTTCATGGCCCAAAACATACCTTCCCTTTCCAGGTTTAAGGAAACAAAGTGGAAGAGGCCCTAGAAGTGACAGCTGTATTTTTGCAAGCCCAGCAGTTGCTCCTGGAGCTCAGTTTAAAGGAAATATGGGTCCTTTTATAGGATCTTCCACTAATTCCACTGCGTGACATTGTGAATACTGCTACTAATAACAGTACTTATGTAGTACATTAAAAAACTTACAGAGCTCAAAATGAAAATTCCAGGTTATTCTCCCTAGCTAGGCTATGCTCATCCATACACTTCACCAGGTAAATAATCCTGCTCCACTCAGGATTTTGCCACCACCTGAAGTCAGGGCAGGACTTGCCAGACACAAGGTCCCCAAGAAAAAAAACTTTTAGTACACATGAATTGCGTTCCTTTGGTTTTTTCCCCCCAGTTAACTGTATGTGTATTTGATTTGCCCTTAGAAATCAACTGTGCCATTAAATAAATCACTTGCTGGTCAATCACTGTAACATACACCGTAACCCAATGCTGTGTAAATCGGATCTCCCTAAAAGAGAACTTGAGCTGAGGAACTAGTGGAGGAATCTTTACAAAAAAAAACTGCCCTGTGAGTTAAATGCAATTACTTTGAAATAAATACCTCACAATAAGAAAGCTGTGAAAAATAAAATTCACACTCCTGAAGGGCAAAATTATCACTCAGACTTGTTAAAAGAGTAAACTTGAGCTTTAATAGTTTTTACCGGTGTTACATGTAAGGTGAAACCCTCTTAAGAGAATACTTGTTAAAGTGCATTTACTATATCCTGTAGCTGTCTATTTCAGAGTTTTGTTTCCTTTAACGTTCAATTTCTTTATACCTTGTAACCTGAAGGATGCAAAAAAACAGATATGTTTTAGTGTTGATAAGCTGTAGCTTCCTGCTTCTACATTTACTTCATGAAACACAGGGCACATAAATCTTAAAAAGAAATATCAGTTATAATTGGTCTTAACAAATCAACACTTGACACGTTATCAGAGCACTAAGGCTATTTATTTTCTTGTGTGTATTACTGCTTCTGAAGAAAAGATCCTTTTCCAAAACTCTATTAAAAAAATAATTAACTTTTTGAATGCAAAATGACTTTGGTCTAATAATTAAGTCCATACAAACCTGACACAAATTTTAGCTACAAATTATAATGAACATAAGAGATTTCTTTGAATAACTAATCTTTGCTTCCTGCCATAAACTGTCCCACAGGGTGGCTGCTTCCCATGCGGCTCAGCAGTGCTGAGCTCCACCACCACCAAAGGTCCATGTCCGAAGTGGCCAGTGTTACTGTTGGCTAGTTTGGGTAATGGTTTGTCAAGTGCTTGGGGACCTTGCAGATTGAAAGGCACTATATTCCTGCAGTATATGACTTCCACCTCATGTAAGAAGAAAAACATTTCCATAGCTCTTATCAAAACCAAATCTTTCCCAGAGGTGAGCTGAGCAAACAGCCAGGCATGCCAAAGGTGATGTTTTGGTACAGAGAGATTCTGTAAGTAAATAGCAAGGTTTTCACAGATTAAACTGCAGAAAATGAATGACAAGAACCTCCAAAGTGGAAGTTTTAATCTCCTTTTCAAGAGAAGAGAAAGACAAAACACTCTGAGAACAAACGAAAGGAGCAGTACCAGCACAGTGGTAATGATAAATACATGAAGTTCAGGAAAATATTCCACCTCCTTCTTTTTTCAGACTGCATTTTGCTAAAATACTGTATTTTAGCAAATTGCTGTACTTTCTCCAACAGCCTAAGACTTTCTTTTAATTGAAGCCTTGAAGAAATGTTGCACTATGTATAAGATAGGTAATACACTGGTTCTCCATGAAAGCACTAATGCATTGCCTTTCCTCTTGAACAGGTTTTTGCATCATCAGAAACACTCCGGTCTGTTGGCTCTTGGCTTTAATTGAAGTGTTGCCTCTGAAGCTAGGGGCAAATCCTGACAGGGCTCCAGGCCACCCAGCACTGGTGTTTGGTCAGGGGGTTTTTAACATTTGGTGCTACTATGCTATGAGGCATGACCTTGCTTTTTACAGCTAAAACATGAAATCACCAAAGGTTAAACAAGGGCCAGGTACGTTATCAAACACAAAGTGTATTTCGTTAATAATATGAGCACACCATTTTTGCAATGTCACGTTTGAGGAACAGAACTAAACTTACTCACATTTAAAAGCATGATCTATATGGGAAGTGGTTTTTATTTATCACAGGTGAGAAAGATCATAATTCAGTCACTGCTATCTGGAAGTGAGCTAACAGTCTCCAGGAAATTTGCAACCCACTTAAGCCCTGTACCATAGGGCCATCAAACCCTGCTTCCAAACAGCTTCTCTTAGCAACTCTAGGACTTGACTGGCCATGATCTCTGCCTCCTTATTGCAAAATTGTGCTGTACCCAGCCAGAAACCAAGGCTGTACTACTGAAAGCAATTAACAAGACAAGACAAATATAAATAATTGAATGGCTATAAAGTGCTCTTTGGGCATCTATGTATTGTCAAGGAAGACCTCAAATGCAACAGAATCCGAAGTTGAAGAATTCTATCTACTTTGCAAAATGATCTGCTGGAGATCTCAGATAAAATGTGTCAGAGCTGTAAGTCAGGTAAAATAAGTGATAGTTCTCAGGAGGAAGATTGCTGTTCTCAAAGAGAGTCAAAACACCTAGCCCAGGAATGCGTCCCTCTCAAAAAACCCACATAGTTATTTAATAAAAAAATACTCCTAAAAAAACCTTAGGCATTGACTAAGTACAAAAACATCACACTTTCCATGTCCTGTTTTATCCATTTTAATGCTAAACAAAATCAGTCTTCTGCTTTTCCTATCTTGGTCAAAACATTTGATTTTGAAGTCTCTTATTTTTTCAATGCAGTAACCATGCTACGGTCACTTGATAAATTTGATCTTGTTTTCCCTTTAAGCTTGTAATGACTGGTGTTGATGAAAATGAATGAAGCATGGAGAAGCCAACTAGATTTTCGTGACCCAATTCAGGGCATAGTCCTGATCACATGCAATTTTCTGGTTTGTTTTTTTGGTTTTTTTTTCTTTTACCTTTGGACTGCTTAACCCAGGAGCATGCCTTTCTACATACCAACCTGGCCATGTAAGGTAGAGACAATAGCAAGTGTAGTTACACACAGGATCACAAGCTCTAGTTTTCAGAGGATGATGCATCAAGCTCTGTAGGCATTTTCAGTGAATCTCACTACACCAAAATTCAACATATTTTAGCTGAAGGGAAATTCTACTGAAGAATTTTTACCATTGTATATTCCTGGGACATCCCTTGACAATTCCTTTAATGACAATCATCACAAATGTGTTTCCTGCTCCCAAACAGGAAAGTATTTATGCCTACATGGTATTTTTGGCAAGCCAAACCATAGGAACTAAAAAAAAAAAAAAAAAAAAAGGAAATGTGATGGGCTGGGAAGAGAGCTCACCAAACACATAAAATTCAACCACAAAACACCCAGGAAATTAAAAAGGAAGATACCCCACTATGATCTTCCTGAAAAAACAGTCGTGCTTTAGGGAGGAAAAAACCCAAAACCAATTTCACCTTTTGCTATTAAAAAAAAAAAATTAAATTAATGACAGAATAACTTGTTTAAAGATGCAGACTGCATAATAACAGCCTAATTGTGGGGACTCAAGTGCAAGGTGATTAGGAGTTTTTTGTCTCTACCTCTTCTTATCTATCTGGTAACACATTGTGTTCCTCCTGTTTGTGAAAATTAAACAATGGAGAAATGGTTTGGTCTTCTATAAAACACAATTTATTTCTTGTGTCTAGTTTATAAAAACTTAGGCATGTGTGATATGCAAGGCTTGAAGGAAAAAAGAAAGCGTATTACCCAAAATTAGAGTAATTGGCACATTATTAGCTGTTCAGTCAGTTTTGCAACATTTTGTATGCATTGTCAAGTTTCACATTGCTAATTTCCTAACAAGCACAGTTTGTTTTCAGATGCCCCAAGGCCAGCTTACTAAGACCAAACACAAGCTCTTAAAGCTAAAAAAAATTAAAAAAAAAAACAGAACAAAAATTTTTTAAAAGTCCTGTGAACCAAGAAATTTTAAATATACAACACAACCACAATTCCAGGGAAAATTGTCCATCAAGTGATTTAAGGGTATTTCCTTTTTGAAGCACAACAAAACAAAGCCCCAGTTCTGGAGTATTTTTAACTCACTGCCAGCTTGTGCAATACATTTTTAATTGTGATGTGTAATGCTTTGCAAGAGAACACCCCATCAATTAATCATGAGTGCCTTCTCATGGCTGCTCGGTGGGTTCTCCTGGTCGCCGTTTATCTAACATGTTGTGAACACTCTGGAGCATTTCAATGAGCTCCCTTTGAAACACACAGGGCACGCACTATTCTTTAGAATTCCAGCCCATTCCAGCTGGGTGTCTAGTGCCCAGGTTCACATGTAGAGGGGCTTAAGCTAAGATACCCAGTGCTCTCTCTGGGAGTTGAGACAGGCTGGAGCAAGTCTTAATGAATGCATGTATGCATATGTAGTAAATATGTGTACCACAAAACTGAACATATAGTTCACTCCTTTTAGAGGTGATACCCTCACCACCAAATGAAGCTTTCTCACAGCGCCAAAACATTCCCATCCATATTACAATTAGAAAAAATATTGGAAATAATATTACATTAAAAGATACTTTGAGATACCTGGTGAAAAGCTGAACTATTTTAGAGAGGGCTAATTATCAATTTGGAAAAAGGGCTAAAATATTTATTTGAAATGTGATACCAGTTTTGTTCTTCTAGTGAGGCCTTATAAGTGTTTAATGTTTTAGAGGATTTATCAAACACTTACATACTTTATCTATAAACCTCGAAACCGGTAAGACTTGTAATTACATACCCCTCAAAGGGTTTTTTTCTATTATACAAAAAGACACATGGTCTTTGGTCAATTTTTTACATTAGCAACACCCAAAAGCTTTAATTAGAGCAGCAATTTGATGCATTCTGAAAATCAAAATGTTACAATTAAATTACTCAGTTTATAAATTAGACTAGGAAAGCTTAACTTTGTACCAGAATCATCTGGAAAACTCTTGATTTGATAAACCTACACATATATGAATGTTTTAAAATTATTTTCCATTTATACTTATTTCCAAATCACTTATGTAAATGCAATAATGGCAATACTCCTTTCAGAGCCATCTTTTAAAAACATTACCACAAATTACTTAAAATTTTAATCTTACTACAAATGTTTTTCTAGGAAAGCCAACACTCCTAGGAGTAATATTTAAAATACTAAAGCTCACATTTGGATTTGCTAGACTAATAAAAAACTTCTCCCTCTCTTCTGAAGAGTGACATATAAACTATTTTAACATGAATCTGAGGAATGCTTTTACTGTATAAGGAAAAAAAAAATCAACATTTTAAGCACATTACCTTGCAGAATGGCTTTGAAAGATTTTTAATACTAAATTTGTAAAGCATTTTTTACTAATTCATGGATTTCTTGACAGAACATGCTGCTTTTTTTCCAGCCCATAAAATTAAAAAAAAAAAAAAAGAAAAACCAACTAATTTTTGAATTTAAAGACAGTTGGAAAAGTACCTCAAACAAATGTTAAAAACAATTTAAACATAACAGACATTAAACCATAGTCACCTTTTAATGATTTAATATTTATCAGTAGTTGCTATAGTAATTTATAACACTGAAGACTATCAAACTTAATATGGTCAGTACCATAGGCATACTGAAAAATGAACCATAATTAGATGAGGACACAAATACCTTCCACACGTTTTGTCACGCACCTCCTTAAAAGACACTGATACACTTTAGCACTACAGTTCACTACCAGATTTTGTAAGCTTTAGTGATTTAGTACCCCTAAACTAGTGCTAACTGCTGTACAACCAACAACATAAACAAATCCCCCATATCTGTTTTCAAGCCCATACACAACAATTTGCCTTCACTAAAGTAATTCCTACAGAAGGGTATGCATGATTTGCCTTGATAACACAGCTTTTTAATGGGGTGCTTTCCCCAATTCAAATAAAATTTAGTCAAATTTTCATGTTGTATTTGTGATGTAAAGTCCATGCACTAAATGCAGTGACTTCAGGGAGCTTCTCCTGTGGCTGAAGGCAACCAGAACCACCAGAATAAAGTTTGGTCCCATCACCAAGCAGAAACAGTGGTTCAGAAGACTAAAAGCACTTCCAGTAATAGTCTCTTTGAAACTGATTACTAAACAACATATAACAGGCTTTTACTGTAACTGGAAGTTTACTTTACCATCACATTTTAAAGCTGTAAATTTCAATATATGCACTTATTTCCATCAACACATAATTAGATTTACTCCTAATTAACTTGTGTTTGACAAAGCACTTAGCTTTAATATACAGATTTGGTCTGTAGTAGTAACAACTGTTAAGTGGGCAAGAAATTAATCTTCCTCTTACAAAAATCTTAATGAAGAAAACAATATCCTTAACATTGACTTCCTTACTAGATACAGGACATCTCATGGTTTCTTATGAAATACATTGTTATTACACTAATCTGTAGACTACTAAAAAAGATGCCCTTAGAGGTTCTGCACTTAGGGTCTTGATGTTAATTCTAATTTTAAAAATGTGAAATTCATTCTTTATGTAGCTTCCATTATTAAAAGAGTTCCAATCCCACACTTCACAGCCTAAATTACTGGATTTTTTTGCTACCAGCTGATAAAAAAAACAGCATTAGCAATTTTATCTCTTTAATAATCTCACCTTCTGAGCTGCTTTAGAGGGACTCTTGTTTTTGCTTCCTTTGGGTCTTCCTCTTGGTCTTTTAGGAGATGGTTCACCAGTTGGTTCCTAAATACAGGAAAACATGCTTTTGTGGCAAGAGGCTACAACTAACCCAGATGTTATAAAGGATAAACTAAACTGAGAAGTTGCTTAAAACATAGGAGTTAACAGTGTCATAAAATAACATAATATAAATAATGCAACATAAAAAAATTAGCAACTCCAGGTAGAGGAAAGAATATATTTTGCACAATAAATGAGTTTAACTTCCCTTGCAATTGCATAGGAAAACTTGGTAAAGTGTGAATATTCTAACACATAAGTTATAGCAGGAAACACATTTTTTAAAGATGGCTATGATTTTCCTCATATAAGAGCAGTTATTTAAAAAATAACACAGCTACCCATTTAATTTCAGTTGCATTGCATTACAGCAAGATACAATTATCACATGTAGTTTCTAGCACAAGCTTTTTTGAGGAAAAAAGTTAACTACCAGAATATTGTAAAGTAAGATGAGACTACTTGCCTCTCAAGGGGGCAAATTTTTTTTTGTTATCCTGCAGTTGGCATTATATTCACACCTATTCTAAAGAAAATTGATTTGTATTAACATGCAAATTTAAACGTTTCTTCAAATAGAACACTTGTAAGACAAAATAACTCAACCAAAAAAAATCTGAAACAAAACCCTAATTCTAAAATGAGTCAACACTGATTATTTTAGCTATTTTCTTAACTAGTTCCTTTGTCTGCCAGTAAATAACCAGTCCTTAAAACTGGGTATGAATTACTAAGAATTCAGATTCCAAATATTTATTCAGTGAATCATAAACACTTTAAAACTCTTCTAGTCTTGAATATTATACATTTCATTGATATTACAGGATGCGGTAGAACTAATTAAGTGCAGTTTGTTAACTTAAACCAGGTTAAAGCCCTTCAGCTTTCATAATTCCCAGGTAGGATAAGGGGAGGCTGGCGAGGGGACTCCCCAAGTGCTGCAGCTCAGTGGCGAGCCCCGCAGGCACTGCACATCTGGGCTGAGCACGTTGAAGGAGACGCGTTTTTCTTTCACTTCCACACATTCAAATGCTACAGGAGGAAAAAAAATAGGGAAAAAAAAGGAAATAGAAAATAGAATAAAGAATACAGAATAAGAAAATGGAAAATAGAAAAAGAAAAAAGAAAAAAAAAAAAAGAAAAAAGAAAAAAGAAAACAGAAAAAAGAAAAAGAAGCCCAGGCACAAGCCAGCAGGGTCGGTGGGTGCTGGCTGCCGGGGCTGGTCGAGGGCAATCAGGGGGTGAAGCACAAGGGGTACAGAGCCCGCAGTTACCGGGCCGATGGAGTGAGTGTCACCAGGGGCAGAGGGAGGTAACGGGGGGGCTCTGCTTTTATGGCTTCCCAAAAAAAAGTACTTTCTGTGAAATTTACAGGACCATATCAGGGCGGGGGAGGGGAAGGAAGCAAAGCAGCCGGGTTTCACCCGGCTCGGGGCTCTGCTGCTCAGCTCTCTCCATGTTTCGAGCCCCTCGAAGGCTCTCGTGGCAGTGGGGCTGATGCCAAATGAATGGCAAGTAAACACGTTTAAAGCCCTCGGAAGCTCGCTTTAAAATGAGCTCCACGGACAGCCCTGCTTCTCAATCGTGACTTCCGAAGGAGGCAGGGAAAAGGCTGCGGGCGGCTCCGCGCTGCCCCCGCCGAGCTGCGGGATTAATTGGTTGCATCCGCAGGCAAAATCCTCCTTCGGCGGCGCCGGCGGAGGGGCTGCAGAGCGCGGGTCCCCCCCGGGCCCCTCGCCCGGCGGTAGGGCCTGAGCGCGGCTGGGCAGCTCCAGGCGATGCGACAATGGCACTTCGGGAAAGGAAGGGAAGGGGGGTGGGGGTGGGAATAACACACGGATCTAGCAACCTTAGGGCGAATTGAGATCTTGCAAGTCAAAAAGGGGAGACCAGCGCGCCCCTTTCGGGGCCCAGGTGGAGGCTGTGGGTGGAGAGGAGCACAGGGCTACGCTCCCCGCGTCCAGACTCGGCAGCGTTCCCGTCGCCTCGACCTGCCGCGGGAAAACGCCGGAGCAAAGGCAAAAGGTGTTGCAAATACAGGACAAGCCCCCTCCGGCTACCTCCCCCACCTCCATCGGCAACGGGGGCACCTCTCTCCATACGATCAGGGGGGCGAGGGGGGGAGGTGGGGAAGGGGGAGAATCCGGGGGTGGCGGGGGTGGGGGGGGAAGGGAAAGGCGGAAAAAAACCCTATGCGACTTTCTAGTCACCCTCCTCTCCCCCAGCCCCAGCAGCTAGGGGCAGTTCAGGGGCTGGGCTGGTCAAGATCGGAGGCGGCAGCAGCGCCCGGTGGGACCCGACACATGCACACACACGCGCGCACACAGATTGAGATATAGCGAGGGCTCAGAGAGGAGGGAGACAGGAGAGCCCCGTTCCCTGCTCCTCGCTTTCGCAATTTCAAAATCAGCTCGAAATGACCCAGCGAGCGCTGGTTGGTCGGAGCCGCGCTGCTCCATGTTCCCCATTTACATTGAAAAGCCCCAGCTCGCTCCCTGCACAATAGTGAAAGTCCCGAGGAGGCTCCGCGGTTCAGGCACGGGCAGGCAGCGCCCCGTCGCTCCGGGGTCCCCCCGCCGGGGCGCCCGACGGAGCCCCTCGCTACGCCTCTGCACCACCTCGCCGGGAAGCAGCGCACAACAAAGCCCCCACCGCCCCGTCGTCAGGACTCCTTGCAGCACAATACGTACATGTACATGCCTATAACACTATAGATCTGCGGCTCTACGTATCTATACGATACTGACTTGTGGTTGTTTCCTGGGTCTGCCTCGTCCTCTCTTCTGAGGCTCTGCGGTTGCAGGTTGCTCCTGGGCAGCAGTGGAAGGCTGACCGGGTCCCTCACCTTGTGCACTCATCGTGACTTCTGCTGCTCAGCCTGAAACCAGTCTCTCCAAAGCACCTTGAAGGGGGGGAATCAAAACGAGCTCTTGCTGCTTTTGCTGCTCGCTGCCACCACCACACCGGACGTCCTGGTGCTGCCAAAAAGGAGAAGAGAAGGGGAGGAGGAGGAGGAGGAGGTGATGGTGGTAGTGGTGTTGGTGGTGGTGGAAGAGGAGGGGGAATGAATCTCTCTTACAATTTAGGAATGGTTAGTAACATGAAGCAATTCAAAAGAGGAGAGGTTAAAAAAAAAAAAGGAAAGGAAAGGCAGAGTAAATTGCAGCCCTGGAAATGCAAGGAGAGAGGGAAATAGTCCGAGAGTAGTCGGGAGCAAACCAAGAAGAGGGAAAAAAGTCCTACAAATTGAAAGCAAGTGGTGGCTATCGCGCTTAGATCGGATCAGGACAAATTAAGATAAGACACACTGAAAATGGACTGAGAACACTGCACAATCTTGCCAGAAGCATGCACCCTGGGAAGACGGGGATTTCGGCAGCAGCGGGAGCAGCGCGCAAAAGGAGCGATCATTTAAAAATAATAATAATAAAACGATTTGGGAGATTGGGAAGGAAAAAAAAAAGGGGGGGGGCGGTCCTGGGTTCGTGTCTGTGATGCGAGCTCCTGGGACTGGAAATATTATTATGCGAGTCCTGCCCACGGACTAAACTAGGATGAGGGTTAAGGGAGGGAAAAAAACCCCAAAACCAACAACAAAAACGAAGGAAAAGAAAAGCCACCTTTACCCGCGGGTGGAAAAACCAGGAGGGGGCTGTAGGGGGAAAAAAAAAAAAAAAAAAAAAAAGAGAGAGAGAGGAGGAGGCAGAGGGAAAACGCGGCGATGGGGGGCTGGCGGTCGGCCAGATAAAA
>JAYDZK010000056.1:32437636-32460784 GCA_034509185.1 Euphonia xanthogaster | reverse complement strand
GTAAAAATATGTTTTAACAAATCTTTATACTTAAAAGCTCTGTCTGAAAACATTCCTAATCTTTTATTTATTTTTTTGAAAAATGATATCAGTAAGAGACCATTATATAATCACAAGAAAATTAAAGCTCTCCAGGGCATGATCTTAGCTGTGCAATTAATGAAGGTGGTTAAAAGTACAAAGTGAACCTGAAGCAAAATTTGTACCAGAACCACACCTCATTATGTTTTGCTGCTTAAGTCTGTCATAAATAGAGATGTTTATTACACATCTGCCATTTAAAGTACTTATTACATGCAGTGTTATATTTTATTTAGATTTAAAAATTTAAAAACACATGATGACAAGCTGTGTTACTATTAACACATGCCTGAGGGGCCAGGCTGCACATGCACATTGTGCCTTAGGTTATATTGCAGTTCATTCACTTCAGAGTTACAAATCATTTACAGAAGTATATTGTGTAATTAGTGTGCCTAATTTCATTCCACGGAGTTTCATTGGTGTGAAAGAACAATCAAGCCCTGTATATCCATCCACATTTATTAGGCCAAACTTTGTAGTCTGTCCTTGGAGCATCATTCCTTCCTCTGCTTTCAACAGCAAAAGGCATTAAAATCTCCAGGACTTCCCAAAGCAAAAGCAGTTATTTACGTTCCTTGGGATTTTTTTTCCTTTGATACAGAACTGACTCCAGTGTATGGGCAGAAAGGGCAAGAGATGGTGCACCAGTTATATGCTTCATAATTCTCTCTTCTTCAGGTTTGTTTTCCTGAAAAGACTGCCCTCCTGGACTAGCTCCAGGGCTGGCTTTGAAGAAATCTTTCACAGAAAATTATCTTGTCCATAATGCAGAAAATTGTGTCATTTATCCCACTTATGAGACAACTTGGAATTTATTTACAATATTTTTCAAGCACTTTTTCTTGGCACTTTTGAAGTAGTACTTAAGTGGTCAGTGTTCATGGGTAGGAACTCCAGTTATAGAAAGTACTTTCTTTTTCACATTGAAAACAATAGAACAATGCACACTGAAGAAACACTTATTAGATACAAGAAATATGATGTTGCAAAAAGTAATAAAAAGGAGATGCAGGAAGTTATTAAAATGGAATATTAAGAGAAGCCAAACCACGTTTATGTGCTAATTTCCTCTAAGAAATTTTACAGTGTTTGAAAACTAAGAATTGCCTTTTAGAAACAACAATCAAGCGTTCTCATGGATTTCCACAGAACAATACCCTGAGACGCGATGGGCAAGTACGACATAGTAAGGAGGTGGACAGACACAGGTGCAGAGTTACTGGCAGCTCTGCTCTGAAAGCAGATCCTTCATTGCACGTCTCGTTGTGGGTTTATTATTAACACATGTTTCCCCTTCCCAATGACTTTTATGCCTTTATTTATTTCTGGAACGCTGCTCATGTTCCTGAGATATGATTTTGAAAGAAGATGCCTCAAATTCAATCAGAGGAATGGTAGCCCAAAGACATGTTATTTTGCATGTTTGTCTTATCTCTTTTGCAGAGAGAGGCATCTGCAAAAAGCACCGAGTCTCCTTCCTTCACTTGTATTGCCAAGGGTTTTAGCAAAACAGTGGAATAAATTCCTTAGATAAAAAATATACTGCGTCTCCTGACAGTTTAGAAGATGTTAATATCTTGGGGCCAAAATTTAAAGATTTAAATTGATTCTTATTCTTCCACTCCTTCGGTAGAACTCCATTTGTTTTAACAGTTTTGCCTGAGGCACAACCTCAGGATTCAACTCTTAGAGAATACCAAGTATCTTAAAAATAATCCTAAATGCAAGTAAGGTCCTTCAGGCCGAAACCATTCCAGGGTCTACAGGAGAGATCATCATAAGTCTTTAAGCAGAAAACTGAAACATAATTTTTTAAGCCTGGGAACACTGTTTTAAAGCAACACTCTTTGATGTTCTAGAAAAATATAAACAAAAGATGTAATTTGTGAGGTTGATAATTGATCAAGTTTTCAGAGTGCAAAACAGCCCTACAGGAATCTGGTAGAAGTATCTGAAATTACTGTAGGGAAGAAACTTGATCTTATTTTAAACATAATTAAAGCCTTCTGCATCTCCACAAAACCTCCAAAACCCTGGGGATCTCTGATGGTTTACCCTCTGGGGAGAACACACAGATATGAATTTTAATAGTGTCTTTTGGTAATGTGGTGGATAAAGACAAATTGATTACAGCAGTCTGGAAAAAAGCAGGTGATGCGTTACCAGGGCCATTGGGTTCATGTTTTCCCAGACATGGTAAGGGCCACCCAGATTGTAAAAGAAAGCTGATATCTTTAAAAACTTGATTTGGGGCTTGATAAGGCTTTCTTATTTCCGGATACACTGGATTATATCAAAAGAAAAATAAGACGTATGATACAGATTCTGTCCTTGTGTACACTAAACCAAATCTAGGCTAAAACTTCTGACACCAATGGATTTGCCTCAGATTTATGCCCAATGGAAGAGCAGTGCTGTCCTTTTTATTATAATGTCTGTCGTTATTATCTGACAAGCACTGTGAAACCAAAACAGAGTAAAAGTCTGAGAAATCTGAACTCTGAGATAAGTACGTCTACAAATTTGCATGGAATACCAAATAGAATATTCTTGTAGAAGTCCTTTATGAAGATATTTGTGCCTGGTCACAGAGGACATGGTTGTTTTAGTTCTGTTTCCAAGAGAAACTAGGTGTGCATTTAGATGGGACATAAAGTGAGTTTGTGGTGACAACTGTAGGCTCCTTGCACTCTATTTCTTTCTAGACCACTTGGAGTTATACTAATACAATTGGAAACAGACATATGAACTGAAATGACAATTCACTAACATGCCCAAATATCACAGCAGATGGAAAGATGGATGACAAGTCTATTGTCATTGAACTTTGTCTAATTTTGGTGATTGTTATTTGGTTCATGTGGATATACACACACCCGTTCAAGTTTGCACATATGGATCAGGTTGACCTTTGATCTGCTTTCAGATCTAGGCACTTTTCAGTATCATAGGTATCCTGCAGCCTGCCACAGACCCATGAACTTGGTGTGCTGGGGAGCTTTACTCATTCCAGTGTTCCATATTAGCCTAGCTTTGAAAAGGACCCAGTACAAATACAAACTAATTGTCCTTACAGACATGTGGCCCTGGAAAGCTCTGCTCAGCTGCATCTAACTGAAAAAAATAAGACAACTCTTTCTGTGCCATGGGAAAGGTATAAACTTTGCTTTATCAGATGCACAGGGTTGTCCTTTAACAGGGCTAGAAATGAAGTAAATCATTTAAGACAAGCACAAAGAGACAAATCCTGAGTGGTCATCCTGTCTGCCAAGACCGTTCATATTTCTAAATTAATGCTAAGTAGTCCTTACCTAGATCATAGCACCTATACTGAAAACAGCAAGTGGAACTTCCTTAACCACTAGAATGAAGTCATGCTTGGCCTTAGATTCTTAATTTCATTTTCCAGTGGCACAACCCTTATAGAAGGAATACAGAAAGCCCATCTTCTCCCTCATTCCAGTAGTCTTTAATCTGGCAGTTGGATTGCCCTGCTGGGAGGCAGTTCTCTTGGGTGTGAAACCCCACCAGCAGAGCTGGGGATTGACCCAGGTCTTTTGTGTCAGAGGTGTGTGCTCAAAACATTGTATCAAAGGCAAGATGGCAAGGCTACCAGAACTGGAGCCTTGTTTAAGAAGATAAATGAGCTATGCTGGGTCCTGAAGAAAGGAAGCTGATAACTTGCTTCAAGAAGTGCCAGGCTGCAGATGCTGGGTGAATGGAAAGAGTTCCTAGAGGAACAGGCTTTATCAGATCCACTGGGGAGCAGGTGTATAGTATTACCTATGTCCTTAAAATTTCTCAAGTGGCCAGTTCCAAGCTTCTAGAGCAGCTTAATTTGTCGGCTGTTTTGAAAGCCCACTCTTCCCCTACTGCAGAGGGAGCCTATGCATCTAGCAGACAGCGAGCGCCGAGGAGCAGATGTCAGAAGGCTGGTGTTGCCACAATTAACTTTTAGGCACCTAAATCCTCACTGGATCTGACCTTCTGCATCTGTGAACCATTTTGAAAACCGAACCACTAGCCTAAATTCTTCAGATCTTACAGAATGGTGACTGCATACCTGAAAGGACTAGGTCATTCAGCTTGCATTTACAAAGGTGTGCTGGCTTGGCAGCCCATGTCTACAAGTTGTAGGTATCCCAGGAGTCTGGCTGCATTCCTTTGTCTACCCAGGGAACTCGAGATACAAATAGGCAGATATTTAATTTTATTTGGTTTGAGGTTTTCCATGCAAGGTCTGAAATTACACAGGTCTGTAATGGAGACTTCTTCTGAGTTACAAGCCAGTGACAAAGCTTTATATAAATCCTATTCTTTTATCCTAATAGGAGCTAAAAAGGCCTCGCTGGTATTATGCAAGTTAGTTTCAATCTTTTGATCCAAAGCTTGTTTTATTGTATATTTGAAAATAATATTCTATTATGCAACTCTCAATCTGCATCAATCTTTCTCCTCAATAAAATACAATATAGTAATTCACCTGTAGAACAGCAGAATGTTTTCATCTCGTAATAAGCATCAGTGCATGGTAAACAAGGAGATGATGTTTTCCTACTCAACAGAGTGAGTCTTTCACGTGAGAAACTGGGAGAGGACACTGCTAGGCACACAGAAATTGTGTAAGAACACATGTTGATGTCTTTTCTGATAGATTTAAAAGACTGGGACTTACTGGCTTCAGAGAGTGACTCAAAAAACAATCAAGACTAATTGAAGCAATACTGTGTAATATCTGTCATATACTTATATATCATAGTATGATTTTACAGTTTATTTGCAATCTACCAGAGTTCATACAATTAAAACAACGATCACTTAATATAGTATGACAACAAAAACCTACACAATAAAAGTGTCTCCATGACTTCTAGATGCAAGGATATGGGTTTCCCACAGAGTTGTGGCAAAGAGTCTGTAAATTACAGTTGTTTTTTTCCTTCTTTCTTATTTTGCTGTTGAGATGAAACATCGACTAGTTTCTTCTATCCCATTCCAGCCCTGGATAGCTGTACTCATTACAGAGCTAACCATAATATGCTAGCATCTAGGCTGCCATTTTTCAGTGATGTCAGTGATGTTGCCAGAAGCACTGACAAGAACTGCCATACCATGGCTTTAAAATTATCAGAAAGTAACTAAGCAACATGCATATTGATGTGGAGTACAATCCCATCTCCCAGAAGGTCACTGACTGATGAAGGATCACAAACCCAAATAGAAGGAAGCTTCATGTCAATTTACTGGCATATAATGCTCCTTGTGCTTAATTGTTTAGATCAACCACTGGTAACTTCCAATAGAATAAGTTCAGCTTCACAAGTTGAGGGTTTGTATTTCTACAGCTCTCAGTCTTTGTTCACTGTTTTAAACTGAATATACATGGTTATAACCATCTAGTTGCTTTCTTTGTGCTTGCTAAGTTCATGGTCTGAAACTTGCAGCAATCAGTTCCTTTTCCTAGCTGTTTACCAAATTAAGTCGTATTGCAAAATCCATTCACATTGGAGTAACCTCCAGTTACACTGCGAGAGTAAGCATCATATTTGTCTTCCCAGCATTGTTCACTACTGCATACAGCCTGAAAAAGACACAATGAACAGTTCCTATCTTGTCATTTGCCTTAGCTGGATCCCCCATCTGAGACCTTCCAACGAATTACCCATCTGTGCCCTGCTTTCTTGCCTTTATAGCTCAGAGTTCAGATTTGATCAACCTATCAGTCGCTTTGACAAACTACAATAAAGGAAAAAAAAGCCACACAGCTATAATTACACATTGCTCTTTCTAAAAATGTGACCAGCTTTCAAAAGCTATCCAACACTGTGAGACACTCACTGACTTAGCAGTACTGCTGCCAGAAAACTAGCAGGAGCAAAATTAGCCAGCTGAGAATATTAATGAACTTCAAGAGAGAGATCCGGAGACCTGTCTTTGAAGAGAGCAGCAGAAATAATACAGTTCTGTAGTATGGTTCTACCGTGATGAACTTGCTGTTCCAAAAGCCAGTATACTTTCATAATCTGCCAAGGCTGACAGAAGGAAACAGCCAGTCAAAGCCTGTAACTTAGGACCAAGCTTTCCAATTGCTTGGGCAGTTTCTGACTTGTACAGGTAGCAGTGAAGAGCAGTGGATTCATATTTCACAGAGCTCAGGTACAATGCAAACACTGATGAGGGTCTCCTGAGAATACTTTGTGGGGTTTACATGTACTTTTTTTTCTCTTTGACAATACTGGCAGTAATCTGCAAGGAGTTGTTTCTTTGCTCCCTGTGGAACTTTTAGAACTGGTTTCTGTTTACAGAATCAAAATGAGAATCAGTGAGGAGAGATAGGGAAAGCATGAAAGCTGAGGTAGAGCAAACAGCAAACAGGTAATTAGCAACCTTTGTTGGTATCAAACAAAACCTTTCCCGTTAGCTTTTGTTTACTCCCCCTATGTAATAGGTGCTCTGTCTTTCATTTTTTACAATCCTACAGATGAGTTAACAGAGAGGATCTATCTCTATAAAATAGGGAATCCATTTTAGTAGGTTGACTGAGTTAGTTGGCTAGTCCTCCCATTGGAGCAATTTGCTAACAGCAGGAGTGTATCCAGCAAAATGTAGTTCTTCACACAGACCTCCCAAGTTGTCCCATCTCTCCATCAGAGAAACTTTTGTGAGGTCTGGGGAAGGGAGAGTCCTTTTGTACAAATATAAATAAAAATGCCATGTCTAGGTGGAACCCTGGAAAAATTCCATGGAAGACTATCTCATTATGAACTCTTTTCCTACAGATAATACACTAATCTGAAATATTAAAGAGCAAGACAGAATATCATGGGGAAAGCACAGGCTTCAAGTAAGTGGGATCTGGACTCATTTGCTTTTGCTTTTTCAGATTATCTAGAAGATCTTGGGTGAGAGGTACAGCTGCTGTGCCTCATTTTCTCCACAGAAAATAAAAATTAATTAATGCCTCGATGTGCCTCCCAGAACCATCCGGAGAGATAATTTACTAGGATTTATAAAAATCTTGTAAGGAGGAGCAATGTATTTTTTAAATAAATAAAGTAAGTGTGGCCCACACTCCAAATTTCTAGTTCAATACACAGAACAAGGATTAGCCTGTAAGCATAATCCTTAACATTATTCTGTATGATGTGCAGTATCCTGCTTGGAGATGCTATCTTGTTGTCGGCACTTTTCTTCAACATAGTTACACTATAAAATCTATCTCAAATCAGCTGACTGAGCAGGAATTGAATGTGTTTGGTTGGCAATCGTTTTGAAGGTTTCTAAACCTTGATAGTTCCCCCAGAGAACTGCACTTGCTTTAGGCAATCCTTAAAGCTAGCAAGAGGAGACCTACACAAAGGCAGTTTTGATGATGTTAAAATGGTTATATTGGGTTGTGCATTTGACTTGGCTTTCAGGAGAATAAAATGGTTTATACAGGCATGGGTGAGAGAATGACTTAAAAGTGCAAGTTATGCACCTGGACTATTAAGCTGTTTGTCCCTGTGTTCCTTAATACCTGGTTTCTGTCTCCAAAAATGCACATAGGAGTATTTTCAGGCTAAGGATATATTATAGTCTCTCATCAGTTAAACAAGTGGGACTGAAAAATACCAGGTTCTTACTATTTCTTTTCTCTAATGCCTGTTTCAATAGAGATATGAGTTCTGGGAGCACTGTATGACTTCATGGGTTTTTTTTCCAGAAGTAATGATAAAAAAGTAACATGAAAGACTAGCCCAAACAAAATCTTTGAACTAGAAGATGAACCAGATAAAAGACATACATTTCCCAATTCATTGCTATTTGTGCTTGTGAATTTTTGGCAAAGAAAGTGCTCCCTTGAGTTCCCAGATGCCCTATTCAATTGGAAATCTTAAAGGCACAACCCAAAGTACGGGCAATGTTTCATGAACAAAGGAAATAGGAAAATAGCATCTATTAATCACCCTTTCTGAGTGCAAGGATGCTTTAAAATTCATTTTGGTTTATATTTAAGAAAAAAATTTGCATGCAAACTTGCCAGGATGCATGTTGGTCAAAATGTATTGTGCTCCTCTAGCAGGAGCCAGGGAGGGAGAATATAAACTGCAATATTCCCTGGACTTCTGCAATATTGCATCTGCTCTCAATTAAAGTGAGATGTGGTTTCTAGGGACTATATCTATGGTATTTATCTTACAACCATATTTTATTATTATTTTGCAATGATTTTATGAATTGCAATTGTAGCTTAAATAAAGGGGTGTGCAGTAGTGACCGTATTGTCTACATATTCCTTCTGTTGAGAATCCCAATACATGTCATGTTACTGTCAGAGATTTAAGGAACAGCCATCTATGAAGTACGTGAACAAGACTTAAATAATTAAATCCACTACATCCACAGAAGACACTCTCTATTGAGGAACAAAAGGAGAGAAGATGAATGTGCTTTCAAAAGCCTAGAGAAAGCCACCTGGCAAACCACTGTCACTAGGTTCTGTGGAAAACAAACACAGACAAGTCTTGAACTTAAAACTCTAACTTTTAAATGCATAAAATGGAGTTTCATCCAGCTGCGTTATTTTTTCCATCCCCCTTCCTCTGAAGCCAATGGGGAACTTCCACCTCAGTTAGTGACTGGCTCAAGCATTAACATGCAAGGGCTCAGAAAGGACATTCTGTTTAAGAAGGATAAAATCTACTAATCAATTCTAATTCAATCCCAAATGGTTCCCAGAAACAGGTCTATTCATACTTGCCATGTGAAATCACTGCTCGCAGCATATGGCCAGCTGTCAGATGACCTATGTTACAGCAGGTTTCTGCTTTTCCCTGACACTGAATGGTTTGTTAACATTTACCAGCTTTCTGTGAAAGGGATGGTCACAGCCAAAATTCATTCCCTCTGCCCTTTCTCTTGTCAGCCCTGCCAAATTGTTACCCTTCCTTTCTGGTTTATGGTACAAGCAGGTAGCTCTGCTAGCTGCTGAGCAAGGTGAAAATACCCACCTTATGCTTATGATGTAGGGCAAAAAGGAGGCCCCAAACCAAGTATTGAGAGTTCCACTGTCACCCACAGCATCATCCCACACTGCCAGATGTTGTCCTCTCTGTCCTGCAGCTCAAAACATTCATAGAGTCTATCTATAGCATGCTCAGCCCCACACACAGAAACTGGAATATAAGAGCAGAAAAACTAGACAATAGGAATGCTTGAAGACTCCAGAGGGCATAGGTACTTCTGATGAAGTGACCTTTACAGGCAGACTCGAGGGTCCAGAATGAGCATGGTTGGTGAGTCAGTTTGACAGCCAGCTCATCTTGTTCTTTGGACAGATTACAGATGTGTCCCAAGAATCTAATCAGGATAATTCCCTGCCAGGAGCACGTTGATTATAGAATATAAAACATAAAAAATCAAGTATCCAAAGCTCTAATAGGTGCAATAATAGAGGAAAAAAATACTTTCTGTTCTGATCAGCTTTTAAGGAAGAGCCCTGCCAGCAAAACCACAGAAATGCCAACAAGCCCATCACTTAACCAATATGAGCTTTGCAAAACTGTACTAGTTTAATACACACAGTTTTACAGAAAAGGTTTAGTCCAGAAATGTTTCCGCAAAAGAAGCATAAATGATCCAGAATATTTAGGCAGAAGACCGTGCAGTAGACCTGGCCATATAATCAGGCATTCCCATTTTTGAATGGTTGAAAACACTCTCTTTTTACATAGCAGCCACTACAGAGAAAAAGGTAGTGACCACTTGTTACCAGTCAGTGTGAAAGGGAGTACTGTTTCCAAACCCAGCAGTCCAAGGTGACTATTGCTAACCAGGTTAATGTGAAAAGGATTGCTTTTCAAAGCTGTGTGCTGCATTAATATTGAAATAATAACTTCTATTTACAGCACAGCATATTACAGTTGCTCCTGTGCTGTAACTAAAATATTTTGGAAGATGAAATACTTGAGAATTTCTACATTCCAGAAAAAGGGCCAAGAAGCAGAAAAAGCAGGCAGCAGTTTGTGGTTTCAGTTGGGCCTGCCCATTTTAATTGCTAGTATCTGACACTTCTTCAGCCAGCCCTTATTAACATTAACCAACTACAGTAGTAGACTACTACACTGATGTCACAGGAGAAAAGAACCAGCATTTCTGAAGCAGCTGAAATAGTGAAAAAAGAGACAAATTTGCATCAACAGATGTGTTTTACCACTAATGATCATGAAGCCATGACAGTTTTAATTACCCAGCCTACCTCTTATAATAATGGCCCCATAAAATATTGACTGAATAAAAAATAACATCAACATACATAAAACTGAAAGCAGATGACTGAGATTTTTGAACCAGAAGCCATTGCTGGAAAAGGACAAATGCTTTTGAGAGTCTGTCAGCTATTTGGCTAGATATATTATTTTAAAATTAAATCTACCAGTCATGGCAACCAGATAATTTCTTTCAAGGCTCTGAATGTGCTCCTACCAATTTGTAAAGAGTGGTCCTATCGTGAAATTGGCCATTGACAGAAAGTAAAATGGGAGACAATTCAGCAACTTCTAGAGAACCAGTTTAACTAATCAAAGAAGTTTGCTTATAGGGCCCAGTCTTACAAGAACCTAAGAGTAATCAAACCCTGGTCTCAACAGAATTTGAGGATGATAAGCACCTTGAAGGTTCAGTTCTTAAGACAAAAAAATAAGTCAGAAGCAGTTCCTAAAAAACTTTCATGAGGACCTATGAAGATCTTAAAAACATTTAGCAAAATGTGAAGCAATTGGGAAGATTTAGAGGAGCACTGCAAATGCTTCTTGTCAAGGTAAAGGAGCTACCCGTACACATTTAAAATGTTTACTGATTTTGCTGCTTCTTTTTTGATTGTGGTTTTAGCTGTCTCAAGTGGATGCCATAGCTGGCAGACTTCTAAAACTAGTGGATTGACCAAAATTACAGACCCAGAATCTTTCCCCTTTCTCCCTATTTTGTAAAAATTACAGCAGGCAGACGACAGTATATTTCTATGTGTTAGATTTATTGAATCTTAATCTCTATTTATATGCCCTTCATACTCTGGTAATTGACATACCTGTAGTGCATCCTACTTTGCCACAGTGACAAGAGACTGACTAGACCAGACAAACTTTTTAAAGGCAGTAAGTGAGATCATAATAATTTAGGAAGCACTCTTGAGATCTTCATACAATTAAAGAAAAAAAAATCATGCTCTGAAATCTATATACTTAATGTGTTCCACAAAAGCCACCAACAATAAACTTATAAACAATCTAAATTAGTGGCTTTACTTTAACTGGTTAACATATCTTAGTGGTAGGGTAGAACCTTAAATAACAAGCACATTTGCAAAGTTTTTGTCATGGATTATACCAAAGTGTCTACATATGTACAGATGTGCTGTGGCACTGAACAGCCTGCAGTTCACAGCCAAGGATTATAAAGAAAAAGGTTACTTTGTATAGTCCTTTCTTCTTACAGAAAGTATTATGTTAGTCTCCTCTTTTCAGATTTCTTTACGTTTACTTTACAATTGCTAAGCTATATTTACATGGATAATGAGTTGTTATCATTACAACTGCACTCTATTATTAGACTAGTAGCTTCTAACTACCGTCTGCATTCCTCTATGACTGTGCTTTCAAAACCTGCTCTAATGCAGAGCCTTAACCACCCTTCAAAACTGAGGGGAGAAAAAAAATCATGCGTTGGTAAAGCCTTAATCTGTTAATCTGTTCAGGACTCTATCTTGCTTTTTGGGTCTCACAAGGAAATGGCAGGGTTACACTCCCAATAAGTGGACTCAGGTTCTGAGATCCCTGGTTATTCAGTGCTCAGCAGTAGCTCTTTTAGTTGTTTACAATAGGAAAAGCTGATGTTGGTCAGTTTGTGATTTTTTTTTAATATAACCATATTGTCAGGAATTAAACTCTTTTCAGTGCCTACACATGTAATCATGGGAAAAGCCACAATCAATCGTTTTTCTACATACCATTTTTTTACCCTTTCTGCATCTTCCACCTTCCAGCTCTGGCCTTTCAGTTTCTCACAGCCATTCCCTCAAAGCCATCAGAAAACTGGGAGACACCTGAATGTGCTGACTCTTATATTCTGCTCATTTCTTTTGAAAGCACGCTATTCATTTGATTAGCAGTGAGCAAGAACAGGCAACCCTCTAAAGTTGCTAAAAGGAGAGTTGCTGTAATGGGAAGAGAAAATAAACCTACATGAGCATTCAGCTGTACACAGGCTGTGGAGCAAAGTTAAACTGCACCACTTGTGGCTTTGTTTGAGTATCATTTCACAAGGGCCTGAGAAGGGGACTGGAATGACTAGTGAAAAAGCATAGCATGAAAAATGGCAGTAACAGGTGCATGTTTTAATAGCATTAGCCAGCAACACCTGTAACCGATAGACCAGAGCATGGGACTTCTTATAAATGGACACTGTCCATCTCTATAATTATATGCTGGAAAATTTCATTTCTGAAATCTGTGATAAATTACTACAGAATGGAAGGCATGTTGGCACCTTTCCAGTCATTGAGTTCTTAGCCTCATTTCAGACTTTGCCCAAAGGACCTGCATTAGATAAGCAAAAGATTAGCGTGGATGCATCTGGACAGAATCTGAATGAGGGTGGAATACAGACTGCTTGTGTGTCTGAAGCAACACCACTATGGGAGGAATTGTGGTTCCCACAGACTAGTGAAGAATATCAAGGCTGATAAATGCATTGAGAAAATGGGGGACAGCAATTTTCTGAGGATGATGCAATGAAGACGAAGATAGTGCAGGGTTAGAAAACTGGCATTAAATGAGAAATATATGTGGACCAACCACAAGCATAATTTCCCTTGAGACTAAGTGAGTGTGAGGATAAATGTCTGGAAGCAGTCTGTGCACTAGGGGCTCAGAAGAACGAGGGAAAAGGAAGCAAAGCAAAGCTGTATGAAAACTGAATAGAGCAGTGCTATAGGATACTTCCGAGAAATTCCATTAAAACAGGATTTTCTCCCATCCCACAGATGTTTAACTGCCTGTCAGACATATATGATTTTTACACCAGACTTCCAAGTAAGTACAAATTGCTCTCAGCACGTTTCAAGAACATTTGTTAGGCCATTTTAAAAGTCGGAAGCCAGTTGTAGTTTGGGAGCTGTTTTGTAGCTGAAAATTAGTTGGTTTGTGTTTTATAAAATCAGTCCATAATGGTGATTAGCGTCTTCAAAAACCTTTTATGTAATAATAATTGAGAAGTTTAATATTTTCAAATTGACTACTAAATACATGTAATACTTTTATATCTAATAAATGTTGTGGTGGAATTTGGTGCGTATAAAGGCAAAGGACAAACCACACCAGCACGAGTCAAGGTCTGCATGAAGATACTGCTCAAGCTTTCCCATACAGCTATCACTGCATTCAAGTTCTTATCTGCAATACTTCAATGTGAGACGTGGGCAAAGTCCTTGCAAATGGTGGCACCTCTGTGTGGTTCTGATCACAACTCCTTCTCGTCCCATGAGTATTCCCACTGCCATATTTCAGTCAAGTTGGACTGCTCAAAGTCATAAGAGTCAAAAGAATAAAGTTATTTCTTCCTGTAGGACACAATCCAAAAATCTCATTACTTTCACAAATCATGTGATCCTGTCTGGAGTCTCTAAAAAAATTTGAGTATTCTGATACCGTCAATAACTGCTTTCAGGGAAAATTCTGCTTAGCAAAAGCTTTAATATCTCATTCTTGCTCTGACTGTAAACACAAATCAAAATATTATATTGGCATTTCCTGCTGAATGAATGTTTCCTTCCCCAGTCTATACAACTAATTTTGATTTTAGGATACCAAGTGTTTTATTTCATTTTGTGAATTTGAATTTGTAAGATGAAGACAACTCATTCAATGCTATTTTATCTCCCTCTGAGACATGCAATAAACCTGGGTGGTGTACTGGTTGTAAGATCTACTCGTCTTTATAGTCCTTGTCTGCATACCTACAGCTGAACTAGACATCCAAAGAAGAATCCAGTTCAGAGATATCATCAGACTCAATTTAATGAACTCCAGTTCAAATCACTTCATGCCTTCCCTTCTAAAACAGTTTTTCTCAAGAAAGTTAGACCTCACTCTACACCATTTTTCTGAATCTGTAGTTAAAGTTACATCTAAGTTCTTTCTGGATTGTGCTAGGGACAGCCCACAAGACTTTGCTCTAATTGTACAGACTCAGTTTCTGCCCTTATAAAATCAGAATCGTATCTACTTGTCAAATATATTGTATACTAAATTGTAGGGGGATGAGATCTTCAGTAAGACCACATCTTACTGCAGATTTAGCATACTGTGTGCAGATAGCTTGGCACAGATGTCATAAAACATTATCAGTTTTCTTAAGATTTCCCCAAAGCATGACAAAATTACTTTGGTATTTGAAAGTCCCATCATATGATCATTTAAGCTATTTGCAAAAAAAAAAAAAAAGATGCTATTCAAGTCTTTCAAGACTTTCTTAGTGTTCTTTTGGGTCAGTGGCAGCAATAAGTTCAGAAAGCCTGTTTTGACATGGTAACAATGCTACCTGTGTGTTTCCAGTGCTTCACAAACTGCCCTGTGAAAGAAGGCAAGTTTAGTAGGCATGATTTTGCTAAACTTTCAGCATGTGCATGTTCTAAGTAGCTTGTCAGGTCCATAAAAATCTCACTGAATTAAAACTGAGCACTGACTGACCCACAAGAAGCTGGTAGACTGGCTGTCTGGTGCTGTCTGTAGCTTGATAGCTAGAAAATCAATCCACCAGGCAAGGAAGCATCTTTCTGATTTCTCAAAGTTGACAATGGGAAGCAAAACGCAATGCAACACAGCCGGAGGTCACAGGAGCACTCCTGTGAATTGAAACCAAGGAAAAAGTTGTCCTATGTGTGGGATCTACCTCTAATTTCTTCAAAGGACATCTGGTCTGTCTGCCAAAGCACACCCTTTAGGAGTCTGGCCAAAAAATTGCAATTCCACACTTGTTAGCAAACAACAGTACTGGAAGCTCAAGAACTCAGAGAGTGATATCTCCTGTATTACACAAGAAAAGAGGAAATCTTTTATTTCTCAGCTGATTTGAGTAATTTGTTCTGAGCAAAGAAGGATAGGAGAGGATACCTTCAGTCAAACAAGTCTTTCTCTCCTTGCTCAGCAGGAGACGTTTGGCATGGTAATTTCACTGCACAGATATTCCTTCACATGTGCTATTACTGTGTCCTTTCCTAGGACTTCCAGGAAACACTCTTTAATTAAAGCAGTAGTGCAGAGAAAGGCAGAAAGACAATCTTTCCTACTAACAGTTCTTACATCCAAGAGGAATTTCCTACCCTGTAAATCTTCACAATGCTTAGACAAGGTAAGAAAGCAAAGGGAATTCAAAATTCACATCTCCACCCATAAATCCATTTCTTTAAAAAGGGAGTCCCGTGAAAACATGGAGGAAAATTTCACTACCTCTATTCCTCAACTTTCTGAGTGCTCTTTCCATGTGAGGAGGCTGTATGACTTCCTGATTCACCAGGGAGGGAAACATTCACAGGGTATGCACCAGAGCCCAGCTTTGGTACCCGGTGCTCAAAATACAGGTGGAAGATACACGGAACAGCAGAAGTAACAGACAGAATCCTGCTGGCTGTTGCTGAGGCAGCTCAGAATATACATTAATCCTTCCAAAGCCAATTCAAACCTTTTAGCTCAAATTCTAGTTGCTTTGTACAAGAGCACATTAATAAAGCTTTGTGTTCAAACTGCCAACTTCAGACCACACCACAATCCTTTTGAAAACTTACAATCATAAAAATTGAAGATGTGGGTATGGAGAACAATGCTTTCAAGAGGAAGGCAAGATATTGTTCATTGGTAATTAAAATTCAGAGGTTACTTCAAGATTTCGGCCACTTCAAAAACTGAAATTCTCCCACACATTTTGAAGATATTCTGTTCAGGTGTAACACTGCCTTCCTTTTTTTCAACTGACATTCCACTGTGTCCCAGTATTGATTTCTGACTATATTTGTTGTGGTCAACTTTACAGTTGTTTATAATGTGAGGGCACTCAGTGAGCCCAAAGAAGGGTTGGGATCCTCCCACGGTCTCCCTCTTTTTGCTCACACACAGCAGTACAGAACCATACTTGAGACCTGCCTAGCCCAAGAAGTTGTGTCAACTGGTTCTGTCACTTAGCTGCTACAAATCCTTTCTAGGTAGCTGTGGGATAGTCTGTCCTCATGAAATTCCACTCTAATCCCTAAAAAAATCTGTCATAAAATATAGGTCATAATGAAGTATGAAGTAGCAGGTTTTATTCTCTACTCAATTTATTCATCTTGTAAACAATTAACTATAACAGGTGATGGCTTATCTCACTTGGAATATTTTGCTTTATTCTTCACTTCAAGATTTTGGAGAAGTCTCAAGTGTCGCAGTCTTATCCTCCTCGGGTAAGAAAATATTTTCTCAGGCTGATTTTCCGTTTGCCATCTTTCATTGGAAATTTGGTCTTGCAAAAGAGGGCTCCCAATTTCATTTGGTCTTGCAAAAGAGGGCTCCCAGACTAACATGAGATTATATTTACAATCGTTTGGGTTTTTTTTTATTATAACCCCTCTTATTTGTCTTCAGATGGATATGTTCCAATCATTGCACTCTCACTTCAGTCTTCCCATTATCACATCTCCATAATAGACATTTCCTTTTGGAAACTGCATGACTAGAACAGCATACAATATTTCTACATAAAAAAGGTGCTGCTTTTTCTAAAGGTATACAATTTTTTCAGTATTGTTCTCCGGGCCATTCTTTATTCAACCTAAAAAGTCCCCTCCTTAAAGACTTTACAAACTAATTCAAAACAAGTCCTTTCCCTGTCAAACGCACATTGAAGGTAGGAAGGAAAAATGTGATGTTCAAGCAAAGTCATTAAGATGACAAATTCTAATGCTATGTTATTTCTGTAATTTTCCTTAACAGAATTGCTTTATTTATTCTGGAAATTCTTAGGGAATGATTCTCTATCACCTTTGTACCATAACAGGGCAGCTGGGCATTCCCTGATGTAGGAAATCCCTGCACAAAATAAGGCAGTGTAGGAGGCCTTCATAGGTGGCCAAGGCGGAAAGGAGCAAGTGGCATAGGATAGGCCCTTGGGAACTGTTCTAACTAGTGTAATTTAGAGCATTCCTGCTCTCAGTTATGCCAGGGGCCACTTTGGCATCAGTTCAACCTAGAATCCAGGGAGATGAAAAATGGCTTAGAGCCACTTTCCCCCTCCTTATACCCTGGGCCTGCACCTTGTGTGGTTTGGCTGGCTCTGAGGATCTGGCCCCTACATTTTTAAACAGAGCATTTTAAGTTGAAGTTGAAAAGTGAAAGAAAATGGAATATGAAGAGTAAAAGGAGTAGAAAAGTGCTAAAGGGAGAGATTAAAGGGAAAAAAAAGAGGGAAACAGAATGGGTGGTATTGCTAAGTGTGAAGCAGAGCTCATGTTTAGCAAACTGAAGGAGAACTGGGGAAGTCTGGATTCACTTCCCAGCTACACCAGAGGCTTTTAAATGACAACAATAGTCTGTTAAGGTCACTTTCAAGGGGACCACTGAACTTCTCTGACCAGCTACAATAAATATGTTTAGCTTATTCCCTGAGAACTAAAAAGCTTTGCCTGCAACCACTGTCACAGAACCTGAGGTAATAAAGTGCCTTATAGCCCTAATTACCTACAACAGGGACATGTCTGAAAAAAAAAGACAGCTTTGGTGCAAGGCTGAGATCATGGGAACTCAGCAGTGATGCTCTGTACTGCAGCTTCTCCTCTATTATGTGATAGAAGAGATCATGCTGTATCTGATAATGGAGAACTCAGATCCCATGGTAAACCTGCATTCAAGGTAGACAGGAGAGAGAGGTAGGAAGGGATTTTAGAGTTGGGGAACCCTCAGATTTCATTTCAAAATGTGCATGTTCATCAAGCTTTACTCAGGGTTTCTCTTCACCTTGGTTTCACATCTCCAAAATGGAAATACCAATTCCCAAAATGGAAATACCAATTCCTCTGTAACAGCAGTATAGTAAGGATGCATTGACACAAAATATGTCCAAACTCAACAGCAACTTGTAAAAGGGGGGGGGGGCGGGGGGAATCCCTATGCTAATGGAACTCCAGCCTCAGATTTAAGTGTATCTTGACAAATAGACAAAGGACAGGTGTTTCCAGAATTATGATTCAGCATGTATCCCAACATGCTGATAAAACTTTAAAATTATTAGCTGGAAAATGTGGATGATCTTATTGGAATCTTGCAATATCCATTATACTCAAGCTATGCCACACTATGCAAAGTGCTAGAGCAGGAATGCTGGGCATGTGGACAGAGGTATAAGGTGTGCAAATATTCATTCTGAGCACCTTCAGCATACCTTGTCCTTCAGCCTTTGTCATAGGAGTCTCCAAGGAATAAATCCTACTCTTCCAGAAAAACTGACTGGTAAGCAAGAGTCTACAAAAGAAGGAATTGAAGGAGGGAGAAGGAGAGCTAGAAGCAGAGCATAATTCCCATTTACAGCCCTTCAAACCTTACTGACTATGTCTAGCAGGTTTAGTAGCATCACAGTACTGGTAGGTGTTGTGCCCTGTTTCTGCAGCGTATTTGTAGCAGTCCTATATGATACACCCACCACTACTGCTTGCATGGCGGGAGATGATGTTCAACAGCCCTGAACGTGTTCCCTACCACAAGCCAAAGTCCTTGTTAGAAGTGCCCAGGGAGATAATCCTAAATTTTCCTGACTCAGAGATCATCAAACTGTAAGTTTGAGAGGATTGTCAAACCCCAACCTCTTGTACCTTTCCCCACACACTTCCCAGACCAGTGGAACACTTCTCCAAGCTTCCTTGGTACCCAAAACCCCTTCAAGCACTAGCATTATTCTCCTTTTTCTCTGAACCTAGGGCATCCTTTCTCCTAAGTATGAACCTCCAAACTCCTTTCTGAGGTTTGGAATAGCATCAAGCTGTTCCACTTAGTGCGTCATGTTGCTGCTATTGCTTTGCTTAGCATCTTTGCTTATTGCTTTGCCTCTCCCCTCTGTTACCACTCTTATTAGATACTACATAGGGCCAAGCCCTTGCCTAGTCCTCCCTGTAGCAAAACAAAGCAGCAAGAAGAAAAAAAGAGGGAGAGAGAAAACAAAACAAAAAGCCCCAGTTCCCACTCTGGCAGAGATTTTGAAAAGGTTATCCAGATGGGACCCAGAGGGCGGGTGAGGGGAAGGAGAGCTGTCATCCAAAGGGAAAAAAATTCAGATGTATGGTAGCCCTATTCCTATAATATGATTCCTATTCCATGTGCAAATGTACAATGCAACGATAGTTCTCTTAGCCCGCATGGGCTGGGTTAATTGCATGTAAGGAATTTTTTTTTAAATAACCCATTCATTTGATAAAAATCCAGCCTCAGTGATCACACCAAGCCCAACTATTTCACTAAAAATACTTGTTTCTAATTGAATGAGATTCCCTCCTACTTTTAATACTCTACTCTACAACACTGAAAAGCCAGCCCTGTTGAGAATATGGTTATAATGTAAAGCAAGTGCTTCCACAGTTTTCAAATTTTCTTTGTATTTAAACAGAGCTGGGTAATTTTTCTGAAATAGCCCTTTAAAAATTCATTGGGAAAGAAACCCTACAGAAAATTATGATGTGAAGGGTGAATAACTGAAAAGCTGCAATCAACTGAGTAGGAATGGCCTTTATAATGTCCCTGTAGAAGCACAGGCTGTTGCCATAAGCTTCACCTTTACTGTGTGGCCACACATAATATGTTGCTGTTTTACTACTGCAGTACTTGAAGCTATGAGTGGAAAGATATCTGAAGGCTTATTATGACTGTGGAGGATGCTAAAATAGTATTACTTATTAAAAACCCCCAAACTATTACTTACTCAAAAACTTAGAGAATGACTAAACCCCTGTCCTTAGCATCTATGAACTGAAACCTAACATACTGAAGGTGCCAAACTGATTTGCAGTTTTTCCTCTCTGTCTGAGGCTAATCAAGTTTCTGTCACAAGTTACAGCAGCCCCAGGATTACCTGAAATTCCTGTTGCTACCACAACCCAGCATTTTAAATAGCTTGCTTCAGCTACTGCTATGTGCTACCAAGGGTTTTTTTTATGACAGGGGAATCCCAAAATGGGCTCCGAGAGAGTCCTGGTTAGCATTTTCTTCATGTATTTTTCTAATGCTACATGGGCACAAATTGGAGCTAGAGGAAGAATCTAAACTCTACTAAAAAGTTACCCATCAAATTCTGTAATTTTCAATTTTGCAGTTAGCTAGGAGAGAAAAATAATATGATCGAATCAAAGTGTATTTAAATGCTTACACAAGGCATATCAGAAAGCAGTACAAAGTAACAAAATTATTGAACTCAAAAGGGTAAATTCAACTTTCTCACAGTACTCGAAAGTTAAAGGCATTGTGATAGGGTGGTGTGCAGGGGTGGGTCTAGATTTGATTGTGTGCATTTTTCTGACATCCTATTCCAAATTTTTTTTTTTTTAGGAAATTTCATAAACCACACTAGGCAAGTTTTTTGCTCTAGTCTATCAAAACGGTATTCTAATGTAATACGCTTCAGTGCGAGGGCATATTTCCATGACTTCGGATATCCCTTCCTAGATGTCCTTTACACGTGTTGGCAGATGTGGCCAGAGTCGCAGCCGCAGCTGGCTCTGACTGGCAGATGTCCGCAGCGCGGTTGTGTTTTGTCTTGGCACCAGCCGCGCTCCCCTCCCTCCGCTGCTAAAACTGCGTGCCGGTAGTAGAGTGCGTTGTGCTACAACCCTCAGCTGGAGCGAAGCAGAGATTTTTGTTCTTCTATAATAACTTACGCAGCAAACCCGTTCAGTCCTAAAACTGACCTAGAGAGGCACCAAGAAAAAAGAAAAAAAAAAAAAAAAAAAGCGAGAAACTATTTCATCTATAGATAGGACAGGCAGAAAAAGTAGAAAAAGTGCAGTCAGGATCCTGTAAGCTTGACTTGGGTGTAGTAACGCTCACAACTCTTTTCCCTCCCTCGCTCCCTCTCACTCCTTCCACAAAGTCTGCATTTTATTTATTGATTGGACGTACTTTACAGATCGGAGGGCTCTTCCCCTCACCCCCAGCCCATCCAACCCCCCGGCTCCTGCAGGAGGAGGAGTAAGAGGGGGAGGAGGCAAAGTGGGTGCATTACGAGCTGATTGTGCTCTTGCCCCGACCTCCAACAGCCTGATCTGCCTTTGAAGTTTTCCACCCCTCGACTTGAAGTGAGATCGATTACAGAAGAACAACAGGGACAAAGAATCTGCTGCTTTACGTGCAGCCACTTTCCCACGATCGGGGCAGCCAGCTCGACAGCAGCGAGAGATCACCGCTGTCCCTTATGCTCCTCCTTGCCACCATTCAGAAAACATGCAGCCCCCGCCCCGCTTCACTTAGGAAAGCTGGGGGCAGATTACAAAATTGAATCACGTTGTTTGAGAACGAAGCAACTGAAGGGCGAGTAGCACAGTCTTGGTCTTTGAAAGGAAACAGGAAAAAAAAAAAACCGGTGTTGAGTATTGGGAGTTCTGTGTGGGGGAGCCGCATTTATAGCGTAGATAAATTAAAAAACATGGATAAGTGGCAAAGTTTTGCGAGACGCAAAGCAAGAGCCTCCTCCTCGGGTTGCTGGGGCGCTGGGGGCTCGGCGCAGGCAGGCGGCACCGGGTACCGAGCCCGGCAGGGTCACAGCGCCGGGGAGAGGGCTGCGGCCAGAGGCGCCCTGGAGAGCGCGGCAAACCTTTACCTTTGTGTCGGGTAAACGCGTGTGCGTGCGTGAGAGACTGTGTGTGTGTGCGTGTGTGTGTGTGTGAGAGAGAGAGAGACTACCTCTGGGACAGTCTATAAACCGGGAGGGGAATGAGGGCGGGGGGCGCCGGGACAATTCTAAAGGGCAAAGCAAAGATGTTAAATGCCTTACCGAGGCGAGCGGAGCCGGCTCCGTCCAGCCCAGGGCCGGAGGTTCTAGACCTTGCCTTGCCACAGCCCTCGGGGAGGCCCCTCCTCGGGCGCCTTGGGGGAGCCCCCAGCCCCGAAGCTCCTCCAGCTGGCCCCCGGGCCCTTGAGGCGGTTCTCCCCTCTGCCCGCCACCCGCCGGGACTGGAGCCTCCCGGCCAGCGAGACCCGCCTCGCCCACCCCGGCCAGCCTCAGGGGAGCGCTCAGCGCCCCCTCTGCCCCTCTCTCAGGACCTGCCAGCCCGGCCCGGCCCGCGGCGGGGGTCGGGGGGGGGGACGGACGGGACGGGGACCGGGAACACGGACTTCTCTTCCCTCCCTGGCCCGCCAGGAGTGGAGAGAACTGTTGCTTAAACTCGGTTTGAACCCATGGCACGCCGGCTGGCTTTTTCCAAGAAGAAAAAACGCGGTTAATGTGTCACCGGGCATCCAGTCCATTCATAAAAAAAAAAAAAAAAAAAAAAAGGAGAAAGGGAAGCGGCGGCCGGGCGCAGGGACCCCCAAAGAAGGCGGCTGCGGCGGGGGATTTCCTCCCCCTCCCGCCCGGCTGGGCCCCTCCTCCCCAGACTGCGCGGCGTCGGGGCGGCGGGCGCACGGGACGCGGACAATCAATAGCCACGGTCACAAATTACCGCAGGAAGTGTTAGCTGCGCACCAGCTCCTAAACAAGATCGATGGCCCCCCGCTGCTGCACAGCCACCAAGGGCTCACCCACCCTCCCTCCCTCCACCCCTCTCTTCACCCTCGGCCGGCGAATTCCGCCTGCTCGGGGGACGGGGAGGGGGTGAGGGGGGTGGCGGGGCCGGGCGGTCGCGGTGTCTGTCACACACTAACTCGCCCTGGGAGAGGACCGGGCCCATGCCCAGGTGACATGGGGAGGTCCCCCCGTTCCCCACGGTCCCCGTCTGGGGCGCGGAGCTGGCTCGGGAGCCGCCCCCGGCCCCGCGGACGGTGACTAAGGCCCCTTGTCCCACGTGGGCGGCCGCCGCGCCCC
>JAYDZK010000056.1:32418607-32437471 GCA_034509185.1 Euphonia xanthogaster | reverse complement strand
CTACAGCTCTAACATCTAAAACATACTTCCATAATAAATAAGGAGATCCCTCTGGGATGGTAAAGGGTGTTTGAATACGGGAAGTAAATAAATCCCTAAGAAGCCCTGGTAGTGCGGGAGTGTAAAAAAAGCTTTCACGGGAGGCTGGTGGGCAACGGCTTCTGGGAAGGCTCCCGTCCTGCAAACGCTTCGGTCGCTGCTTCCAGGTGTTTTCCTGGGCAGCCTCGAGCTGCCCCGCCGGACACCGCTCTATCAGGAAGCGGGGTCTCTCCGCTCTCCCCTGCGCTGCCACCCAAGCCCTTGGAGCGCTTGGTGTTGCCTTGAGGAGAAAGCTGCCATTCAAAAAGAAACTATTTCTGTTCCTTTCCGTTGTAAAAGTCCTGTCCTTACGTGGTGGAGAATTACCTGCTCCCTTTTGGGTTTGTTTTTTGGTTGACTGTTTCAACATATGGAATGTTAAGCAGGTTTAATTTGATAATGTCTCTAAGTGTTACAAAACCAGTATTTTCATGCTATTAATTACTTGAGCAATCTCACTTTGAATGTGTGCATTTATATAAGCACAACTATGCCTCCCTGGTATGTGTGTACACTGGTACATCTGTGTGTGTGTCATGACAGGTAACCAAGTCACACACAAAATCCGGTGAGTTGGTTTGTGTGAAGATGCATAATGGTTGTTTTAACTTTCAGTAGAACACAATATACAATGTATATTATAAAATATATATATAATATGTAATGTATATTAAATACATACTTTACTGAAGATAGAAGTGCCCCAAGTTAATCGAGTTGTAAAATACAACCATACAGTTTGGAAAATACCTAAGTCAAGGGTGCCAGCTTAATCAAAACTCTTCCATCTTGGTGGTGGTCTTTTAATTAAACACTAACATACTTTTTTCTTCCTCCTGCAGATTCTTTCAAGCATAAGATGATTTTTGTTAATAGTTTTGCTATCCTTCTCAAGCCTGGGGCTTCCCATATTGATAACTACATGCTGTTCAAATCTCACATTGAATACAGAATGTGCTCATGACATTTTTCTCTTAATATTTTATCATATCTTATTGTTAGGGAAATATTAATAAAATTATGCAACATCCTTGTGGAATAAGATTTCTTATCAATACTGAGCCATCCCAAGACCCAGAATGCAACTATGTCACCTCAGTGCTGAAATTTGAGATCCTTTGCCCTCAATGGCGTTCTTCATTCTCTCCAAAAGAAGATTCAAAATTTGCCCTTTGTGCCTTTGGCTGCAGAGATTAGAGGTCTGTGTCACAGTAGCTTGGGGACTGGTACTAAATCCCCAGCTTGGGTGTTGCTAGTAGTACATAGCACAGCAGGACCTTGCTCAGCACAGATCAACCACCCAAGGTAGAGTTTAGCAAGGCCGATGCAAGTTTTAGAGCCCATGCTGAGCAGCTTGATGCTGTCTCCTGATAGGAGTCACGCTACCTCAGTTAAGGTAAAACATGTTTATTCTTCATTCTCGAGTCCTTTCACGTATTATTCCTCTTCTGTGAGGCCAACGTAGCTATTTCAGTTGAGCAATTTGCTTCCTCTTCACCAATTCTGCAGCTATGTTTTTCAAAATCACACAAAGATAACAAAACCATATTTTATCATTTAATGGTAATGGGGTAATTTTAAATCTGTGAAGAAAGTTTGGACCAAAAAAATATAAACACATCTATTACCTCTTTTGCATCATTAGATTGGTATCCTTGATCTGTCGTTAGTTTCCACACACAGATATAAATATATATGTGGAAATAAATTTAGTAGTCAGGAAAAAAAGCTGATAAAACCTACTTTAATAAAAGTGATATTAAAGACATTCAGTGTACAGAACATTACCAAATGACTTGAACATGCTGTCACCACAACACCATTAGTCTACATCCTTAATGTATGTCCCTTAACATACATCTGTACTCAATGTACCTTGTAATTACCTCATTATGGTTAACTACTGCTGACCCCTGTGTGGAACATGTTAACATATAGAGCAACTGTGAAATAGCTAGGGAAAAGCAAGGGGAGACTTTTCAGAACAAGCTTACAATTGACATGGTCTGGCCACAGAGTTAGCATCATAGGCTTTGTTTCCATATTAAGTCATTTCCATTCCACAGATATTTCTTTAATCAGCAAAACAAAGAAACAGCTATTACATGATAGATGAAGCAAGTCAGAAAAACTAACTGCATGTAACACAAGGACCAGGTAGTGATCAGATCTGGTATCTACAACTCAATATGAAGTCCCTGAAATAATGTCAGAATTGTGTTTACGAAATTCTTCATAGCACTGTTATAAGAAAGAATTACCAAACTGGGCTTTACCACTGAGAAACCACTTGCCCCAAATCCCAGGGCAGTGCTGTTGTACACAGTCCTACAACCTTGGGGAAAGAATAATGAATTTCTACCTCTGTTTCTATATCCTACAGCCACAGTTCCAACTCCCGACTTTACCCATGGCAGTGACAGAGCAAGCTGAAAACTTAGACACTATTATGATGGATTCCAATTATTTCCGGGAATGCTTCCATCCCCTACACCAAAACAAAATTATAGACTCCCTTGTATAAATACAGGTTCATTTTCATGAGCAAAATTCCTCCATCTCTGCAGCCTCCAAAATTAATTATCCACCTCTCCTTCCTCCAAACATAATTTATCCTAGCTGCTTTCATTACTGAGCAGCTATGTTAGCTGCTGCTGTTTCTTTAACTCTTGTTAACTTATGCCTCTTACTGTTTCACCCCCCTCTTGTGAAGTAGTGAGTGGTGAGCAGGAGCATAGGACAGCTGGAAAGCAAAGCCCTGTGTTCTTGGTCCATTAAAGAGACAAGCTGGGGCACCTTTGGCAGGTGGGAGAAAAAGAATGATCAGTCATGGAACTGACACAAAAAAAACCCTATTTTCCTTGAAAAACCCTTAAAAGGGTCTGAAATCCTCCAATCTATTTGGATAACCTTTAGAACTGGCAACTCTGCTAATGGTTCTCGATTCCTTGCCTTTCACTCTCTTGCCTTTTGTAACGTGTTTCCCCTTGCCAGGAAGATCTCTGAGTCAGACAATGCCTGAAGTTCTAATGCTAAAAGAAAAATCTAATTTTGGGGCTTCTTTAAGCATCATAAAGAAGAACCAAGACCACACACCACTCAGAAAACTGCACCATTAGCAGCTGGTGAGTCAAGGCAAATTGGGCTCTAATTAGCTCAAATGTCCTACCCCACTGCACCACTGCCAGTGCTCAGGGAAGGAGAGAAACTGAGAAACCAGCAGGACAAGGGAGATGATTCTCCTCCTGTGCCTCCTTCTTGTGAGACCCACCTGGAGTACTGCATCCAGCTCTGGGGCCTCCAACATAACCAGGACATAGACTTTGGAGCAAGGAGGGCCATGGAGGTGCTCAGGGGCTGGAGTACCTCTCCTGTGAAGACACACTGGGACAGTTGGTGCTGTTTAGCCTGAAGAAGAAAAGACTCCAAGACCACCTCACAGCACCCTTCTAGTACCTAAAGAGGACTGCAAGAGAGCTGAAGAGGAGCTTTTCACATGGCCCTGTAGTGACAGGACAAGGGGGAATTGCTTTAAACTGAAAGTGAGTAGGTTTAGGTTAGATATTAGGAGGAAATCCTTTACTGTGTGGGTTGTGGGGCACTGGAACAGTTGCTCAGAGAACCTGTGGATGCCCCATCCCTGGAAGTATTCAAGGCCAGGTTGGATGGTGCTTTGAGCAATGTGGTATAGTGAAATATGTCTCTGTCCATGGCAGGTGGCTTGGAATTACATGATCTCTAAAGTCTCTTCCAACCCAAACCATTGTATCATTCTAAACAAGACAGCCCTTTCAGGTATAACACATGGCCGGCTGTTTGGAAAGATGTAGGAAGCAAACTCACCTCAAATTTAGGAGCTGGGAGTGGGGGTAGCCACCTTTCCGACCCTTATGCTCCCTCCCCAGCATTTTCTGGGAGCAGGGGGCTGGACACAGCTTCCATGTGAAGGGGATTGCTGCAGACTCAGCTGGAGAAAGAGGAACATGTGGACTGGGCCAGACTGGCATCAACCACCAGGAACACATACATTAAGCAAAAGCTGTGAGTTCTCAACAGTGTCAGACAGCACGTGATTTCTGTGTCTCACTTGTTTTTTACAACAGCTTTTTCCAGAGGAGGACACCATTACTTCTCTCACTATGAATGAGCAGGGCAGGGCTGTCATTATCATGCATGCATCCTGCAGAAGGGTAGGAGGTATTAAAACAGAAAGGTGGGCCCAAAGAAACAGCTCTAAATGACCATACTTAAAATTTCCCATCTCACAAGTTTCTTGGAGTCTGACTCTTGATGTTTTCATTTGTTGGGGAGACAGGGGGTTAGCAGCTCTGCGCACAGTGTTTGAAATAAATCCGTTTCTCCAAATTCAAACTCAAATTCTGTATCTCCAGCAGCAGGTCAGAAACTAAAAGTCATGACCAGAAGTGGGGTCACAAAAGTTTAAAGTGAGGTTTAAAAGTTTTACCAGCTTGATAGAAGTGAAATTATTTGAGCAGCATCTGGGGATGCAAGCCCATCAAAAGTGAAACTAATGTTTAGTATTTTCCATTACTTGTGCATTTTTTCTGAAGCTCCAGCTCCAGGAGTTTAATGATCTTCTACTTACATGTAGAGATAAGGGAGCAAAGAAAAAAGCACGAAAAAACAAGAGAAATGCCTCCTAATGGCTTAAAAGAAATCACCTCAGGTGGAAAGGTTGTGTTGAGTTTGATTTTTTCTTAATTTTTAATTAATTTATTTTTCTTAAGTAATCCAGTACTGACTAACTACTGACTGACTAACTGTCCTTCCCTCCCAGGACAGATATTGCCTTAACACTTTGAACCTGTGCAACTTTGTTACCTCTTTTACATTACTCTGTCCACCTTCAAGACTAAAGTTCAAATGTTCCAGGGGGGCATTATATCTATTTTTGTTATGGTAAATCACTGTCTTTCACTGCAAAGACAAAAGCCTTGAGTACAGCTGTCTCAAAGGCAATATAGTACTAATTTATTGCAGTTCCTTTCTAAATCACAGTAAAAATAAAATTATTTTGCCTTTATCTTTTGATGCTGCAATGGCAAAGAAACTCATTCCTGTACCTAAAGAAAGAGGTGATGTTTGAAAGAAAGAAGTTAGAGAATTACTGATGCTGGGACTTGTATCATTTTATGCCATTAGTTTCCTCACAAAGCTGAGTCTCTTTGGCCTTTGGTTTACTCATGTGTCAAATGGAATAATTTATACTTCACCAGACAGCAGCTGTGAAATAATTAGCTTTTGTAAATGGCTTCAAAATCCCATTGGGAAGTGGAATACCAAAAGAATGCAATGTATTTATGGTCTCTGAAAGTATAGATCACAGAATCAAGATTGGAAGAGACTTTCAAGATCATGTAGTTCAACCATCAACTGAGCATTACCATAATCACCCCTAAACTGTAACCCCCCCCAGATGAGTGCCTCATTCAGATGCCTCTTGAACACTTCCAGAGACCGTGACTCCACCACCTCCCTGGACAACTTATTCCAATGCCTGACCACTCTTTCAGTGAAATTTTGTTTTCTGATATCTAATCTGAACCTCCCCAGTTGCAACCTAAGGCCATTTCCTCTCATTCTTTCTCTTGAGACATGGCAGAAGAGACCAATTCCCACCTTGCTGCAACCTCTTGCCAGGTAGTTAGAGAGGGCAAGGCGATCTCCCCTGAGCCTCCTTTTCTCCAGGCTTCCCCCAGCTCCCTCAGGCACTCCTCAGATGATTCCCTTTCTAGACCCTTCACCACCTCTGGACACGCTCCTGCACATCAGTGTTTGTGTTGTGAGGTGCCCAAAACTGAACAGAGCACTCAAGGTGCAGACTCACCCATGCTGGGTTCAGGGAGACAAGAACTGCCCTAGTCCTGCTGACCATGCCATTCTTGATACAGGCAAGGATGCTGTGTACCACATGGGCACACTGCTGGCTCACATCCAGCCAGCTATTAACCAGCACCCCCAAGTTCTTTTCAGCTGAACAGCTCTCAAGCCACTCTTCCCTAAGTCTGTAGCATGGGGTTGTTGTGACCAAAATGCAGGACCTGATGCAGAAAAAAAATGTGTTATTTTACTACCAGCCACTTTTTGTTAGAATTTTCGCTAATAAAATACCATCATTGCATCAAATTACTTGGTTTGACTATTAGGCCTTTTCAACTCTTCCCATTTTTAAGGTATGCTCTATGTCTGGTTTTACCCCAAAGTAAATGTGTATGCGTGAATGATGAAATCCTTGAAACTTTTTAATGGAAATTATGAGACAGTATGAGCTATCATAGCTTCTCCATATATGTAATGTTTTGTGATGTATGTGTATGTATTTCCTTAGTGTTCAGAATGACTAGCTGTTATGCCCAAAATAGCCTTTGTACTTTACTCATGTGGTTTTTTTCTCGACAGTCACGCTGAGTCTTTGCAGTCAAAATTTCCTAGCCAGTCATGCAATCAAGTACAGATCAGCTGTGTTCACACTGCCAAAGACAGCCTGTACCTCAAAGGCTCTTCAGCTTAGCTACTTCTCACAACTTCCTAAGAAAGGCTTCATCAAGGAGGCTTTACGTAGATGTTTAGGCTATTACCAAGACCACACTTTCCAGTAATCTGACCTGCCTTTCCCTGAAAAGCCAGCCAGGGAGGGGTTACCCAGCTGCCTTTGGAGTTGAAGGGGAAGATGTCCAGAAGCTCAAATTTCTTATCACCCATTATTTTCCCGGGGTGGGGAGGGGAGCGGGAGGGGTGTGCACAAACACTCCCCCCCCCCACCTCTTTCCCCAAAACAAGCAACTTACCAAACACCAAAGTGACAACTTCTGCTTCTCCAGGATGTTCTGGCCAATAGCGATGCTTTGCTCTTGACTTTTTTCAGCTTCTGGGGCTCTCTTCCCTCATCTGCAAGTCTGGGAAGGTTGAGAGTGAGGCTTTAGCAGAGACACAGGCCATGACTCCAGCCTCTGGAAAGCTATTGATTTTCCTTGGGGAGCCAGGGAGAACACTGGTGTGAGACCTGCGAGCACCTGGTGAGTAGGTGGGAGCCAGGCAAGCAGCACTGTGCCCACTTGCATTGCTGAAGGTGCCTCTGGGCAGAGCAAAGGGGGGCCTGAGCCACTGGCAACACCAGCCTGTGTTTCTCTGTGCCTCAGGTGTGGTGATAGCAGATGTAGGAATATGTCTGTAGGAACAGACAGCAGAAGGCCAGTGCTGTCTGGCTTCAGCAGAGCGTGTTTGTACCCCAATCAACACAGCCCCCTAAACAAGAACAGGGTGGTTTGGTAATAATGAGACTTTCCACAAATATGATTTATCTTGAAACAAACTACATTCCGTTTAAAATCCAAAATGGTTTAGATTTTTTTTGTAAAGAACCTTATAATAATTACCCCCCAAATGCATGTTATTCCTGTTTGTAAGTAAATGGTTCTAAAAATCACCTTTCAAACAAAGGAAACACTGACTTGTTATACAGAATTTACTGGAAAAAGTTACTGATTGTCCAGGCAGCCATTCAGGGGTGTGGGTGAGGGGGATGTTTAAATATAGAAATAGTCATAACTACCATGACTTCTAAAATTAAAAAGAAAAAAGAGCACAAACAAAAATTTACAGTGTAGTGAAATTATTCACTGGAAAGTGAGGATAATCCATGCTCATAAAAAGCAGAAAATAACTTCATGCGGTTGACAGTTTTATTATAGGAACATAGGAAAATGGTGACAGAAAATTTTATTTTGATGCTGACTGTTTTATTTGTGCCTCCTTCTCCATGTTTTCTTTTCACACATCTGAGCATTTAATACACCCTGACTGTCATGTAATAAGCAAATGGAACAGTGTGAATTAATTATCTCTTTCATTCAAATGTACATCTTAATTAAGGTTATTCATAGGAGAATTGACATTCTGAGAAATTCTTTACATCTAAGAGATGTTAAAATAACAGAATCACTGATGTTTAAAGACTATCAACTAGGAAAGGCATTTGTTTTCCTTAACTGACTGGGAGGCATAAAAAAGCAATTGACTTTTAAAAGACCTAAAAAATAAAATAAATTAAGATAACTGAAGAACTCCACTAATTTAAACTGTTATTTTTTTAAGTACTGAATATGTAATTAAAAATAAAACCCAAAGAGGTAGCTATTATTAAAAGTGTATTCCACAGGGACAGTTACAGATTTCTATTCGTAAGAAAAAGAAAACTTTTAAAGAAGAGTTAATGGAAGGCATGGCTTATTATTGTTGAGGGTGGAGGGAAACTTGGTCAGCGATTTTTATTTTATTTTTGTTTAGTTTTAAATAGAACCCTCTAAATATTTTTCACACAGATAAACTGGTAACATGGAAGTATTTGCTGGCTTCATGAAAGATCGAAAAGGCTAACTTTTCCTCTGGCATAGCTTAATCATTAGTAAAACCAAAACAAAACACACACTAAAAAAGCTGTTATTTCACCAGCTTGGGTTTGATAAGTGCCTGTTGAGTAGCACAGCAGAGAAAGGGAAAAGGTCAAAGTTTATACTGAGCTGGATGCTTTGTGGGGTCTTTGAATTATGCACCAAGGCTTGAGCTGTCCTTTCCTTGCACGTCCCTTGCCCCCACTGCCTTGCTTCCTGCTCCCGCTTGCTTTAGCCCTGTGAGGAGAGGAGGGGAGAGGGGAAGGGAGCTGGTTTTGACCCAGGATAAGCATCACTCCTTGTCACAGTGGGTATTTGTCACAGGAGAGAATGTGGTGCTAGGGAATGGGGTGGAGGAAGGCAGTTTAGAAGGGAAAGAAAACTGGAGGGAAATGAGTTCTTGTAAATTAAAAGTTGAGTGTCTTCAGATATAATAAATAAAGTACACCTTTGCAGTGGATAGCACAGAAGCTATGGAAATATGGATTAAACCTTTAAAAGGAGAAAGAAAATGAGGAATTAAAAAAAGTTTGAAAGATTCTTTCTTTCCCAAAGACGAGCAAAAGCCAGTGTCAGACACAGCTAAGCATCTTCCCTTCATGTGCCTTTCTTCCATTCCCAGAATCTGTGTTTCCTGAATTTCTCATTTTGAGTCACTGGGGGCCAAAGAGGGGATAGGGGAAGGGGAGACAGCTGGGCCACTGCTCCAGGCTGCTCAACCTGAGCCTGGTCCCATCTGTGGGGCTGTCCCTCCACGCTGACCTCTGTGGAGGCATACAGGGTCCCAGCCACACAGTGGGAAGGTAAATTTAACCAGCTGCTTCTCAGGAGGGCTCTGCCTGCTGGCACACATGTACCACACGCCTACTGACCTGGTCTCCAAAACCAAAACAGCAGAGGCAGGGGTAGGTGTAACAGGTATAAAAGTCTCATGGGCTCATTACTGCAACAGCTGGTCCCATTTAGTAACCAGGGCTCTGCCCACCCCACAGCAAGGAAGCCAGAGTCTTTCCCTGGTGGCTCCTGATCCTAAGCTGGAGGCTGGATGGCAGGAGATGGCCATAAATCCTGTCACAGTAAGGAAGGGATTAAACCTAAGTGTCCCAGCCTTAGGTAAATGATCTAACCTCTACTGTGCTAACCATAACATATTGGTGCCCTGGCTTAGTAACCAATCTCCAGGTGAAGGGAAGACCTCCTTTTGTTTCTGGAGTCAGCGCGAGGGCAGAGCGGCCTCCCCAGGGTTACAGGATGCTCTGCTGACCTCTGGCAGCTCCTTGCTGAGCTGACAGGCTGTGTGGGGTCCCCAGGGAAGCAATTGCTTCCTCGGAGCAGAAGCAGCAAGCAGACATCATAGTTAAGAGGTGATTTGGACTGCACTCTCGAGTCAGGGGCTTAAAAAGAAAACACTACAGTGTGCAACTCTTGGGTGCCTTTTTTTTTTCCCTCTGCACTCATGTATGCAGTTTTGAAAAGGCTTTTGAATTTGGCTCACTCCTGTTTTAACCAGCATATTTTTAAACAAACCTTTGTACTTTGTATCCATGGTGAAAATGATTAAAATCACCACTAGTTAGCTGTGGCTGTGCAAGGGACTGACCATCATTACTGAAACGGAACAAGACCTAAGGCTGCTAGAAGTTGCCTCTCTAACTAAAACTTTAACTACTTATTTAATCAGTTTTTGTTTATTTTGCTGATAATGACGTCTTGGTATCAGCAGAAAGAGTGCAACTCTTGTTTCTATTTTTGTAAGACAAATACCTCCTTCAGCTGAGCTACAGGACAGCAAAATAGCTGGATTGTAACCTACTTGATGGCACAGACAGTGTCCTCTGTGCCCAGCATTCTTTAGGCACAGAATTAAACTGGTTAACTTGGTAAATAGGGTATATTGAAGGCTTTTAGTAATTTATATTTGTGGTAAGGTGCAGTTGGAGACTCAGTACCTTAGATGTTGGATGGAGTGGAGCAGAGATGAAGGCACTGATTCTTCCCTCCTCCTCCTCTCCGTCCTGAGCATTGCGTGTCTTGAAATGCTGCCTAACTAGGCTTGGGAACTCAGGCCTGTTTTCTTGAACCCGAAAATAATTCCACCACTGTAAGCATCTTTAGATCACATTGCAAGGGCTATTGTATGAATATACATTAATTCAATTAGCTTGCTTGTCATGTAGCTATTGTATTCAGATAAGCAGTGGGCTTGTACCTTTAATCTTTAACATTGTCATGTGTTATGATCTGGATTTTTAATGGCTCAAATGTCTCCTCTTTTAGTAAAAGCATTGGTGGCTGTAATGTTTTTACTTGAATGGAGCCCCCAAAACAATTTTGTTGCAGATTATCTAGTGCACATGAACAGTTATGAAGTGATGGAGGTCACTCACATCACTTCAGTCTGTAACATGAGTGTAGCTCATGAAATTCCATCCAGTCCCCAGATTCTGGCACTCATGGCTGCACTGAAGCATATTTGCCACTCAGATTTGCCAGGGCAATATTCCTAATATTCTGTCTTTAAGAGCATCTTTTAGTTTTTAACTCTTGTAGTCTTCTTGCATAACATATGGCAAATCATTTTACCTTTTCCTGCTCCATTTTCCCAAGCTATCCAGTGAGAATAGCACTCACATTCTTAGGACTAAATTCATTAGCATGAATTAGCATTAGCAAGGTGCTCTGAGATGGGTGGGCAGTAAGTCCAAAGCATATTTAAAACTGAAGAAATGTGTGATTCCATCTCCAGCTGTTTGCTGTAGCTTCTCTGACTCCTAAAAAAATGTTGCCATAGAGACTATAAAAGCTGCTGCCTATGGCCCCTGCTTTTATCATTGCTGTACTTTTTCCATGTCATGGTTCACAGTTATACCTTTTCCTTAAGCAGAGTTCCTCTGGTAAAACAGCTTTTTCTTCAACTTCTCTACTTGTGAGGAAAGAGTGCCTTTCATTTGCTTGCATATAAACTTTCTGCATTTTTTTTGTTTTAGTATGACAGTTTTAAGTCTGATAGCTGGCTTTTATTAACCCACTTTTTGTATTTGACCACAATTCTGAAGTGATACAAAAGATATTTCAAATACAATAAAAACCCAGAAGGATTCAAGTTTCATTCATTTCATTCCTTCCTAAAAAATTATTATGTATGTCATTAATGTCTTTTTTCCCCACAGTATTTGCTAGTTAAAAAAAAAAATCCTCTTAAGAAGATAAAGTAAAAAAATCACATTTGTAGTGCATGAGCTTTCCTTTTATTTTTGCAAATGCAGTTTCCAACAGAGCTCAATCTATCTGTAATTACTCAACACTACAGAATCTCTCATTGTGCAGAAGATTAGATAATAAAGTGTCTATGACAAGCACCAATCTTTAAAAGGGCCAGAGAAACAGCACCTAAGATATCAGTAAGAGAAAAAATTCTAGTTGAAAGAATACACTGGTGTTTCTATTTACTAACTTATCAGCTTTGCTTAAATTAACTATGACTGAAGTATGCTCTACCCTTTTCCTCAATTAACTTTTCATTCATTCACAAATTCGTTGGGCCTCACCCTGGAATGAGACCCTTCATTCTTCAAAGAGCCAGGGTGACCTGCTACAGTTTCCAACTAATCAGAGAAACAAAAAAAGGCTGAGATTAAACCCCAAGGAAGCCAGGCTATCTTGGAATTCACTTGCAAGAACAAACATTGTCACTTACAACAACCAGATCTGCAGATATTTAACAAACCCCAGGGTGCTCTATACAATGAAGATTTCCACATTTGATTGCCATAGGAGGTTTTTTTGGTCTTTATCTAATCAAAAAGTTTGCTGGTGTGTTAAACAAAAGCAACTTTCAGCACACTTACAAAGATTTAGACAACCCTCTATGTCCCTGTCCATCGCAGTCAGCTCTGGTATTGTGAATCACAAAAATCACATTAAAATCATAATTCAAACAAAATTTGAGACATATTCTATGTGTACAATTAGTCAATTTATGTCACCTTTATTTTTTTTTTTTTTTGTAAGAAGAAAAGAAACCCACTTAGAATTTATTGTGGTTAATGCTACCATTTCTGAAGAAGCCTTGTAATAACTTACCATTAATTTATCATTTTACAGAAAACGTTTTTTTCAGATGTCTTTTCACTTGCAAGAGTGGGAACTGTGCACTGACAGAGTATTCAGAGTTAAACTGATATCTGTAACCAGTGTTACAGATATCCTGAGAAAATAAGAATATGGCTCTGGAGTCAGAATGTTGGTAAGACTTAAGAAAAAATTTATCTGACCTGCTGGGCTGATGGAATCTCCCTCTGCTGTTGATTGTGGTTTTCATTTTATGCAGCAGAATGTTCAGTTTAGTCAGAACTACCTGGAAGATGCCCATCAAAAAGTGTCTGTCAAAGAAAGATCGATAAGGAGTAAAATTATCAGCAAACATGGATGCAGGTGGTGAATGTTTTTTCATAACTACTATGTTCATACAAGGAAGGAGATAAATAAGGGAGCAAGAAATGTGAAATAGAATGTGCTAACCATGCATTACATATGTCAAGAAGAATGAAAACAGGACAAAAGGGGTGGCCAGCCCAATGGGTTTCGTGCCAGAATCATCACAACACATATAAACACATCTCCAGTGATTATTTTGACTCCCTGTAACAGTAAGACATTTCTTCCTATTGCCTTTGCTGTATTTTGGAGAAACATGGAACATGAATCATTCAGTAAATTGAAAGACAGAGACAGAGAAAATGGACATGCTTCCTTGTACAGAAAAGTCTGTGTGTTCCCAACCTCTTCTGGGAGGTTTAGATGCAGATCAAGAGAAATGTCAACAATGTGACGAAATGAGATTGTTTGTGAAAGTGTGCAGTAGCTTTTGTTTTATGTCTGTATCTTTAAAGAACAACAAAAAAAGTATGTATGTATTTGTGTATGTATGTATGTATGTATGTATGTATCTATCTATCTATCTATCTATCTATCTGTCTATCTTTCTGCTTACCTGCCCACTCACCTACCTACCCGTGTAAAACATTTTTGCAGCCACGAATAAGAAGATAAGCAATGCTCTATAGCGTGAAGTGGAGTGTTTTTGTTTTTTATAAGACTAAGGTAGCTAGGCAAAAGAGAACAGCAGTGGGATTCAAAGAGTCTCCTTCAAGTCAGATGGCTGGTGGAAATGGATTGGGCACTCCCAGCAGCTGTTGTCTGCAGTGGGTTGCCTAAATTCTCCTGCAAGTCCTTCCACTGGTAGAACTGGGGAGTGCTAAGCAGATGGGGGAAAGTGTGAAGCAGGCAGAGAGGGTGGATTCTTCGGTCAGCACAATTATGTCTGAAAGCAGATGTCTGCCAACCACCTTCACTGCACTGAGAAAATGAAATCTGCAGCAACTCTGTGACTGAGGCAGATGACTTACCTTCCATTTTAGCACAGCTGGGGTAGTCACAATAAAATTTTAAATGGCAGTTTGACACTGGATTTTGTTTCTTAAAACACAGCATAATTGGTCTATGAACTTGTGGCTCCTCCAGAACAGCAGCATAGGTCCTGGTCGCATGTACAAGTCTTAACTCTGCTCCCACTAATCTAATAGTCCATAGACTTTAGTGGTAGCAGTAAAAACCCCAAGGGAATAAATAATGACTACTGTGCTGAACACTAGTTTGCACAGCCTGTGCACTTTTTGCAATACATGTTGACATTTGGGATGAAAATTAACAGGATAGTTGTCTCCATGCAAGTAGCAAACGTGTCTCAGACATTATCACAACTGATTTGCACACTGGTTTCACGAGTGCAGTAGCAGAGACATATTAAAACCATTATTGTTTGAGCCCTTTATCCTTTCTTGTTTAAAATTTTATGAAAGACTTAAAATTGCCTTCCCTTGAATTCAGTTAACCTAGTTACTCTGTATTTCTCCATATAGGTTGTGGAAAGCAGGACTTTATGAGTAATTCAAACTGTGCATGAAGAGTCTGTTAACAAATACCCAGTGCCAAATTATTGGGTACACAGGACCACTGCAGTAAAAACAAAGGGTATGTATGGCTGGGAAGAGGAATAGATTTTGTGAGGAATGTGTATTCCCAAAGCAACTGGTAACTTCCATAAACTCTTGAAAACCCATTTTCCATACCTGCCACTCTCACCACCTTCTTCATATAAACTGGGCTGTTCAGTAAGACGTGTAGTTTTCTGGCCCACTGTGCCGTGCTATTATGGCTGAACAAGTTGGGTGAAAACCAGCCATGTGAAATTTTCCCAGCACAGCACACACCAATACAAAGCCTTGCCTTGGTTTCAAATTTCTTTACCAATCCAAAACCCAGACAAGCTTTATTGAAAGGCTTGTTAAGGTTCACAAACCACAAGATGAGTTTGTGGGCTCGCCAAAGAAAAGAAAGGTCTAAAAGAACAAGCAGAAACTGGGAGCAGATCTACTTTGGGCTTTGCCATGGGCTGTCTGTGGGTCTTGGTCAGCTTATCCTCCTTCTCCTCTGTGTCTCAGATTGCACTGCATGAGTAATGCTGCTGAACTCCCTGTGTCTCCAGAGCATCAGGAGGATGAATGGCTGGGAAGCCCTTTAGATTAGTGGAGTGTTAAACTAGGACTAGAGCTGGCTATAGAGACTTCCCAGTAGAGCCATAACAGCAAAGCTCCAACAGAGACTCAGCTGGAGAACCCTTTTTCTGGTTTGCAGAAGTCATCCTATGGAAAATACATAATATTTTCCTGAAGACAATTTTTTTGACTTCTAGTGCACACCTTTTCATGGATTTTGCCTAGATACCTGTGGCTGCTAGTCCACATCCTCTAAGGCAAAGGTAATAATTGTATAATTGTAAAATGCATTTTACTGATTCATTTCTCCTCCCCATTCCAGCAGAGTGGAGGGGGGAAGAGAGGGAGGTTGAGCAAGCAGCTATGCAGTGTTTTATCTCCAGTTGGGCTTAGAGCCACAACAACTGAGCAGGACATTGGAAGGACAGAGGTTTGGGCTCACTGGGAAGGAGCAGGCAGAGCAGGCAGCTTTGCTCTCAGGTCCACAGGCAGACTGGTGTGAGTACGTGCATGGAGGAGGGCTCCTATCTGTTGTGCTACAGCTCCTGACAAATTACCATGAAGTCACTAACTGGAATTAGTCTCTTAGGAAAGATGTGAACCTGGGTTCAGTTTTATTAGGGTCATTTAGGATTTTAGCAACTGCTTTACTAAGAAAGGATGTAAGAAAAGATGCTGACAAAGAAAGAAAAACAAAATGGCAAACATGAAAAACACAGTTAAAAAAAAGTCCATATACTGATGTTTTCATTCAGGTAAAATTATGCTGCTCTGGATCACATACCTATAATTTCATGAAAAACAGGATGGCATGGAAAGCAAGTCCACTGACTTCAGAGAACACTTTGTGGTAAAGCTGAATAAATACACTAATCTGTTTGCTAATCTATGCTGCTGTCTGGAGAAATGCAACTATTTAAAAATGTGAGATGTCAGGTGTGCTACAAGTAATTATACAAAATAAGGTATGTCCCTATGACTCCACATTTAATCAAGCACCTTCTTGCACAAGCACTTTGCTGTTTAAATTCCACAATTGCCTTTTAGTGCAGCTATGTGGTTTTTGACCATGTTATTAGAAGTTTTTAACATATCTTGTTGTTTTGTCTATAAGCTTCACTTTTATATTGCAAGTCTGCAAAGCCCTACCCACAAATTCCTGGTATCGGCCAGAGGGAAGAGAGCTTTTTCATGTCTGTAAAAGAATTTTATTGGGTATTAAGAAAACTTGCTGCAACCACATTCATTGTGGGGTGATGAAATCAGAGGCTTTGTGACAATCCCAGTGAAGTGTCAAGATATTGATTACACTGAACAATTTTGGCCAAATTTCATTTTGCAGAAGCCACACCAAATGCTGTCCAATACATTCAAAAAGGGATTTTCTGCTGTGTATGTCTAGACATACAGTCTAGAGAGGGTAGAGAAATAATGGATACAATATCTGCAGCCAAGCAGTAGGAAACAGGGAGGTCTCTGTTATCTTTACTTCATATTGGATGAAGTGAGTCTGCTGCAGGTTAAGAATTTTGAATTACAGTAGATATCGTTCTGATATAGAACTATGTATCATAAAAAAAAAAAAAAAGGGTGCCAAAATCAAGACTATCAGCTACACATAGGGCCCCAAAAATGATCAGAGGGCTGGAACACCTCTCCTATGAACACAGGCTGAGAGAGTTGAGATTGCTCAGACTGAGGAAGAGAAAGCTCTGGGGAGACCTTAGAGCAGCTTTCCAGCTTTTGTATCTAAAGGGGGCTTACAAGACAGATGGGGAAAAATTTTTTAAGTAGGGCCTGTTGCAATAGGACAAGGGCTGGTTGTTCTAAACTAAAAGAGTAGATTCAGACTAGATATTAGAAGGATATTTTCTACCGTGTGGGTGGTGAAAAACTGGCACAGTTTGCCCAGAGACATAGTGGATGCCACATCCCTGTAAATATTCAAGGTCAGGCTGGATGGGGCTCTGAGCAACCTGATCTAGTTGAAACTGTCCCTGCTCATTCCAGAGGGCTGGACTTTGAAGGTCCTTTCCAACCCAAACTATTGTACAGTTCAGTATTTTTCCAAATGAGGGGTACCTCCAGCTTTTTGATACATTCATATGATTCTCAGCATTTCTGAGGGGAAGAATTAATTCAAAAATGTGTGAGCAGAAGCCAGAAGGTGTACATGAAAGGACTGATTTTCGTGGGAACTAGACATGGCTCAGGCCAACGAATTTCTCCTGCCTAAGAAAGATTAGAGTCCATGTGACAATCATAGCTAAATGAAAAACCCATTTGTTGAATTTGTCCTCATTAGAAGCTTCAGGAACCATTTCAGTGTTACTGGCTCACATACATGTACACATGTGTGCACCTGCACACACACTTTCAAACACATCCCCATTTGTCCTGCAGAAAAAAAGCCCAAACCAATTAGACACTGTTACCTGTCATTTTCAAGTCTGAATACCTGGACACAAATAATCATTAGGGTTATAATGTATATGCAAGATAGCTTCCAAAATGGAAAGTTTGCTATGAACAGATCCAGCGGCCACTTTATAGCTCCATCCCAAAACTTGACTGTTTCTTTGTTTTTATCACCACTAAATACCTTGTAAAGCCAATGATCTAATGGTATTACTACTACCAGTATCTGTATGATACCACTTAGGGAAAAGTCACTGTTTATGCAACTTTATACTGTTTCTGCTGGTTTTACATTTCAGGATAGTTGATACCCACTGATTAAATATGTTGACACATGCAAAACTTGTCAGCTTTAATTAGGTGACATACATCAAGTATTTTTTTTAATAGATTTTTTTTGATACATTACATCATGCTTTTTTTTACCACTTTCTGAAAATACAAGTGCATTTTCCAAATTCATACATTTTGTTTCCACATAAATCGTTTTGGAAGATAAGTCATGTAGATTATCAATCTTGTGTGTATCAATAAGGAAACTGAGACACAGGCGTAAGTCTTTGCTGTTGTAATTCACTTACAATCTAACAAAGTCCTAAGGTTCCCATGAAAAAGACATACATGGAGGAATTTTATTAAGTAGGTTACATATTAATATTATGCACTTTACTTATCAACTTCATAATGAATAATCAACTGAATGCGATTTCTTAAGAGTCGCAGAAATTTTCTGTGACTGTGACATAGTTGTGACATTTGAAGCCATAAAACCCAGTCCTCTGCTGTATGTCATGGGTTCTCTGGGCGCGATAACCACATGTTAAACACACACTTAACCTCCCAGCAGTGCATGTCACAAGGCCACTAACATGTGCATGTCCCCCAGCGGAGCTCCGAGGAAGAGAAGAGCAGGGAGGCAGGATTACAGTGCTGCCCCTGATGATTATTGCTTTCCAGGCTGTGGTCATTGACTGGGCAAGACTGGAAAACTTCGAGTGTAGTTGTTTAGACTACTTGACGGGCTGATAAATAGGAACTTCTTTGTACAGAGCTGCCAGTGGCTTCATACTAATGTGGAATAGGACTCAATAAAATTACTTTTCCTGGGGAGGGGGTAGCTGGTGCTTTATTTTAGCTGGGAGAAGCACTGTCTTTCAATCTGACCGATTGGTAACCGGAGCTCGCCCTCGGGGCCGGGCCCGGGGTGCCGGGGAGCTCGGCTGGAGCCGGGGACCGTGGCGCGGGCGGGCGGTCAGCGCGCCCCTCCTCGGGCTCTTGATTGTATCCCGGGAACTTCCGCAGGACCCCGCACCGCACCCCCGGCGCCGGGTGCCGAGTTCCGGAGCGGCAGCCGGGCTCGCTTGGGTAGCAAGGTGCAGGTTGCGGGCGCGGCGCGGCGG
>JAYDZK010000056.1:32390673-32418556 GCA_034509185.1 Euphonia xanthogaster | reverse complement strand
GCGCTGCCCGCACGGCGCCCCCGGCAGGCACGGCCGCTGCCCCGCGCCGCCGCACGGCCCGAGGCCCCCTGGCGGCCAAGGCTGCCCCCCACACCCGGGCCTGGACCAACCGCGTTCCAAATTCGCCCGCCACCACAGGCTGGAGGCTGCGGGTCCTGCCCACTTCGCTCCAGGCTTTGTTTAGGACCGACTGCAGTGAGGCGGGAGCGGCTTGGTAGGAAACGCGTGCTGCGGAGAGTGGGAGTGTGCGGATGTACGTGCCCGCATTACATTCCGCGTGTTTGGGTGGGCACAGGCAGGGCATGGCTGTGACACAGAATCTCGGAGGTGTTTTGGGTTGATAAGGGCCTTAAAGATCATCTAGTTCCGATCCCGCTGCCATGGGCAGCGACACCCTCCACTAGACCAGGTTGCTCAGAGAGCTCCGTCCAGCCCAGCTTTGAACACATCCAGAGGCATCCATAGCTGCTCTGGGCAACATAGGGATTGTCTCTGTATAGAAGGAAACAATAAATTCACACACACACACATAAGGGTGTATGGAGAGAACCAGCTCTACTGAGCTACTTGTCTTGTAGCTACATTACCAGTATTAAAAAGCAGCCAAACCCATCCCTTTGCTGTAATAAACACAACAGGTTTAAACAAACACACAAACTTAGAGGCCTATGAAATACAAAATAAAATTTTTGGGGAAAAGAATTTGTGACAGTTGTCAACAGCAACACAAATTCCTAATGCGCACTAGAGGTTTTGCTAAGTCTTGAATTCAATAAGGTTTTCCCATTTCTTAATTTGCTGCTTGTTATCCTTGTCAGAAAAATGCTGTCTTAATGCTGTTCTCCAAAAACATAAATAATGATAACTCTTTTTATATTTTAAACATTTTTACTTGTAGACACCAAAAAATATTTCAGGAGAAGCCCACTGTGATTTGCAAGCAAGCAAATATAGAAGCACCAAACAAATGTGTATGTATACCAAATAAAATAAAATTGTGTGTGTATATATATATGTATGTATGTATGTATGTATATATATATGTATGTATACATATATATGTATGTTCCAGTAGAAAGAATGCTTCCCTTTCCATCAAATCTTTGCCAGAGGAGATGAGTTCACTGTATCAAGAGATTTGTAGAATTTGTAGCATTGTGGATTAATGTTATCTGCAGAATGCACACAGTCACCCCCTTCTTTCTTTGTACTCACAACTGTTTTCTCAGCTTCTTTGCCTCACAGCTGCAGTGCTAATAATTTATCGTCCCAGTTGCCTCCCTCATACTACTTGATCTGAGTCTTCTTCAAAGCCAAAGGAGTGAGCTGTTGGATGGGGTGCGATACAGGCAGCATGCGAATGAGGGGGGTGAGAGTGAGCTTCAACTTCTCTTTGGTCATGAGTTCATGAGCCTAGTAATGTTGATGGGCAGGGTAACCAGAGAAGGCTGAGATTATAAAAAATGACCTTTGAGATGAGGCCAGATCATCTTTGATGTAAGGCGAATTTGTATGGCTCTGTTTCTCTAAGCTTGCAGTAAAACAGACCTAGCTGGCAGCGGGAGACTGAGTGGTGTTTCTCCCTGAGCTGGGAGGCAGAGTGATGTTTCTTGCTACCATCTCTGTGCAAATGTCATGAGAAGGGTGAGTCTGATAGCACTTTGGTGCCTGCATGACTCCAGTGCAGTAGTAGCCCCTTGGAAATAGCAAAGGTTGGCACAAATGACAGCAGCCTCTGAACTGCTCCAGCGTGTGCCGGAGGACTGTTCAGCAGTGTGTAGGTCAGCAGCTGGAGCGACAGAAAGGTGTGCTTGGGTTGTACTCCAGGTTTTGGTGTGAGAGCGAAGAGCAGGGCCAAATCGTGTTATTAGACAAATATACAAACTGGATTCCCTCACATGTGGAAGTAGCAGGCAGCCAAATACATTCAGTATCAAACATTTGGAATGGGATAGTTTCCTCTGAGTCTTCATGACCCAGGCTACTAGTGATAAAAGGAAATTCACTCTATGTGAGCTAAAAGTTATTTCAGTGCCAAATTCCACCTCCTGCACCTCATTATCTCTCCCCTTCTGCACTCCTGGCTGGCTTCATGTGAAGGGCTTTCAGTGCTGAGCCAAACTTCCTTGTTTCCATTTTTTTCTTTGCTGCTCACCTTAATGTTTTCCTTTCTCTTTGCATCTCTCCCAAGGCTGAGCAATGCCGTGCATGCACAAACACCCAATCTCCCAGCCACTGCTGAGCAGGAGTCAACTCCATTTTACCTTGTTCCGAAGACAGGCAAGACTCCAGGATAGAGGAGCAAGTGGCTCTGGCCATAAACACGGTGTCCAGTGCCCTCTTACACCCACCATGGTACCCATACATCAGCACAGGGCTATGGCAGCTCTGACAGAATGCTTAAAGGAGACCTGTCTCTTTCCAGAATCACAGCTTGAGACTAGAGGAGACATCTTCCATACCTAAACATGCACCAGATGCTGTAGGTAGGCAAGCTCACAGCTTGTCTGTTTACCCCTTTGTTGATGTAAACTAAAGTAACTCATTGCCTTCACAGAAGACTTGTGCCTCGATAAGTTTTGTTCTTTTTCAGAAATGATATCCTGAAGTTAGACAAGCTCAGTGCTAAATTGAGTCCACCATACATTTTCAGTTGAAGCTGGCCAACTATGTAAAGGTTTCATTACAATCACAATTTCCAGTTAGGAGATGGCCATTCTTGAGAGCATTTTCACATTTTCCAACAGAAATTTAGAAATATCCCCAGTATAAAAAAATGAGACTATCTCAAGCCCTGGACTTCTCTATGAAGGGAAATTTTAAAGTGCAATGTTTTGCATTGCTTTGAAGAGATCCCTTTTCTTTCTCACTATTTCCAAATAAAAACATTGATTTAAATTCGCCCTGTGTGTGAAAATGTCCCATATTACTACATTTTTGTTTTCTCCTAAGAGGGAAAAAAAATTATGTCGAAGTGTGCCCACTCAAACCCAGTGGCTTACCAAGGCCTTCTCACATCACGGTTTCCTGGTGATGTGCAAGCTGCTTTAGAGCGAGGTCTGCAGACACCTTCCAGCAGTGTGGGTTGATACAATTTTTGTAATATGCAGTCTGACATGAGTGCATTCACACTCTGATTGTTGTGCATCCAGAAGCAGATCAGGAATACATTACTGCCTTAGTGGCTGCTCTAAAAGCCCCACCAGTGCCAGCACCTGAATCTCCTTGTAGAACATAAAAGCAGGGCAGGTCAATAAGAGTGCAAAGTGGGAGGCGATGGAAAGATGCAGACTAAAATGTCTGATGGGGTGAACAGCAAGAGTACCCCTAGCTGTTCCCATGGGTTCTAGGGAGGACAATGCAGGATGTGAGGGCCTGGGTGTTTTTGGTCATGTTTTAATAAGGTGGAGAAGAACAGCTTTGGATCCTAGACTGAGTCTAGTGACAGAGTAAAGTCATGCCTCCTTGAGCCTGCATGGACAAGCTGCCAGAGGACCAAGAGCTGCTACTCTGCTATTATGAAGGCCCTGTAGCTGCTGGTCTGTAGGCAGATACTTTTGGAAAAATGATAATCTGTAAATCTTTTAAACTCATTGTCTTAAGAGAAAAGAAACAAGCTACATTACTCATCTCAAGGGCCAAAGGAAATTACTTGTTTATCTGCTTTTACCTACCAAATAGGATGTGTTGGTAAAGACTGCATATTTATGCCATGATTATGATTTCCTTAATAAACAATTTCTTCCAGAGGACCCAAATATCTTTATAAACCCTGTCCCTGTATTAATGTGGGCAAACTGAGATGCCAAACAGCTGAGACATGAGGTTTTCTAAATGACAAAGGAGTCAGGCACCCAGCTCTGCTTGGCTTTCCCTGGGAGCAGTGCATCTCAGCCCCCTTGTAAATTCCAGCCTAAGCGATTTGCCCCAGGGTCACGAAGTGAGTCAGTGTGTAAAGTGAGAACAGAGCCAGGCTATCCTGACTCTCTGTTTCCTACCCTAACCACTGCACTACTCACAGGATATTTGGTCATGCAAATCTCATTGCACAATATCTTGTCAGTAATGTTTTGCCATGAAAAAAATGTCACCCCTAACAGCACATGGATACAGATAGAAATAGTAAACCTAAGCAGTTCTGTGTATTCAGTGCTGCAGATGACACATCCCACAGTCAGATCGTATTACAATCAAATATTTGTGGTGAAAGGACTGAGATGAAATGATGCAGTCCTGATAATATGGCCATTAAAGACCAGATGTATGCACCTGGAAAATGAGACACACTGCATTAAGTATCAGGCCACAAGTACTCCATTTCCTATTTGGGGTCAGTTCTAAAGTCAAATGACATCACTTCTCATGCTGAGAAGACTCTTTTTAGTCTTAGAAATTAATGTAATAATGAAATATTGAAATATTGCAAGTCAGGAATTCATATATGTTCACTTAGCCCAAAGAAAAATATGTTACATTTTATATATTTATATATATAAACTCAGTTAGCCGGTGACATAAATATCAATTAGTTAGTGCAGCTGGAAGGAGAATTTGTCACTATAGATGAAACTGTCCTTCGTATACTGAAATTAGTGGGTTATAGTCAGTTATCTGTTTGGGGTGTGTGTGTGTGTGTGTGTATGTCTGTGTGTGTATATATGTTTATATAGTATTCTCTTAGCACTTGCCCACTCAAGTGTTGCACTGACATGATGAATTGATATGGGTGTCCTCAAGCTGCAGGTTCATCTTTATAAATTATTTTAAATTTAAAGTAAACTTTAAAACTTTAAAATGAAATGTGTCATTTTCATTCTGTGAGAAAGAAAATGAGAATCCAGAGGACGAGTTAATAACACAATTCTTTTCTTGACCAAGCAGTAAATAAACACAACAATAAATAAATGCAAATGTTAGAAAACATTTTCCTTGGTATTCTCTACAGAGATTGAACTTGCTGTGAGCTTTGCAGTGGGTGTCCAGTAACTGAGTATATAATCTATCACCTTTCCGTTACACTGTCTTTAGCTGGAACACAAGACCAAGGAAAACACCATTTTGCCTTAAAAATAGCCACACTCTCCCTGAGAAGCAGATTACACTGAGCCACAGCAGACTCTGTGGGTGGGGAAAATGTTTCTCATTTCCATGTGCCCATAGTCTGTTAGCATTATTTACACTGTGGGATTTCCCAGATACCCAGAGGAGTGGAGCTCATTCTGGTAAATGTTGTGGAAAGATGTCATGAGAAAATAGTACCTGCCTGCAGATATAAACTTTGTGTTTCCACTGTGCTTCTGTGCACTGCTTAGACAATGCAAATCTCTTTCAGTTGCCATTTTCCAATACATTACAACGCCATAATTTTCCATAGTTTTCATAGGTGAAAAACTAAACTGTGCCTTCTAATCATCATGTGCCACTAAAGATGGGAAAGTGGAGCAGGCTTGGTTTGGCATCCAAGTGGTTAGAGGCCACTACTGGATCATACCTTTTGCATGCGTTTGTTCCTGCCAGAGTATTTATCACCTGCATTACCAAAGGAACCATGTTTCCATTCAGCAAATTCTGTTCACGATGAAAAGTAATCCACAGTGTAGCTGGAGTGCCATGATAGAGAAGGTCTAGGAACCATTAAACATGCAGAGAGCATGAGCAGAGAGCTCCAATGAAAGAATTTTAAGGCAAGCACAGTTTTGATTCCTTTGTTACTAAGATTGAAACTCAGGAAATGAGAGTGTTTGGAAACTAAAGCAAATGAAAACTGAACTTCCTTCTCATTCCCATTGTGCTTGGGTTTGAATTCTTAAAACCATTTTAAAACCTCTCTAGCAAGTCAATAACAGCTCCTGCTAAGGAAGGCTGCCAGGGATGGAGGGCTAACTGGCAATGCCTTTGTGTCTTGGACATCTGTGGTCACTGGTCAGTGCAGACTAGAGAGTCTGCTGAGAGTTCTGCAGCGGCAAGAACTGATCATCAGCTGTCAGCCACTGAGGCTGTGAAGGATGTCATCACTTGTCCTGCCACGAGCACCTTGAACACAGTTATCTGAACTTTGTTTGCACTTCCCTGTCTCCTAGCTTTGATAAATATGAAGGTCAGAAGTCTGCACGGAATCTGCCAACTGCTGTCCAGGGTAAATGCTGTCTTAGACCCATGACAAGGGAGCCTCATTTGGGAGACATCAGTTCCCCTTAAATGGGATCTGACAAAAACCCATGAAGAAGACCAAAACTTGATGAGCAGAGTGAGACTGAGCACTTGAATGTTTGTGTCCATCCTGTCCTGGATCGGTTATTGCAGTTACTGTCTGTGTTTGAATCCAGAAGCAAATCCAGGCTGGGTTATTGCAGTTACTGTCTGTGTTTGAATCCAGAAGCAAATTAACCTGTTGTCCTCAGTGGAGCAGGTTACCATGAACCCTCTATTCTTCTGCTCTCTACTCCTTCACTGATTTGTTGTGCAGTTTGTTCTCTGTTTCCAGCTTTTACTTCTGATTTTCAGATGACTCTAAGGTTAACTTAGGACCCCTTTGAGTCATCTCACTACCACATTGCCACACTGACTCACTCAGTTCAGCTGTGTTCCACGAAGATAATACAGCTTACAAAAGTTTGGATGAATCAAGCATACAGAAAACATTTTATGAAAATCTAATGAGATTTTAAAGATAGATTTAATGATGTATGACTAGTGCTTGGGCATGTGACATCTTCCTCTTTACAAAGTGCTTTTTTCTTAGAAATAGCATGATTACAATACAGGTGATTAAAATGTTTCCCACTGCCCAAACTACACAGAAAATCTCTCCCTAGTAGTTCCCATGACATATAAAGATCTCATTTACCTCAGTAGCATTTTAGCATCCCATAAAGAAATTCTATAAAACCCCTAAGAAATCCTTTGCCTACAATAGGAAATTGAGCAATTTGATTTAAACTCAGCCAGTGCTGGCTCTGGGTTTGCTGAAGGTGTGGACAAACCCAAACACATTAAACATGATATACATGGCTAAAACACAGTTGAAGGAAGTAGGTCAAGAAGAAGTTGGCTTGCTTTCTTCTGACAGGTTGGGGCAAGTCTCACCAGTGTAGTTGCATTTGGCTTGTAATCCAGCCTTTAGTTTGGATCTTTCATTTGAGAATGACCTGTTTTGTCTTAATTTTATCCCCTCCCTCCAACAGCAGGGGTTTTGTCTAACAGCTACACAGAACAGCTGCTTGGACTATGCATAGGCCAGTTTACATTAGCCTGGTTTTTCTTGAGAAAGTCATGGTTTAAACAAATGGTTATGTCTATTTTAATAATTTTTGTCTTCTTTTGAAGTGTTTTTTCAAACATTAGCTTTTTTTTACTTCAAAATCAAGTTTAGCTTTACAAATTAGTCTGCTCTGTCATGTCCCCTTTAAACACAGCTGTTACTACAATGTAAACAGGGTTTTAAAAATTTAGATAAACAGTTACAAGAAAGAGGTCTTCAAGTGTTTTTAACACATGGTCAGTTCTTGCTTACTTGATTTTCCTTGGTTTAATAATAGAATTCAAAATACATGCTGTAGTTCACAGATGTCAGTTCCCAATAATAACACTTACATAGTGTGTTGCATTTGCAGTATGAACAAAGAGACACCAACTAATCCTCCAAATGCCTCTGTGAAAGAGTGAGCATTGTTTTATAGGAGCCAAAACAGAGTTTTGCTGGTTAGAGTAGGAAACATTTGCAGTGATTTCCTACCCTTGCAAACAGCTCCAGTCCTGTCAGTGACAAGAGCTGTTGGAGCCCTGCTAGTGCTGCAATTACCGTATGTAATGGATGTACATTACTACATGTAATACCTTTATGTAGCAGCAGCCTGTTGGAGCACAAGGCAGGGACCAGGGCTTACTCAGTGGAACTAAACACTTGATGTCTGTGAAAAAAAACAACATGGAAAATCAAAATTAGTGGTGAAAATACCATTAATGTCATTATATCGGTAGATCCCATGTTTCCAAAAGAAACCGGTCAAAATAACCAACAATATTTTAGAAATTAAATGGCAGGGCCAAGGTCATCACCAAGGTACACAGTGGCTGGAGTTCAGAGTGGGATTAAAAAGATTCTTTGCTGAGACTCTGGGCACTCATCCTTTCTTGGCAGCATCACCTCTCTTTAACAGAGCTATCCTCGTGCCCTGTCTGAAAATTTTGCCATTATGTTCAGCAGCCGGCCTCGCCAGGACATTACCACCCTGTTAAAAGAATGTCAGTCATGTAACGACAGGGTGCACATGATTTTAATGTGAATACTTCTGTGAGTGAGAGAAAGGGCATGGGGATCATAAATCTGAAAGTGAATGTTTTCCTTTTAATGAATTGAGAATGATTTCAAACTTCGGAAGTACTAAAATAAAGTGAAATTATGAATGAGCTCTCCCTTCATGGTTATCTCTAACAGCTAAATGTGAAGTGTATGGTATTTGTGTTGCATTAATATCAGGCAGCTGTGAATGCATACAGAGCCATTAAAAGTCTAGCATAAAATATCATACAGTTTGTTTTTTCTATGAGACTCCATGCTGGTTCCCCCAGATGAGGTTACACATATGCTTTCATCCTCAAAGCTCATTTTCAGATATTTAGAACTATGTTAAAACATCACCTTTTTGGAATGCATGTTTCCAGTGTTGGATTGAACTACTTTAAGCAAATTGGATAGGCCTTTTGAGAAAATTTAGAGTGAAATAGTATGTTCCAGACACTATAAAAACTAGTTGGTTTGATTTTTTAAAATTGGGAACAGTTGCCTTTTAGGAAATAGAACTTCTAATTTGCCCTGAGTGGTAGGACTCAGATGTCATCCTCTGTGGGAGTCAGGTACCCAGATCCCTTTTGAGTCTGGGGTTCTCAGGTTGTAGTTTAAGTCCTCCGAGAAGATCAATTTTGAGCTCGCATAGTTCAGTCCAATGACTTTGAGGGTGCATAGCACATGTTGTCACATAATGGACTATTGATGTAGGAAGAAGGGGGTTTTATGGTTTAGACATTGAAACTGAGAAAGACTCAGAGGATTAAGACTCATTTCACTTTAGCCATCAAAAAAACTAGGTACCCAAGTTCAGACCATCTATGATCAAAGGCAAGAGACAGGGCACTGCTAAAGGAAGGCCCGTCAGAAAGCAGTATTACTAAGGTAGAGGAGATGAATCACTCCTTAGATGTACCCTTGATGAAACAGAGAGCTGAAGAGCTAGCTTTTAGTCAGCTAAAACTGCTGAGATAAAAGCTGCCTTAATACCAAAGGCTTATTAGCAAAATAAAAATAAACCTAATTTCTTCACACATCCTTCAGTCCCTCCAACATATCCTTTGTCATGGACAACTGCAGTATGTAATATGGAAGGAGGGAAAGCAAGGTCACTCTTTTGCACAATACAGTATATAAATAATATCAGTTTTCTGATATTTCTTGTCAGCATGTGAACTGAAGGGAAATTTCAATCTGATACTTGCTCTGCTGTTCGTTTATTTACAGTCAACTGCCAGAGTAAGCAGAAGAAAATGGACTCTCAGTTCTAATTAGTGGGTGCTTTTAAAATAACCCTGTACTTTCCCTCCTCCCCTCCTTCTGTATGGTATGCAAAGAAAATGGCTGGGTGAAACATAGTATCAAAGGAGAGAGTGCCAAAAGGAGGCTTTCTGCCTGGTACTTGTTTCCAGACATTTTTTAGGGGAACTTGCCATACTGAGCATGAAAATTGTGTGGACTGGAGCACTGAAAACTGTTATCTGGAAAATAAACGAATCCCTTGCTCAATTAATCTTCTAACGTACACCTAAGAAAAACCATATCACACACTCCCAGAAAAGAAAAATATTTTAAAAAAGAGTAGGAAAAAAAACAGGAGGGAAAAGAAGGATGGGAAGAAGGAAGGGAAGGGGAAAGAATAAAGAAATTAACAACTGGATATCGAGTCACCTGCCTATCAAGAAATAACAAAAGCCAGCCATCTGCCCATCCATCCATCCATCCATCCATCCATCCATCCATCCATCCATCCATCCATCCATCCATCCATCCAATCTTTACCCTACCACAACAAAGCTTTTTATTGCAAGGCCGTGTGTTTTCCAGCTCTCACTCTCAACACACATTTTCTTTCCATATTATTTTTGTCCTTCATGGTTGGGGATGAACAAGATTGAGGTTTTTATTGTGTTTTCCCCCCTTTTTTAGGAAACTGAGTATAAGATGGACAGAGAGAAAAATTTTATGAAGAAAAGATAAGGAATAAAAAGCCAGTTAGTTCCTTAATATCCTGGTTTGAAGGCTACATTTTGGTAGCTCTTTCAGAGAAGGGTCCTGTTTAAAGAAGAGGAACTAGGGATGCTTGACATCTTCGCTGGTGAGGCCACAGAGCCAACCCTGAAGTGACCTTTGCTGCTTTGGACTAATGGACTAGGGAAAGACATGTCATACAGATGTGTCTTTCCCTAGTTTCCAGCCCTGCTGTGGCCATGATCTGACAAGGGGTCATTCTTTCTATTTGTAGTAGAAACATCTTCAGCACTGTCATGAAAGCAGCCTTTCCATGCACTGGGATCTTTGGAAAAGAGTAAGGCAAGAAATTTCATGTGTTAAGTTATACACCAGAGGGAGTTCCATGAATGCAGTACAAACATCCTGATATTACCAAAGAAAAATCCATTAAAAAATGACAGGACTTGAGAACTGCCCTCAGTTCACACTGTAGCTCCTCCTGTTTGCAAAATGTGCGTCCCTCCAGGTTCATTTGCCCTGCACTTTCCACAAGCAGCCAGACTTAGAGGCTGTTGAAAGCAAAATTACTCCTTGAATATTCTTTTCCCTAGATGGATCCTTGTCTATTTCTCATTGAGAAATCCATGTTAAACTGATTTCCTGTAGGTAATATTAGAAAGTGGGATCCATTTAGGATCGCATGGAACAGACACAGTTCTCACATTTGGAACTGCTTTAAGACAATATCAAAGAATTTGCAGCCGTTTGACCCTATATGATATATATAAAGATGGACAGTCCTCCCTCCTCTCCCTTTCCACCCCCTATATGAACATGCAGTTTTGATGTCAGTGTGCTTGCTGAAAGGATGCTATGATTAATACCTCTTCTTCTTCTTCATTACAATTCTTTTTCCCCTGCCCCTCTTGAAATGATACAAATTCCTTCAGGGAAGAGCAGCTGGTGTTTGACTTTTCTCCTTTACTTGAGTTAGCAATGTTGAGCTTCTCCCTACAAAAATGGCATCCAGAAACCTGCCATATACTTTCCTGATGACTTCAGGAGTTTACTTAATTCTAGAATTTGAATTACAGAGGAGACACAATGTACCAAACACAATTCCTGATGTTCTGTCAGGTCTTCTTTCCTACTTTCTTATTGTTTTGCGTGGTGATGTCTTTTGCATTTAATCGGATTATTTTTATACTGTGTCCCACCTTGCAGCTGAATGTTATTCCTTTGAGAAAATTCCTTTCCTAATACAAGAAAAGGTAGTACCCTCACTGAAAGCAACTCTGTAAGTTAGAGGAAAGGCTTGTATCTGTGAACATTTGACAGCTCTGACTGTGGGCTGAGTTGCTACTGCTCTTTGTCTGAGAAACTCAGAATCCATTAGTCTGATAGCCACTGTTCTTCTGAGGAAACTACAGCCCTTGTGGCCCTTCCTGTTTCCTTTCAACATTCTTAATGTGATAGTGGAAGAGGATATCCTAAGGTCAGACATTAAAATGTGAAGTTGTGAGGTGATGATTAAATGGGAACACAGTGAAAACTTCACTCTTCATTATTTTAATATAGTCCAGCCTCTGCTGATATAATCATTTCCAGCAGATATTTAAGGTAGTTACAGAAACGATTAAAAGAAAGGCCTTTCATTTATTATCCTAATTATATTTTTTGTGTTGCCTTTTTTTCTTTCTTTCTTTTCCCAGAGACCAACATTAAGTGTTCATGTTTAAGACTTACAAGCCCATTTTACAAGACAGTAATATATTTTCAGTTCTGTTTTGCTCTTTGATCTTTCAAAGTATAATGCCTTACAAAGTGCTATAGCAGTGGACTCTTCAGTTGAAATTCATAAACATTTTCCATCATAGCTCCATTGTTTCACAGTCTCATACACTTCTGAAAGATCCATTTGGGGCTGAAACTGTCCATTCTCAGTCACTGCAATTAGTTTTAAAATAGGGGAATTATCTGTTCAGGTTTTTTTTCCTTATGGGAACAGTAGAGAAAAAGAAGCATCACTTTCCCACGATAAGTGATTTTCTGAGCACTCCTACAGCAAAAACAGCTGAAATATTAATTTTAACTTCTTTCTGTGAGCTGACTGCAATTAGTTTCTTTATAAAACATTTTTCTATATCAAATCATACAATTAGAAAAAGTGGCAGCATCCAGGTGCATGGTGCTGATAGATGTGATCTCTCACTTGTAAGGAAGTTATGATTCAGCAACAGGGATTTCCTGCAGGATAGTTCATGGGCATGAAGAGAGACACACTCTTCAAAAACAGGGTGTAATTAAAGGGCAAACCCATAGTGACCAAGGCAAGGTCCCACAGTAACCAAGGCAAGGTCCCACCTGAAAACAGCAGAGTAAAATGAAGCCATGCTCTACACGGTGAACAGGCGCTGGGGCTCTGGCAGTCTTTGCTTCCCAGATGCAAGGGAGGGGAAGTGCCGGCGGCACTGGCAGAGCTCATGCACCCTCAATGGCTTTGCACTGTCAAGGAGAATATTAGGTCAGGCACACAGGGACAGATTTCCATTCCCGTTTTCATTATTTAAATGCCAAAAGTATTAGCATTTTACATTTGGGTTCAATCCAGACTCCAAAATACAGAGGATGTCCATCTAAATTACAATTTGCAGTTAGAACCTTACTTTGGCATTTCCCAACATTTTGTGATTTTAACCATCCATGTATAGCAAAGTATCAGCCCAGGCTTTTTCCCTCCATTTAATTTTAGACTGAGTATGGAGTGAGTACAATAACCTCGGTAAATTAAAGTGTCATGTGATTTCCTTTCCATGAGCCCAGCGGATGTGTCTGCAGAGCTGTAATGAAGGAGAGTAAGCACAAGAACTGAGAGCTTGCGCTCCAAGCACATCAAAGCCCTTCAGTGCTTGTAGAGCTCATGTGCAAAAAATGCAAAAGCTGTGTGAAATTCCAATCTGAATGATGTATTTGGATGAGTTGTTGTCCTCTCCTATCTGCTATAAGGTCTTCATCTGGGAAGAACTTATGACAGAAGGGGATGGAAAAAGCTTCAACAGCAAATAGGCACATCAGTAAAAGCCTTGCGACCGGTCTCTAAATTGTTACACCTGGCTGAGATTACAGTCTTTTGCCAATTCATGTCCAACACTTACTTGGAGCATAAGTTAACTGCAGGCTTGTGCAAGTGATCATGAATTCATTCAGTTTTAACTTCAGGTCTGGTATTTTCACTTTTCCTTTAGAATCATTAGGGCTGTCATTACATCCCTTCAAGGAAAGGGAACAGACTCATAATGTTTTGAAGAGATGTAAGGGACAGCTGTGGGCCAACGCTGACCTCTTTCAGGTCCCATTAGATGGAGGCAAAAGCTTGCAGCACTTCCAGGAAACATTCAGAATGAATGAACTCAGGAATGGGATCTCAGGATCTAGGTTACCTAATGAATTCTAGGAGAGTGGAATCACATTATGAATTGAAAACACCTAATAGCAGATACTTCAAGCTGGCTGCCTGTGATTTCTGAAGTACAGTTGACTTCCTTTAGTCCCAGCCCTGTAACAGAATTTTGTGTGGATGACAGAAGGATTTGGATAATCAAATGTGCAGTTCTACTCCAAACACTGGCTTCAAAATGGCCTTATGTATTAATGATTCCCAGAACAAATTTGCTCAGTTCACAAGTGAAAAGCTGAAGGGTTTTATGTCTGCCAGCTCTGCAAATTCCCCCTGGGCTGTGAAGGTCAAGTTTGTGCTATTTCCTTCTCACACATCATCATCACCGTCATCATCAGTAATAAAGATTGTGAAGACCAAGCTGTGCCTCAGTTACACCTATGAAAACTCCAGTGTGTTTCATGGGGTTACACGAATGTAGGGAATTGTCCCCATGGCTGCAGAGCCGTGCCACAAGGCCAGCACTGCACAGGGACCTGCACATGGGATGAGCTCCAGCCCCCTCTCCTCTGCCCCACAGCATGGGGGGCAGTGCCTGCACGTGACAGAGCCGACCCTGCAGCGTTGCCTCCTGGTCACCTCAGCTGCTACACCAGGTGAACCCTGCAGGGATTTGTGGATGGATTTAGGCACCATGCAGGCAGCCTTGCTCATACATAGCTGAAGGTCTGCTTGAATATGCGATGGCTGCAGCTAGGCCCTGGTGCATGTGCTTAGGAATAATCCTTCACGGTGAGGGTGGTGAGGCACAGGAACAGGTTGGCCAGAGAAGTTGTGGATGCTCCATCCCTGGAAGTGTTCAGGGTAAGGCTGGATGGGGCTTTGAGCAACCTGCTCTAGTGGGTGGCATTGCTGCTCATGGCCCGGCAGTTGGAACTTGATGATCTTTAAGGTTCCTTTCAACCTTAAACCAAGCCATTCTATGATTTTCCGACCACCAGCTTTAGAAAGGCCTTAGACCTTATGTTTGCTCTCCCGATGCCTTGGGTTTTCTTCTGGGTTACAGGGCTCAGACTTTGGGCATTCTTTGTACTTGGACTTGTGCCTGTGTTGCAGAGCAGCTCCTGTACCTTCAGTCAGCTGAATATGTAAAGGACCCAAATGATTTCCCACAACTTTCTGAGAAGGCAATATTGCAATGAGATTCAGCCCAATTCCTAAAGTAGTGCCTAATAGGGAGCAGACTTCCTGGGGAAAGAAGTGTTCTTTTTCCTAAGAAGTGTTATTTTCGTCACTTCTCAGACAAAGGCTGTACTACAAACCCATCTCAGTGTGACAGGGGTGACTGAAACTAAAAGCTGTCCTGAGGCACACTGTGCCCCAGAGTACATGCCAGCATTTTGTATAAGAGGCTCCCAGATGACAGCTCTCTGCATGCAGCACTGGACAGGGCTGAGCAGCTGAGCTTCCTGTATAGGATTTCAGGATCAGACTCTACATGGGTTGAAAGTCCTCCCATAACATGTGTGCAACAATGGAAGTGAGAAAGCAGGTGGCTTTCTGTGCCTGCAGAGTAAGTTCAAGGGCGTTTTCAACTATGTCATGGCTTTGTCTTTTATGTTGTTTTGTGTTTGATGTCTACCTGATGCAGGCTGTGATTGGGAGAAAATCCAAGAGCCTCACTGCAGCCACACAGGAAGCATTAAAAGAGGAGAACTAGACCATACATTTGTTAAATCTTAGGCTTTTGGGGGATATTGAAAATTTATTGCTTCCTTAGATTATTTTTTGAATATTGCGGGTGCTTGGATAGTAAGACCCATCATCTAAGCAGCACAATGCACAGCTGACAAAAGCTTTTTTGACCTACTTTTTCTGTACACTTTCACTGCTGGACTGTTCTGGGGATGGTAGAGCTAATCTGGCATAATTTCCATGGCACCTGGTGTGTTCCCAACCAGCAGTAGCAGCTTTCTCAATAGATGCAAGGTGTTGAGAGGCTGCTGAAATCCTTGCAGTTGTGGCTGCCTTCTCTTTACAGCCCTCCATCACCTCCTCTATCTCAAATGAGTCCTTGGTACTGATGCTTCCACAGGGGTGTTGCTGTGTTTCATGACCCAGATGAATCTTTGCCAAAGCAGTGAGCTCCCCTTTGCTTTAAGTGCAACCTTTTGTACCAAGATATTGGAATGGAACTGAATTCTTCATTTCTGCACTAAGATGTAATCTCATCCTTAACTTCTTTTATGTGTCAAAGTTCTACCTGTGTGAACTACACAAATGCTTGTGAACAGACACCCTGCTGAGCTACAGTGGGTGAAATTACTTGGCATCATGAAATGTGAGAAAGATCGCTCGGAATTTTAAATGTAGGAGCACAGAGCCACTGCTGGCAAAAACTTGTGTTCTACCAATATGTCAAAGGCTATGGGAGAAAATAGGCACAAAAATTTGAAGGGACTTGCTGTGCAGTTTACTCAAGTCTTTATCTTATCCTTATCTTGAATCTTCTAATAGAAGAATCAAGCAGCACATCAGAATCTGTGAATCTGTCTTGATTCCCAACCATTTAAAAATCTTGGGACAATATTCCCACTTCGGGGAAAAAAAAAAAGGTTGAAAAAACTGCGGTCATATTCTTCATATTTTCATCTTGTTCTGAATAATGGCTTCCCAGGGCAAGTTCTTGCTGGCAAGATAATATATTGTACTTAGCATTTTTATTAAAATCTTCCCATTTTCTCCCATCTTCTGAAAGTTCTGAAACAAAGTATGTCACCACCATTCCTTGTGGTCTTTTGAAGCATATCAACGGCTCTGTGATGACATGGGGAAACATGGTGCCATTCAGATTTGTCTCAAGTCTTTTTCCAATTAGTGAATCCAAACTGTGTGAAAGCTTCCTCTGTGTGCTTCATCAAAAGCAGTTTGCAAAACGGTAGCAACAAAGTACATTACCCCCATTAGCATCAGAAAAATAGGTCCACTGAAAATCACAAAACTGGGATAAGCATAAAGGCAGGCTTGTTTTTCTGAAGTCATGCACAGGGAGAGCCTTAAGTCACAGTCGATGAGGTGTTTAATAGTGTCAGGCAATTAGCTTTTGGTTCTTGTTGCAGAGGACACCGGAGACATGTCAATCCTACAGCCAGCTAAATTTGATCCACTTGTTGTCGAATGTCTGGTCTCCTTCTTTTTAATCAGACAGGGTTCAAGTGATTGCATTTCTGCACTTTAAAAATCTATACTTTTAGGATTTTTCCTTTCAGTCAGTGATCACTTGGATTGGAATGGCACAGGATTAAAGAATTAGATCCACACAATACTAAAATATGTAGCTGGCCCCTGGCTTTTGTGCAGCCACTTGTTCTGTCTGAAGGGGTCTGCAATGCAGCAGATGGGAGAAAGGAAACAGCCTTCACCTGATCTGTTCATTACCCAGAAAACAATTGCTTTTACACTTTGCTTATATAACCCCCCTGCTTTCCTGCCTCAGCCAAGGATCCTGACAAGGACGAGACAAGCAAGATGCCAGTTGGCTGCCCCTTGGCCCCCCGGCTAATTGCACTGGGGTCAGAAACTCCAGGTTCTCTGGCCTCTCCCCTCCTTTTGCATAAGGAGCACATGGAAAACCCACAGGTCAGAGAGAGGAGCAGAACCACAGACTAACTCAAGAAGCCATTCCAAAGTATGGGCAGCTGGAACCTGCACCCATCCCAGGTGCTCAGCAAAGTCTGGTTGCTCCTCTGCCACATGCAGGAACTTATCCACAAGACGTGGAGCAGCCTGAGCTCCCTGAGACAGCAGCTCCCTTTGGCCAGCAATGCCAAGACCATACTAGGGAGGAGCCTGGGCTCTCTGGTCTGCCTAATGTCAGCTGCCAATGTGCTTGGAAGGGAATGGAGGTCTGTAGACATGGAGCTGGCAAGATCAGGCTGGAACTGTACTTGTCCATCTCTGCCCATCCTCCCTATAGGAGCTCAAAGCATGTCCCCACAGGCATCATACTCACAAACACAGAAAGAAGGGATGAGAAGTCCTTGAGCAGCAGGCAAGAAAGGTGGCTGGTGTCTTGAAAACCAAGTGTTGAGAAGCAGCAGGACCTTAGCCTCACACCAGCACATGGAGCTTGTTTTCACAGTTAGGGAGTTCCTGCTTGTGGAGGCATTTTTTTCCCTAGAGAATAAAGGAGTCAGTACTCATCACATGAAGAGATGCTGAATGCAACTGACTACCAAAAACTAGGTAGCAACCAGACAGGCAGGACCATTGGAAGGATACATGTTCATGTATCCAATGAGGAAAACTAACAATGAACTATCAGAAAACTGTTCCTGTTGTAGTACTCAGTATAAAAAGACACACCTTGTTATATATAGCTATATATATGTACAGATACATGAAAGAAAAGAGGGGTGTGTGTGTGTGTGTGTGTGTGTTATGTGTTGGTTAATTCCGGTCTCTTACTCAAAATCAACAAACAAAAAGAAAGCCTAGTAGTAAAGGGTATTTCCAGTAAGTTTCTAGGAAAGTTGTTGGGGTAAATAAAAACCTAACTTACCCATTGAGGGGCAGGTATATTTATATTTGCAGTACATAGGTGACACAATGCTTATTAAGGCTTTGCTGGAAGATAGCCTATAGATTGGCAGAGATAATTATATCTGCAGTCAAAGTCATCTGCCAAACTGAATATTGACTGCTATTATGGATCACCCTATGTTCTTTTTGTTTGGCAACCTGAAAACATTAAAAAGAACCACAGCCCTCGAATACATGCTGTCACAGGCGAGCTGCGACCTTGCCGACCATGAAGTATGCAATGCAATGTAAGGAAACCAGAGCTCAGGGAGGGGTGATGGGAACACAGATGGGAAAATACAAAGAAACGGATACTGATAGAATTTAGAAAGTCTTAATTATTGAGTAGAAAATGAATGGATCATATGTTACGGTCACAGAAGTTCTGTTACCTGGAAAATTTTATTTCAGTCCATGCATCAGATCAGACACAGGTTATTCTAGGAACAAATCCTTGAGAAACTTGGGAGTGAAATAATTGAATTATAAAGGTGAATGAAGTCTCCAGGGAGATATCAAAGGTGAAAGAGGAACCCAAACATGCACATTAAGAAAAGAAAATTGGCGGCCTCATCTACTCCAAAATAAAAGATTGTAATCAATATATACCCAAGATATGATCATAAAGCTTATGTCATTATGTTCCCAAAATAAACTGTAAAAGAAATGTGTTCAGTGAGACACACCCCTTATTTCCATGAAATTAATTTATATTTTTGCTTCCTCTCTTGCAAGTGCTAGAAATTTTCCAGAAGACAAATAGGGATATTACAGATACAGTTCAAATTTTGTGGTCTTGAGATACTAAATTCTAGGCAGAAGAAGATGGATGAAATAAAGATAAGCTAAAGCTTAATACATAGATTACATAAGATCCCTGCTTTGACTGTATTATTTAGAAGAGCTTGTACCTCTGATTATTGTAATTTATAACATATATATATATAAAAGTTCTATGTTTTGCCATAATGCATACTATCTGTTTTCTAAATTGGTGTAGTTGATAAAAATTATTTTAGTGGGATCCATGTTGAGAAATACTATTCTTGTGCCCAGCATGAAAGGAAAAGATGGTTTCAGTTTTGAGTAGGACGGTCATGACTCAACTACTGCAGAATTTTTGAAGTCTACCTTGACAAAACTGGTGACTTACAGCTTACAGCTTCTGTAGAAGAATTGCTTCCAAGAAATGATGAAATCAATCATGTACAAGATTTTTTTTGCGTTTATAATTCACAGGAATTTATATACTGAAAAGAGTAGTGTTTCAAATGGTTGTTTTTAATATGAGTAAATGTCCAGTTTCAACAAGGTTAGGTAATATAGTTCTGTCCCATACTCCATCTTTACTTTATAAGTAAAATCCCTAAATATTGAAGATGACACTAAGTATATTTTCCCAGTCTCAGTATCCTGTGTCCTATGATTGTGTATGAAAATGCAACATAAAACTAAAGAAAAGGAAAAATTTCCTCAACTGACCTTCTCAGTCAAGATTTTTGGGACATGTTGTGGAATGTGCATTTCATGAGAAACAATGTTTTAAAGTTTTGAAATCAACTGTTTCTTGGTGATAAAGATTAATTAAAAAAATAATTTGGAAGGAAATAGGTATGGTCTTCTCAGCCCTGAGGACTAGGACCTCTCACAAGGCTATTTGTAAAAAGTCAGGTTTTGATTTTGATTTTCGGAATCTTCTTATATTCTGGATTTGGAAACCCAGAATATAAGAAGAAATGTGATAGAAAAAAAAATTAGAAAGACAGTCACATTAGATAATTACATGGACACTGGACTTATAGGGCCCTTTCTTTTTACCAGGATACTATCTGTCATGTAAGCAAAGAATTGTGAGTGCAAAATTTATTTTTATGTGCAATGTGTCAATTGATTTGTACCATTTCTTCAGATTGCACAATGGTTCTACATGAGAGAAAATACATCCTGCTCCAGTCAGGCAGTAACGACAGCCAGCACCTCTCTCATTCCAATTGCATACCTTTTTTTAGGCAATATATTACATACAAAGAAACCATTGTACTTTCACTCCTGCCAAATGTGATACAGCTTAGAGGAGACAAAAGAGCAGAATGGTTCCTTTTAATAGATCCTGAACCTTCAAGCAAATGTAGAGAGGTTGCTCAAGCGCTAACCTCTGAAAACTGAACCCCGCAGCTTTGATTGTAGTCGCTCAAACAAACCAAACTCCACAGGGCTTGCCCAGTGGTAATTGCAATAAGCAACATGCAAGAGCTCCCAAATATTGCTCAGCCGAGCACGGCGTTGGCCACCTGCCAGGCAGCTGATGGCCACTTCTGATCTGCATGCAACAGCACGGCGCACGGCCGCCCGCCGCCGGTGTGGAGGATGGCAGCAGCCCAAGGGACCAGGGTGGCTTTCCTCAGCCAGCTCTGTGGGCCAGCGGTGGAACAGAGGGGAGGCACTGGGGAAATCCTGGACATCTGTGGATCACATTTGGTCCCTGCACCTCCCCTGGTGTTTGCACATAATGAGTCAAGGAATAATACACACACAAGTCCTGGAGAGCAGTAGTACGATGGAGCACAACCATTGTGGCCAAAATAAACAAGACTAACTTTCCATTCAGAGTGGTGCTACTTGTAGCAACTGGGAGCATTTTATTATATTTAAAGCAAAATAGCATATGGGGAATATGTCACTTGGAGAAGAAAATCACTTGTGTAGAGAAAGACCTGCTCCCATTCGTGTTGAAGTCGCCAACAAAACTCTGCTGCTCCTTCCCAGTGGGCTGTTTTGGCCTCATGTCAGCAGTGTTTTTGCAGGTTGTAAGCCTGTGCGTTATCATGGCAGAGCCCTAGTGAAACACTGGGTGGTAAAGGGGGTAGTTTTCAGCAGAGGAATCAATATTCAACTTCCTAAGTACCTGGGAGCAATTCCCCTGCTGCCACCACTCCATGCTGTGCTCCACTGCCTTCCCCATTAAATGTGTTTGAACACATAAAGTTGACCTCTGCATGCCGAGAAGGGTTCCAAGGAAAAACAAAACCAAGTTTTCTTTCAGGATTGCCAATATGGGCAATATTACTTATTTGTAGTTATTACGCTGGTTGACAGGAGACTAGGGGGAAATAATACCTGCAGAAACACTGTACCTGATGAGGGAACCCCAGCTAGAGAGCAGTAACAAAGAGACCAGGCAGTGACGGTATATAAATTAATCATGAGTGCATGACAGGATGCTTTGTGCAAAAAAGCAAATTGCTATGTTTGGACATGTTCCAAGGGAACCTGAGTAAATCAGTGACATAAAGCATTCCCCTTTTCACAACTCAGAACTCAGGCATGAGATCCTGGCTCATGTTGGTGAGCACTTAGTCATACCAGCAGTCCCACTGACTCCAAGCCCATAACTTATGGAGTCTGTTTTGTTCTGGGCTCCTTGATTCAGAAGAGTTAGTGATAAACCAGGGCCACCTAAAATCCATAAACACAGTTGATAAAAAGGTCAGGGGTCATGATCTATCAGGGAATAGCAGGTATACTTTGCTCAGGCTGGTGAAGAGGTAATAATGGCAATATGCCTTTTTCAGGAGATGATGCAGGTGTCACTGAATGATTTGAAAAAAAATAAACAACAAAAACTGCTTTAGGAAAAAGGTTCCGTGAAAGAGAGAAAAGAAAGAAGGTGCAATAAATACCATTATAGTAAAACTCACAAGTTTCATTCAGGCTAGAACAAGTAAACCCTGAGAAATCACCAGAGTATATAGCGCTCCCTCTCTCGCCCCACCCACGGGTGCAAGACAAAGCCAGACTTAATACTTAGGAGTGAATGTTAGACAAATACAGAATTAAAGTATTAAAAATTAAAATTAAACAGTATTAAAAAGTGCTGCAAACTTAGCGCCTCCAAAACCCAGAAGGGCACTCAGTAATGGCTCCCACACCAATTTTGTTGCAATTAAGGGACACTCGGATCCCTGCCCTCCCCCCCAACAAAAGAAGCCAAAGCAGAAGTATAAATAAAACCAATAAAAATAAGTTATTGAACTGCAATAGTGGTTGTAACAATTTCATCACTGGAATAGAAGAAAAACCTCACATTTTAAGCCTTTCTTGATGTAAGCAGGAAAAAAATCAAGCTAGATTTCAGAAAGAGGAAATCACACAGTTTTGGGCTCTTGGAATATTACAGACCTGCCAAAGGGCTTGTGACTGAAAAACCCACTGAATGGACAAATTGAATCATATGCCTGAATATAACCAGACTACTTTTAGGCTGTAAATTCACACAGTATAAAGGCTCACACGTAAGTTTGACGTGTGTCTTAAAAGGTACCCAATATATATTTTTAAAAGACACAATTAGGCTGAGTATTGTTATAGGACAGAAGGCCACGAATACTGTTAGTAAGTTGTAAGCCTGGGGTCACTATCATGCGATAGATAAATGGGGGACTTATGCAAATCACATAGCTGGAAATCATGTTTTGGCTCTCTAGCCAACTCAAGGCTTTCCAAGTGCGTGGAGATATTTAAAATGATGCCAGTATTATTAAGCTGATTCACAGTCTCCAGATAAGCCCCTTCTAGCCAAGAAGACAGTATATCCAGCATCAGTATTTCTGTCTTTCCAAAGCTGAGGACAATACTTCCCTAATGCAGCCAAAATGAAGTAACATTCAGACATTACTCCATAGCTTAGACTGAATTTACAGTGTCCTCATGAAATACAAATATACTCTACCTTACATTGTGTAATGTTCCCCCATCTGGCTATACTGTAAAGAGCACAAACAGCAAAGATGACCCATATTTCAGAGTCCTCAGTGAGGAGACCAAGCAGCCATCACCAGGAGCGTACTCCAGTACTCTGAAAGGAACCAGCAGAGAGCTGCTTCAATTAAACCAGCAATATTCGTGGCTGATGAAGCAACTATCCACAATCAGAAACATCACTAGCAGCCAAGAAGTCCAACACAAGCAAGGTAGCTTGAAGATTTTAATCTTACATTATCAGAAAACAATTTACAGCTTCTTATGAAGATATTGACTCCAAAGAAAGACTAAATGATGTAACGGCATCTGAATCACTATCCCTTGAAGTGGAAGAATCACTGTATTTTCTTAACTGGAGACTTATTAGAAGAGCTGCAGCTGTCAAGCACTCCCCCCAAAAAAAGTAAGCAATGCTACAGCCACTTTTATGTCCCAGCTTCCATCCCCTTCTTCACACCCCAGATACCTGTGAAGTCCAACAAATCATGAAATTCCAAGAGGCTTTTCAGCCATTTCCTCTGCAGAATGTAATGCAAATGTTCCACATCTCCCTTGAGCATCAATGGTTTCCCAGAAACTGAGAGGCTACGGGGTATGGTATAGCATTATAAATCAAATATTTCCCTTATTAATGGATCAGTTTATGATAAGTCCATTCCTGAATAGATGAGTAAGTTACATCCATTTGTCAGTAGAGTCAAGCACTGGAAGAGACTGCCCAGAGAAGCCTCAAAATCTCTGTAGCTGGAAGTTTACAATACCTAACAGGACAAAACCCTGAACATCCAGGTCTGAACTCTCTGTTGACCCAGGTTTGAGCAGGAGGCTGGAATAGGTGACCATGGGCCAAAGCTTGATGGGCAGTCCAACAAATGCTATCTAATAAGATGGGTGCAGAGACTGCATGAAATATAGTGTAAAAGGTTAAATTGTCACTTTGGGTCTATCCTCCATCACAAAAAAAAATAAAAAAAGGCCAAACACTGCTTGCCTTGAAGGCCAAGACTTCTAATGCCATGAGTCCACTTGCCTCTCCCATTCTCTGTGAAACTGCAAAATCACTAGTGGGGACAATGGGGAATTGCTATGATGTTGAGAGGTAGGAGATGAGTCATATGCAAATCCAAAAATATTCAGGTAACTGCAGTGTTATTTATGTGGTACCATTAAGATTGGGTTTTATTTCAGCAAGCCTAAAGACTTTATGAGACAATTTGAAAAGTCAATTGGAACAACAAGAAAATATTTAATTGATTTCAAGATTCCTTGCCAAAAGTTTAAGAAAGAACCCAGAACATTACTCAGTTTCTTTAACAGATTTTTCTTTAATTTTTTTTGGCTTATAGACAAAATTCTAGTTTCAAAATATTTTACCATAAGTATGAAAAGCAGAAACATTTTTAAACAAATGCACTTTCTATTAAAAATAATATGAAACAAGTGAAAACCCTGAGAAAAAAATATTATGACAAAATACACTTTTTCATACCAACATCTCAACACTTCCTTAGTGAGAATTCTTTGTGTCTGGAAGTTATTTCTGATATACATGGTGCAGGAGAGAGAAGAATGAAGCTCTGGTGTGTATAGCACTGTCAGACGTATTGGAATAACCTCAAAGGCCTATGAATGAAAATCCCAGTCAGACTGTCTCTACAGGAAATAGTCCATTCAAGGTCTGGATCCCTTTCAGAGAATTTGCTACCAATATATATTAGCATTTATCAGTAAGCATTAAACAAGTCTTACAGGTATGTTACCGGCTGTTTGGTAATGACCAGTATGAGATTTTTCCAGGGTCACTCCCTCCTTATTTGCCTTTCATGAATACAGAGCCAGTCAATCTCCAGGGCATGGTAATGCTTCATCTCATGCAAAAGATACAGATTTATCACTCAGCTCTCCGAGGGAGTTGCAGCGTGCTTGGGTTGCGACGGCTACTTTCTGACATCTAGAATTTAATGTGTGATAAGTTACTGTTTGCATGTATGATCGGAGGAGATTTTTTTGGTTTTCTTACATAAATTAATCTTTGATTTATCACTCAAAGGTTGGTTTATTTTCCAGGTCCATTTGGAAATATGTGGAGTCCAAAAATATTAAAGAATTCCTTAGTCTGGGTTCATTCCCCTAGGACTGTGCACTTCTAAAAGAATGCAAGCAAACAGGAGACTGGAAAGCCATCCTGTCCTGCATGCAGGGTTAGACATCAGTAACCCTGATGAGGGGTCTATGAGGGTCTACAATTGTAGACCCTCATAGACACACAGAAGAGTAAGTGGGTAGAGGCTGTTTTTCTTGGTCTTTAGGGTGAGCAGGTAGTATCTGGTAGTATCTTTACACTTATATGTTTTCATCTTCTCTTCAGTCTCCCTAAATACACAGAGTTCAGGTTTTGTTTGTTTTAGTGCTAATGACAGCATTTTTCTTCAGTACATCCTTCTCTCAGTGTCTTTGGCTACAGCCAAGACCTGTGATTAATCAAAGAAAACTCTGCAGCAATGTCCAAAAGTTCACACTGTCTACTGGATATTGTTTGGGTATCTATGTGGAAGAAAATCTAGCATTTTCCAGTACTTGAAATTAATTCTTTATTGAATTATGAAGATTTTAGTGTCTGACTGGTATCAGTTTTGACACTGCTGCCATAAACTAAAGTCAGAATTTTAAGCCGTGACAATTCCTCCACACCTGCCCTGAATTTGTTGCTTAAGACTAGGACAACTGCTGCAGTGCATCACACTGCTGATTAGCTCACCTGGAAAAGACCAGCAAAGGACACTTCATGGCGTCATAAGAAATGAAATCTCTGCAATTCCAGGCAGCGTTTGAGGAACATTTTTATCTGCAGGTTTCATAGAACCAAAGAATATTTTGGATTGGAAAGGACCTTTACAGGTCATCTAGTCCAACCACCTTGCTATGACCAGTGGCATCTTCACCTAGACCAGGTTGCACAGGGCCCCTGTTCAACATGACCTGGAATGCCCATCTGGACAGTCATCATGGAGTAGCCATCAACAGACTTCCATGGATTTGTTCTAACCTTGGTTTGAACCTACATATCCATTAAGTCACCATGACATCCTTGTGTCAGCACACTGTGCACTTGGGGGGAGAGTTCAGTTTGGTTTAATTCTTGTTCTGTTCAGACAGTTAATTGAAGGCCTCTTGTTTTTTGAATGTGGCGAGAAGCAAATAGTCATTTCCCACTCTCCTGGTTTTAGGATTTTCCTTTTTTACAATCCATTAAAACACACATGGTGAGAAACTTTGTGTCTGTCACAGAGGAAGGCACTTTACGGAGTTAATTTGCAAGCTTTTTCTTTATGGTTTCTGTGAAATTAACAAAATCAGCCAAAGGAGTAGATTTGAACAAATCTGGCAGCCAAGGGGCATTGGGTTCTATTTACCACAGCGTGGGCAAAGCATGCTTGCTGTGAAGCTTCAGAGAAATTGTGTTGCATGTGGTCTCCTTTGGGCTAAACCTGGCCTCTGTGGTGCTTGCTGCTATATCTCATTCATCTTTTATCATTGGAAATTCTGTTAAGCCTTGAAGCACCACAGAAAGTAGAAAAGGCTTTCATTAGAGATTGGTGAGTTTTCTCCCTTAAGAAGGTTCTTGGCATCCTGTGGAAGTAAGTGAATCACTGGCTACTCTGGCTGCTGCATAACTACTTATTGTTTTACTGAACAAGGGAGTAAAAAGTCACATAAAACCATATTATGCATATTATAAATGACCAGGGTATAATTCAGACCTGCCTATGTGTGCATTAATTTACACATTGGTCTTTTTGGAAAAAATGTCAACTGAATAAATATAGCTTAGATTGAGCACTTGAACCACGAATGATTTTTATTATTTTTTGGTTAAATTCCACCCTTCTTTTTTTCTCGCTTTCCTGGCATGTGAGTTTTTCAAGCGCAGAATGAAACCTTTTGCTTACAAGAGGAAAAAGAACTAGTACTACAGAGAAAGCACATACCTTTTCCAAAGTCATTAAGAACAACTTTTGGCACTTTCCATATATGGGACATAAAGCTTTATGAACCCAATCCTTAATCTCTAGGTTCTCTGACTGATTTATATGTTTACTTATGGTATTGTGTATTTTCTTCTTCTGAAGAGCACAGTCAAGTCTCTTAAAATTTGTACACAGGAGACCTTTTTTATGTCAACAGAATAGTGTGAATTTCAAGAAAGTACTACAAGCTCCTCAGTACTTCAACATCCCTCGAGTCTTGGTTGGGTATGTATTTTTTGGAATAGCCCAATTTTAGTTTCTCTAACAGAAGCACATGTGTCCTACAGTTTGTCATGGACTTTCCTGAGCCTCTCTGAGGGCCAGATCCCCAACAAACCAGCTGTGAGGTGCTAAGTGCCCACAGTGCCCATGGATATCCATGAGTCACCACTGAGAAGTGTTGAGTACCTGCAACTCCCTCTGAAGTTAATGGACATAGCAGGTGCTCAGCATTGCTTCAAGGGATGGTTGAGAGAGACGGGGAGTGCCCTGACCCTGAAAAAAACCTGCAAGCAGAGGGAGGTCCTAAAGGAAAGAAAATTTGCTGAGGCCCCTTACATACCATTCTTCACAAATCCTTCTCCTGTGGAAGGAACAGGGAGCCCTTGTGCTCTGGAAGGCTGCCCACCTGAAACGCCTCTTGTACTACCCTCAGGATTGCCATTTAAAGGAATAGAGGTTAAAAAGTCAGAGAGGTGCCTGCCAGGAGTCACCTCAGCAGAGAGGAGCGTTGCCTGCAGGTCATCCCCACACACGGTGTGTCTGCAGCTGCTAAGATCCTTCTGGAGGGCTCACAGCTCTCTGGGGTATTGGCCAGTCCTCCCAGCTCTCTGTTGTCCATGAACTTGCTGCTGAGGAGGCCTCTGCTCCTTCATC
>JAYDZK010000056.1:32379358-32390534 GCA_034509185.1 Euphonia xanthogaster | reverse complement strand
TGCCTCACTGTCCACTCATCCAGTCCACACTTCCTGAGTTTGCCTATAAGGAAATTTTGAGAGACGCTGTCAAAAGCCTTGCTGAAGTCCAGGTAGACAACGCTCACTGCTCTCCCCTCATCCATTCAGGAGCTGTTTCATTGTAGAAGGTCACCAGGCTGGTCAAACATGATTTACTTTGAGTGAATCCATGCTGACCTTCTTGTCACCCCTGTGGATAGAGATGGTCTCCAGAATGAAGCACACTATAACCTTTCCGTAACCTTTCCAGGGATTCAGGTGAGGCTGACTGGCCTGCAGTTCCCTGAAGTCTTTCTTCTTTCCTCTTTTGAAGACCAGGGTGACATTTGCTTTCTTCCAGTCCTCAGGCACCTCTCCTGATCTCCATGACCTCTCCTGATTCCAAAGATGTTGTGAGTGGCCTCATTATGGTGCTCACCAGCTGTTTCAGTGCTGATGGATATATCTCGTCAGGGCCTGTGGATATTGAGCTTGCCTGGGTATTCCCTAAGCCAATCCTCCTTGACCAGGGGCAAGTCATCACCTTGTGGTGGTTTAAGAAGACTGTGAACCTCTGCCCTTAGGCCTCAATACCTTTTTTTCTAGAAACTGTATCCAGACAGAGGCCACACCACTCCTTATGGAAATGTATGAAATGGAGCAATGGACATGATTAATTCCTGGGCCTTTATAGAGACTAACCATGACAGAAGGCAAAAGTTATTTGGGTGCCACCTGGTTTATTGTGAATAACCACAGTGCATAGCTTGCTGTGGTGAAAGACACCATGACAGGCTGCCAGTTTTGCTGGAGCTCTACACTTTTATCCTTTGGGATACTGGGGAGATTACAGCAGCACTCCTTGAGTGCTATCCTAAGAAACCAAAGGACAGCAGGAAGAGCGAGGCTGTGGGAGATGACATCTGAGCTCCAGAGGAGGGTAGCATCAAACTGGGATCTCACTGTGCAGTGGCTCCCTTGGCCAATGAAGGGCACGTGGCAAGGTGTATTTATGCCCACAAGGACCCTGCATCCTACAGCAAGAGATTTATACTTTTCCCATGGTGTGGAGGCTTCCCTTCCTCTTTCATGGTAGGACAAGCAGTAAAAGCTACCTGAGGAAGGACTAGAGTGTTCAGAAAAACACATTTACAATGGGACCTTTCCAAGGTCAGCATTTTTAGAGCTGGACGTGCAGAAAAAGCATTAAACAAGGACAAATACAGCCATGTATGAAAGGTGTACTTTTTATACAACTGGCATTAGGAGCTCTGTGGCTGGGACTCAGGGATATTAGAACCACATGACAAGACTAACCTACTTCTGTAAGAGTCAACAGCCATTTATTCAAACAGAATAAGAAAATTAGCTGCAGCTCTCTCCAGTCTGAAGCCATTGTATTCACCAGCGAACTCCTGAGTGAGGGAGATAAATTGAAACAGAAAAGAGACCAAGGGAAAAAATCCTATACCTTACACAGACATGCATATTGAGCAGAAGTAGAAGTGGAGATTTAAATCATGCTTGATGTCTGCGGTGCTTTATTACAGACTGGCTAATGGGAAAATGAAAGAAATAAGGTGCCCAATTCATTGGCCCAGCTGCAAGTAAAGGACTTACCCACACCTGAGGGAACAGGAAATTCATGTTTAAGACTGCATTGGGGATCATTCAGCTGGTTTTAACCCCAGTCCTCGGGGTATTTAAATTGCTCCTAGACTGGACATTAGAGCTTTTAAGGAAAAGACAAATCTCAAATTTTCAGGCAGCAGACAAGAAGTGTCTAAATTTTCACAAGATAGGGATATGTGCTGTACCTGGAAATATGTATATGCTGGCACCAAGGTGAAATACACCTGCACAAATGGGAAAATTGTTTGGAGTGATCTATTTTGCATTCAGAAGTGTGAAATTTCCATCTTGCCTTTATATGAGTATGCTTGATAAGTGTGTTGCAGAGGTTTGGGACAAAGAGCTGTGCACAGCACCAGTGTACAGGGTCAGAAGTAGGAAGTTGGCTCTCAACCCTTGTGGCTTGGCCTGGCCTAGAGCTGACCTGACCCTCATGAAACTCCGGATGTTGTTGTTATCAGTTGTCAGAGGTCTCCCACTGGCAACTGATAATCTCTGCCCTACATGGGGGAAGGTGTTGAGGCTGGGGTAGAGGCTTGGCCAGAATTACATGTAGAAGGGAGCCAGGATGCCTGGATGTGACTGCTTGCTTCAAATATTTGCTTCAGTCTCGGTTTCTCCAGCTCTCACTTTTATAGCACAAATCCCCGAAGTCCCTGCTCCATATTTATTCCTTCCTTGGCAAAACCATGATCAAATTAGTGGAAGTTTTGACTAAGGAGAAGTCAAATTTATACCCTGGTCCTTGGCCACCTGAGGATATATATGTGCTGGTGTGAGGAAGGGGAGGGGGGAAAGGGGACAAAAGGATCATTCATGGTTACTCCCAGCCTTGGACCCACACTCCTACAAGGAGACTGGTCCTGCCAGCAGCCTCCATGTCGTTGTGAGCACAGACACACAGACTACCCTGAAGCCAGCGTCCTCGGTGCTTTGGCCAAGATGATTGACACAGACGTGGTGTCAAGGTCCATCTGTCTGAAACCAATCCTCTCCATCACCATAGAAAGGGAATGGCTCTGGAGGCAGCCACCTTCCCAAAGGTGCTTCCTGATGTTTCCCTGCCTTGTAGCACCACTTACATGTCACAGCCTTCAGAGAATGAGACTGACACAGGGTATCACCCTATGGCTACTGGGGACTGATGGTCCAGCCTCACAGGCCAGCCCCACGGTGCCTGCCAGACATCTCTCACACCCAAAGCTGGCTCTGTCAGTACCAACCATCTGGTTGTAATAAAGGCTTAAAACCCCCATGGCAGGCCCTATGGCACAGTGGTTATATCCCCTGTCAAGTAAAACGAAAGAGAAACAAGGAAAGTCTCTTCTGTCTGAGTTTAAGCCACATTTCCTCAGGAGGAGCATGGCCATTGAGGCAAAGAGGAGTCATTTATAAGCTGAAATTCTGCATGCAACTGAAATCTGTGTTTTTTAAGCCTGGGAGCCAAGGGTTTCTAAGAAGTATGTTAAAAGCAATGAAGAAAAGCATGTTCATACGCGATGCAGCCATCTACACACACGCCATTTCTAAAGCAGCTTGCACATCTGCTGGAAAACATTTGTGAATGAATCTGCAGATTGCAATGAGCTAAATGAACTCCCAGCCTTCGTTAGCATGAGGCTGGGCTGCTCGGGGCTGGCTGTGAGAAGTGCTTTGTGCATTGAGCTGTGCTTGGGCCAGCCGGCGGATCCCAGCATTCTCAGTATCGTGCATCACTTGCATCAACCTGTACAGCACTCTGATGGGTCCCAATACACAACGCTCACACACATATTTCAACACATTTGGAGGCAAAATCTAGTCAATATATGAAGTCATTTCACCATAGTGTGTAGCCAATAGGAAAAAAAAATCCTACTAACTTATTTTTGGAGATTAAAAATAGCCTCTGTGTGTGTGTGTGTGTAAGATCAGTAGAAACAGAAATGAGAAGGACAGAAGCAAGGCTATATGCTCTTTGCACTTCTGAGCCACCTGGAGCTGGTCCCCAGCTGGGTGGGGGGGCTGATTTTCCTTTTCCTTGGAAAGCACCCTTTGTTTAGTGGGATTGGATCATGGACAGAGGGCTTGTCCCATCAGTACCCCAGCTGCTCCCCTCTTCTCTTCATGGGCACAAAGCACAAGTTCATGTACCACTTCACAGGGGTGGCCCAGCATGGAAATGTATCCACTGAGTCCTTAAAAATAAGCCAAAGCAAGAAAATGACTACCAGGGTGCTGGGAGTAGCGGCACAGTGTCAGTGGGGTGTCTGCATGTGCAGGTGGGCAGCCGCTTGTGATCCGCAGAGCAGAAGCACAGCTATGCCCCTGCTCACTTGTGGGGTGCCCTGGCACCCTGACCTGCATGCTGCATGCAGGAGCAGCTGGGGCAGGCCCATGGCTCCACCAGCAGCCAATATCTTCCTGTGGGAATAGCACAGAGTCCTCCAAGCAATAAATTTCCTGGAGGAAGATTACACTTTTTGGCAGCCTAGTTTTTGATGTTGCATCTAGCCTGCAGCACTCTGCTTTCACTTATTGCGTGCAGTGTGTGATGTGGATTTTCATATAACACTGGTGCACTCCGTTTGGAGTTGTGCAGCACCGGATGCTGCCCGTGGGCCCTCACATCTGGTGGAGGTATAGCGGCGAGGTCTGCGGGGCTGCTTTCCCACAGATGCACACAAGCTCTCACAGGGTGTGAAACCGCTCCTAAGGTCAAGATTGTTTTATGAGCCACCTCTTGATCCCATCTGTAACCCTCCAGCCCTCACTGCAGCATTCAGATTCGTTCATGACTAAAATAATACTGGAGTAATATTGCTGTGTTTATTCCTGCCTTTAATGTGATGGCTGTCTGTGTGTGTAATGGCACCCAAAGTGTTTCTCTGATCTCAGGGCTCTGCAAATATTTAAGCCAACAAGGAGAATAAAATATTTCTCTTATCAAAAGCTTGCCTTTCTCATGAATTGTGCTGGTGCGTCAAAGGGAGACATGAAAATCCTGCCTTTTTCTGGTTTCTGTCTGCTCTTCACCCCACTCCTTCTGTCAGCCCCTTTCCCCCCTTCTTTCCCCCTCCCCACCTTCCTGTCCTCACTTCAGCCTCTCAGCCCTATCCAGCCTCATGCTTCCTTCTCAGTGAAGTCGGGAGGCATGGGGAAGATGTCCTGGCTCCTGCTCTGACACGTTCCTCAGTCAGCCAGTGTACAAAAATTGTGTGCATCCTTCCACCCAGGTACCAGAGGTTTTCTCCCAACCTGTGGGCAGAAGGACTGCCAAACTTTGGCTACAGGCTAGGGAGGGAAGGGTCATCTAATGCTGTCCTCCCCATCACTACTCAGAAGAGTGGTGTCAACTCTGCAGCAAATATCTACTCCTGGGAAGGTAAGAGAAAGCTAATGCTCAACTATGGCTTTTTATTCATCTTTCAAAGTCCACATTGTGAATGCCAAAAACCCTTGTGCTCTATTGGAAAAATGACAAAAAAGGACCTGTGCCCCTGCCCAGACTTCTTAGATGAGCATAGATTTCTAGGCTCCAGCTCATGTGAGCAGTGTGTAAGTTTTCAGTGTATAGCCACAATGCATCTCAGAAGAGGCATACTTATGCTGCTGTACAAAGTGCATTCAGTCATTCCATCATTTAACGGGCAGAACTAAGAGATTGCTGTTGTCTTTCATTAACAGAGGGTAAAGGTTGTGTTGAAGTCTGTAATCTTTGGCTGCAAATCACTGATACCGAGTGTGATGTGGGAAAAGGGACCACTGCATGAAGGGTGGAAAAATTTGCTTCTCCCCTAAAAGGCTACCAGGTCTGTGAATTTTAATTTTGCAAATTAAATGTAGGAGGAAGTCACAGAGCTTTTTCTGCACTAAAGTCAGGAGCATATGGGGACAATCCCCTGCACAGCATAGGGTGGTTTTCCATCTCTGCTGATGTGACAGTTTTTTACTTCAGGTCCTGCAAGAAGAGCTTTCTCACCTGCTGGAATAGAAGAATTTTACCAGCTACATCTTCTCAGAAACACACATCCCACCAAAATGACAAAAATAGATGCTAAAATCCCCAACTGTTACTATAATTTCTATGTTATACAAAAGGCCTAGCAAATGGGATATTTGTATGCACTTTAAAGATTGAGTGTGAATAAACATTTGGAAGGTTTCTACATGAGAAAAAAGGTGAACTCTGTTTTTTCAAAGCGACTTGGCAGCTGAGTTCCTCTGATTTACAGTGAGATATTTGAACATCCTTGAGACTAAGCCTGAAGTTCAACTGTTCTTGTGCAAACCTCATCTGGCTCATGCCTCTGTGATGGCACACTGAGCCAGACCCTCTCCTCAGTAACCAAAGCAGCTCTGGTGAATTTCATCTACTGGCTGTGCTGGGCAAATTTCAAACTCCTGTAGAGCAGCTGTAAGATACAGCTCAGGAAAGAAGACTCTGGAGAGTTTCTCCTTTCTCAGCTCCTTTACAATTCTGGGGAACCTCCAGAACAGGACAAAGATCCTCTTTCAAGGAGAGAATGGTATGCTGACCCGGACCACCTCAGCACAGACAAACTGAGGGGCTGGATTTTGTCTCCCTCCCCTAGCTCTTGGCCATGAGCTAATGTGCTAGCTTCCTTCCACATTTCTCCCTAGTGGATATTTCATGCGAGATTTACTATCTCCTTTTAGTTATGTACTGAGGCTCCATTTTCCTGAGGAATTTCCGAAGAAATTTGAAGTAATATTGGTGAATTCCCTTAATGCATTATTCTCTTGCACATGGAAATTCTTGGAGTCTCAGGCAGGTCAAGCTTTCCGAGGTTTGCTTGCTTCTGGTGACCTATTTCAGGATTTCAGAGACTGAAGTTTCCTTCCTTCCATTGCAATGGCAACATGGGTAGCTAATCTTTGGGGAAATACCTTTGATACTTTTTCAGTTCCTTGTGCTGTTGTTTAGTCTGTCTGGCAGTCAACACCACAACCTGAGTCTTAATGTTAAATCCATCTAGATTGCAAGCATAGTGCTGCTACTCCTTTGCTGTGGTAACATCTTTCAAAACTTCCCTAAAACTTCCTTTCTGTTGTAGACTGTCAGCAGTAGAGGAAATGTCTAACTGCTGCTGCTCATACAAAGGGTTTGGAAGTCTACATAAAATACTGCTGTTGATTCTTTATGGGGTTGAAGCCTGGCCTTGAGTACCTGTGTATGCATGTCTCATGTTTACTGCAGGGAAAACCATCTGACAGTAAAAGGTACGACCGGTGTGAAAACAACTCTTCAGTATCACAGAAGTGAAGCTTCTGCATACAGATTTTTCTTCAGGATGGTAAGATACTTCACAGAGTAGAAGCAAAATGCATGTGGGTGCATTGCTGTGTCCTTTTTGGGAAGCACATTCAAGGCAGCATCAATTTTCAAACAGAATTCTTGTAGGAAGGCAGAAAAAACAGAGCCAGAGGCTCATTTGGTGAAAACTGTCCCTGCTCCAACAAAAGCAGTGTTGGTTTACACCATCTGAGGAAGACAAAGTAGGTGCTGGAGAAACCACATACATGCCATCCGAAGGGGGATACCCTTGCCTTCTTGGGGCTTGGTTCATATCAGGAATCTCCCTAAATTCCACTCACATGGAGGAAATAATTCAGAACTCATTATTTCTCTAATCAGGCACTAAAGTCCCTGTTTATTTAAAGCTCTGCAGAGATAATCGGAAGCAATCATCATGTGTAATACAAATAAAGACATTCCTCCCTTAATAGTAGGAGCAGATCTAAACCAGTTGTTCTCCAACTGAACTCAGCTGGACTAAGATGAGTTTTCTGTACTTGCAGTGATTGTTATTCTGTCACTAAAGGGATAATGGGAGGAGATACTCTGTTTTACAAGGCAATAATTGTATTTGCAGGAAATGAAACATTCTGAGTCTGAGTCATTAATTGTATTTACAATGGAATGAACCATGAGGAAGAAGTCTGAGTCATTTATCTCAGCAAAACGAGTGGATTATTCCTGCAGATGAGGCATTATTTCTATTCTAAGGGTAGGGAAACTAAAACGTGTATTATCAATAAAAACTACAGTCACTCCTTCCAATCATGTTCTACCCTCAGATGCATCTCTCTGGGCTTAACCTGTACATGTTTCTACTCCTTAACAAAAATGAGGAACCTCTCCACCAGGTCTCCCAGTTGCATCCTCTGCACACTCCTGCTTTAACCAACTGTTGCACAGAATGAACAGAATCCTGCCTTTCTTTTCTCATAGCTGTCAAAAGCCAAGCTGAGCTGGCAGCTTCAGTGCTGAGTGACCATAGCACCCAAGATACCCAGGAGAGCACTAATTTGTTCACAACTCTGGCTGACACTTGAGGGAGGCAAGGAGAAGGGTAGATCAGATGGAGCCAACATCTGTATAAGTAAACATGGGAAAATTCAGACTGATATACAGAGATATACAGAGAGACACCAGAGAGACATATTCAAATGCCCATAGGGAAGGCTGTCCTCTTCACAAATACTGCCATTGCTAAGGATGCTGCAGTATCATCTTGGATGCTGTAGCATTTCAGCTGTTACCCCAGAAAAATGGGATATGTATTTCTTAAGGAGATAAAATACCTCAGAAGTAAACACAGAGAGAGAGAGATTACAGAAAAGTACAAAAAAAAAACAAAAAAAAAAAACAAACTGATACAAAGCTTTATGAGGAAAGGCAAATCTTCCATTGGAAAATTTATTTTAATAGAATCAAATAATCATACCATCATCTGCAACAATTGGAAATGGCTGAAAGTACAGGACACATTCCACCACTGTGGTTCAGATAATCCATGGACAACAAGGATGTTGAAGAAACCATTGCAGTTAATACCATGCACTTACATTTTACACACTAATTAACGTATTTGTCAATGAGCCCTGAAGGAAAGATACGGTAAATCATCCTCTTAATTAGCTTAAGTTCTGCAGTGGAAAGGGGGAAAACCTCAAATGCACATTATATTGGTGCCTCTTTTAACAACTTCATGGAGATTCCCTTTGACACTGATGCCTTAAATTTTAGCTTTCATATTTTTCAAATTCTGTACTGCTTTAGTGTGTGACTCTGAACTTCATATAAAGTGTTAGCAAGTTGTCTTCACAGTTTAGTTAGACAAACCAATCCTTTTCCAGCCCGAGAACAAAGGACACAGTTGCAGCTTCAGGCCCAAAAGGTGTAAACAACAGGGAATTGAGGAGAGCAATCCAGGAGGATGGGACTTCATAACCTGAAGCTGTAATTGGACAATTAAGCCTAATATGTAAATGGACCAAAACTTATAAAAGTGTAAAAACTCGTGATTGGTCGTCCATCATGCATCCATCCAGGGTCCATCTTGGGTAGAGCCACGCCAGGCTCTTGTACTGCCCACGGTGTATCCTTTGAAGGTATTTCAATAAATGCCTACTTTATTCCTTTAACACTGTATAGCCTCTGTTCCAGGTAGTCTCTCTAGGCATCAGCACCACAGCTGAAGGAGGAGACATTAGTGATTCACTTTATTCATCTTGCCTGATAAGTGTCAAGTGGTAGGGAGATGCTGGAGAGCAGCAGGAAAGGGACCTGGGGGTCCTGTTGATGGCGGGTTGAACACGAGTCAGCAGTGCCCTGGCAGCCAGGAGGGCCACCCTGGCCTGGGGTGCATCACGCACAGCATCACCAGCCGGGGTGAGGGGAGGGATTGTCCCACTCTGCTCTGCGTTGGTGTGGCCCCACCTTGAGTGCTGTGTGCAGTTTTGGGAGCCACAAAAATAAAAAAAGAAAAGACGTTAAGATATTGGAGAGTGTCCAAAGGAGGGCCACAAGGATGATGAATGGTCTTAAGGAGAAGTTGTATGAGGAGCCACTGAGGTCACTCAGTCTGTTCATCCTGGAGGAGAGGAGAGGAGACTGAGGGGAGACCTCATTGTGGTCTTGAATTTCCTCATGAGGAAAAGCAGAGGGGCAGGTACCAATCTCTTCACTCTTGTGACCAGGGACAAAATTCAAGGAAATGGTATGAAGCTATGTCAGGGGAGGTTTAGGCTGGATATCAGTAGAAGGTGTTTCACCCAGAGGGTGGCTGGGGACTGGAACAGACTCCCCAGGGAAGTGGTCACAGCCCCAAGCCTGACAGAATTCAATAAATGTTTGGACAATGCTCTCGGGGACATGATGTGATTCTGGGGTTTCCTGCACAGGGCCAGGAGTTGGACTTGATGATCCTGATGGGTCCCTTCCAACTCAATTATTCTATGATTCTATATCTACATTAGACATCACATGGACCAGTAGGAGCAGCTCTGTAATACAAAGCCATGTGTGCACAGGGCTGACATCCCCATCTTTTATTTTGGACTAACTCTAGTCTACTCCTCTGGACTGGAGGTCATTTCCTGGCTTAGTTTCATCCAAAAGGAATTCAGTGTGTGCACTCTGAGAGGGCAATACAAAGTGTGTAAAACTGTGGCATTTAAGAGATTCACTTCAGAAGTAGTATCTAGATCCAGCTTGAAACACTGATGTAGCTGCAAACCAGGAAACTAGCCTTGCTATATAAATTTCATCTCCAAGAACCTCTCCTGAAGTTTTTCTAAAAAGCAAAACCTGATAATAACTTCTGAAAGGCAAAAGTGCCTGAAACATTTTGGTTTGGAGTCATGAAGAAAATAGGAGTTTCTCAAGAACTTCGCATCACCTTTTCCCCTTTGCTTCATAGAGATTAACATGCAATCAGCCTGAACATCCTGATCCCAGCAATGCAAAAGGGAATAATAGCAATGTGTGCCTTTACAAAGATGAATAATACGTCTTACACACATAGTGGATTACCTAAAACTCAGATATTCACAGGCAACTTGCACTATTGAACATGCATGAGGTTTACTTATCTGGTGAGCTTGAAGGACCTTAAAACAAAAAGAAGTGTTTCCCAATTAAGCATTCATGTACAGAAATATCAGCAATTCTAGCTAGTGCTACATTCAGTGGAAGGAGAGTTCATTTACAGATCCTATGTAAATTTTGGGATGATTGGCTCATTTTATGTCAAGTACTCGCATCCATTCTCCATACATTTCCATCTCCAATTTAACACTGTTGCAGATCTATGGCATACAGGGGGAAGGGCATAATGCACAGGTGGCTGTGCAGCTGGTAAGCTGTATAGACTGTTCATGCCATTATATATTGCCTACATTATATATACAAGTATGGAGTATGCCATCACCTCACCACCCAGCAAAATCCTGGCACACAATTATTGCCTGCTTCTTACTGCATCTTTAAAGAAAGCCTTTCTATGAGCCCACTTTGCTCATGCTATAGAAAAGTTGTTCCCTAAGTTGATCAGGAGTTGTCAGCATGGATTCACTCAAAGTAAACCATGTTTTACCAGCCTGGTGACCTCCTACAATGAAACAGCTCTTGAATGGATGAGGGGAGAGCAGTGAGCGTTGTCTACCTGGACTTCAGCAAGGCTTTTGACAGCATCTCTCAAAATATCCTTATAGGCAAACTCAGGAAGTGTGGACTGGATGAGTGGACAGTGAGGCG